>MU227088.1:3351674-3368780 GCA_018584345.1 Thuja plicata | reverse complement strand
ATATATAACATTAAATGGTATGGATTAGTACAACATGTGGATCTCACATGAAAGTGACTATGACTCTGTCCCTCACCATACAGGCACATCAAACAGAAATGTAAAACATACACATAATCTATATAAATGTAGATATAAGGTCAATAGGTCAGTAAAAACCATAAATATTCATGACATCATCATATGAACATAATAATCGCCATCTAACTAAAAACATGATATAACTCAAATAATCAAATTATCATAGTATAGCATCATCATAAAATAGTGTCATACATCAAAGTATCATCGAATCCAACTGAAAGACTAACGCACACATAAAAGTGGCCTAAAAGAGTTTGGCATCATAAACTGAAATAACAAACTATGGGCAGGTATTACAGATGCAGAAATGATAAAACAAGCACTACATTTGATGAATAATGAAGATAAATGAAGTAGAAATAATCAGGCAAAAAATTTGATGAATAATGAAGATAATTGAAGTAGCAGTGATAGATTTAGGGTTCAAAAGTTACTTGGAGGCTGAGTGATGATGTAAGAAGCACCAGAAAAGTACCATGATCTTTCCTTCTAGAGTATTTGGATTATAGAAGGTCTCGCTAGGATAGATTTATGGACAATCTACATTACCTTCACCGCAAGCATAATCAAGCTCAAGACTTCCAAGAGTGCATTCTTGATAGCTTCAACAGTGAGCCCAATATCATAGACTTTGGCTTCAGTAGGGTAATAAACTATAGTTACACTCGAAGGTTGGGTCGAGCTTCTTGTTCTTATTGAAGAGAGTGAAGAGAAGATTTTCAAGCATTGTACTGGGTAAATGGTTTAGCTATATCATACATGGGAATATTGAACTTGGATTGGGTTGTTGAAGCTAATTATTATTCTAAGGATGAGACACTTTGAGATAAATTGTTGATAGTGGCTTTGCAGGATGTATTGGTGTTGAAAATGTTTGATTATGAAGGAGGTGAAAAATTGTGATAGGTTGGTGAAGTGTTTGAGTAGGAAGGTGGAAAATTATATTAATTTGATAAAGGAGATAGTAGCATAATGGAAGGAGGTATATAGGAGTGTTTATTGATAGGGATTACCCCACAACTAACATATGTAGGATCAACATTTTGTGTAGATGTAGCCAAAATAAGAGATGTATATGTAGGAACTTTAGGCAATGATGTAGGCATAGGAATTGAATGCTCAACTTGATTTGTAGCATTAGATAAGTTAAGGGATTCGACATAAATTTTCATAGGTATAACATTAGTATCAAAAATATGAGCAATGGCACGCAACACTTCAATACGGTGTGCATTGTTTTAAATCATTTCATTAAATCAAGGGGATTGTTTCACTATTCAAGCATTGTTGACCCATCCATTGTTTAATATTATCCAAGTCATGGGAAAGTTTGTATAATTGGTTGATAGATACTCGGGCTAAGAATCCATCATCATCACAAGAAGTATGGGAATAATGTTTCTCTACAATTTGAGGTATGTGTTGTGTAGGAATAGAGGATTCACCTAATTTCTCATGTAGTATGCTAGTCGACTCAGGCTTGACGCCTTTTGTATTTAGGCTAGTTGATGTAAGTCTATATCTTCATATCACAAGGATATTAGATGTATTACTAAGGTTCATGAAAGTCGTGGACAAAGAAAAAAACAATGATTAAGCAATACAATTTTTCAATAGAATGATCAATTAACCATTGCATAAATGAATTATGATTGCAAATTTGAATTAACTAGGTGCATATAACTCAAATGTGAATATGTAAATTAGAATTAAGTAAGATGTAAGATGTAAGATGTAATATGTAAGATGTGTCAAGATTTTTAAAGGGGTTTTCCTTGGTCAAACCCATGTTTAGGCATCAACCTTGAAAATGTAATATAATTTCATAAAGGAAAGATGAAATAGAAGGTAAATCTGAATTGTGAATTACCTCATGCATTGATGGAGTAATTCTTATTTGGATGTAACCACAAATGTTAATGCAATAGCTTGAACTCTATAAAAACTCAAAATAAAATCAATAAAGATAATCCATGGATGACAGATGTTTTATTTTTCCACAATGCTTGATGAAGAAGAAGAAATGCTTTGAAAACTTGGATGCTAAATTGTAGAAGAGAGCTTGAATTTTGATTGCCTGATTGATTCTTAATCAAGAATGCTTGCAAATATTCATAGATCTTGATTTATGTTACAAAAAATGAGGAGTAATAAGGTGTTTATATACTCAATATAGCATTTTGGGGGTTAATACTCAGGCATGCCAACTTTAAATCAAAATCCTTTGCTAAAATATTGAGACAGGGACCCAATTTGAATTCGGGCACAAAATTCAATGTATAGAATGCCAAAAGTGTTTTGTACCAAGGAAAAAAATGTAAAATCCATTCTATACCCACCAATCAGGGCCCAAATTTGGATTGTAGGTCACAAAAAGTTAGGGGTTGTGGGATTTGATCGGGCAACTAGTTTTGATGTCGGAGAGAGAATGTAAAGGCTATAAAAGGTAAGGTAGGGCCTAGGAGATGAAATGAATTATTTTATTGGAGGTAAAATAGAGGAAAACACTTAGAAATAAGGACTTAACTAAGGTTTTTGAATAAATTAAATCAATATAAGACTTATAATATTAATTTGAAGGTTCAATGAGTGTTAGGAGAGTGTGAAATCAATGTGGGAACCCATACAAACTAAAATGGGGCTAAAATGAGAATTTAATTATAGATGCTAACTTATTAGGATGGTACATTAGCCTCCACTTTAGCTATAGAATGATTCCACCTCATACTCATGGTAAGGTAGAAGAAAGAGAGAGAAAGAGATGAAGATGTAATCGTGGGGGAACTGCAAAGAGATAAGATATCACTAATTTTAAGGACACAAAACTCCAAACCAATGATGTTAAATTTTACATCCATTTACAAGGACAAAAATCAACCACAAACTCCTAAAGCTTACTAAGACTCCAAGTGAACTAGTTGAAGATACCTTAGTAAAGAAAATGTCTCAACCGCTAGTATTACTCTTAGAAAGCTAATGTAAAAGCACAAGTGGTCACATGAAAAGAGAAAGAGTACACATTAGAGATAAGGCAAGACTCCATGATTCAATAAAATAACAAAGTGTATTATACTATGGAATCATGGAGGACAAAGAAAAGACATTCATGGATAACACAAGCTAGCTAGTTGTGTTGCATTAGGTGGTCAATGAGAGAGGAGAGGGAGAGAGAGGGGGGTGAAATGCAAATTGTGTTATTCTAGTTCCACACATCAAAGAGAGTGTAAAGAGGGATTTTATGGTCTAGTACATGCTATTAAACTCATGAAAATCTATGCAAATGAGAGGTTGAAAGGTCTATAAAATTGTATTATGCTAGTGTACTCTACCTGAAATGCTTAGAGTAAATAGAATATTTTCACTAAGGAGGCCATATATGTCCCCCACCCTTAAGATGAGAAAATGGGACTATTTTGACATCTTAAGGAAAAAATAATAATAATAAAGCACCTTTAACACAAAGAATGTATCCCACAAGCAACACCCAGTCCAAGCCAAAGATGTCACAACTCCTATAAGGTCAAGGAAGGGACAAATGCCAAGAGATACCAATAAACATGTGTAAAGGGATAATTTTGAAGGATGTTGAAAAGAGGAGGGAAGAACAAGAAGGGAATAATTCACACCTTTTTCTATTGTTAGGTAAAGGGATTCTTAATGAAGGATGACACACTTTTAGCCCCAAGTAAGGGATTTGTTTACCATGGATACCCATTTTCACACAATTAAGAGGTTATGCTCGAGGATTCACCCCTCTTGTATAAGAGAGAATCCTTAATGTAAACCAATATTTCTATGCATATTGGATATCATGAGATAAATAAATGTGACTTAACCAATAGAAAACTGGATCCTTAGAAAGGATGAGAGAGATTGAAATATTACATTTTTTCCCCAAGTGAGGAGACAAGAATAAGATTAAAGAGGACTAGTATGTTACTCGCAAAGCATGATCACAACTAAAATTGTACCACCATAAATGGAAATGAGCCCCAAAAGGATAGGTTAACAATGTCACATAGTGTGGGGTAACATAATAGGAACTTACATGTTATTTCAAGAAATCAAAATTGAAAATTAACTCATTGCGACATGTTATGTTAATGATATCATAATCAATGACTTTCTGAATTTGATAATGTAAAGCTTGAGGTTAATTAGTAGAGTGTGTAGGGATATTGTTGGTATTGTGATGGATATCAAGGTGAAGTCATAAGGATTCACTTACTTGGTTTTCATTGATCTGGAAACTATGTTAGTAAAGCGCAACTAAGTTAGTACAATGCAACTAAGTCAGTACGGTCATGAAATACTACAGGTGAAATGAAGATACAATTAGTAAGAAGGTAATACTAAAATTGGATAATTCCATAATATCGGTCAACAGTGAGAACATCACTTGGGTAGTGATCATGGTAGAAGTGTAATTATGAGGAGCAGTCACAAATAAAGTATCAAATGTTTAGATTGTAGTGTAATTCCAACTAAAATTCATTTGGTTGATTAGTGAGATATTTTTTTTTGTCTTAGACATGTAGAGCACTTGTGTTCCTTAGTAACAATCAGTAGATCACAAATCGGTGAGTAGTAAAGTATGTGTGATCATTTGTAACGATATGATGACATGGAATAAATGTTATACATTCAATGTTTTCATATTTAAGAGATCAATGCAAACATTTAAGTAATATTTGTGGTGTTGCATTGGAGAATTCAAAACATGTTTGACTACTTTGGAGATATAACTTGCAGATCTTATCTTGACCTAACGTGATCATGATAAATCATTTTATTCTTTGAGATTATCATTTTGACACAAGGTGATTTCACGGGAAAGTAATTTGAAGATCATTTTTATGTCAGTGGAATTTGTTTATATAGAGGGAACTTCTCATATTGAAAATTTGTTGAAAGTTGTAAGAGTTGTTTTTGGTGATGTAATTAGGGTTTTGTGATTTCAATTTGAGGTTATGATCAGAAAGCTGATAGACAGAGACCAGAGAATAGTTATAGAGTATAGAGAACATATTGGATCTAACAACCAATCGGTGCTACATACAAATCGCTAATTTGTTGTTCCCTAATAGTTGTTGCAAGTAAAATCCCTTAACTGGGTGAACTCTAACAGGTTCTTTTTGTAAATATTTTAATAGGGTAACTTCTTTATTAAGGTTTTAAATCCTCTAGCGAGGTAGATAATAATTGATTAGATAGTGTACTAGTCACTCCTAATAGGGTGAACCCTCAGAAGGGTTATTTGTAGCTCCTAATAGGGAAAACTCATTTACTGCAGTATTGGGCTTGTGGGTGTCATCCCCACCGTAATTTTTTCCCTCTTACAAGGGTTTTCACTAGAAAATATCTATGTCATGTGTGATAAATTTTTGGATGCTTGATATTAATTTCTTTTATATTTGCTTTAGTTATATGATTTAGAGTTTGGAAAGTAATTCAGGAGTTATTTAGATCAGTGGTTGAATTTGTTTCCTATATGTTTGGATGGATTCACCCCCCTCTCAGTACCTATTAATTCCAACAATTGGTATCAGAGCATAGGTCCTCTTGGTGATAAGCCTAATAGCTTGGGTAAAAGATCCACAATCATGGAGGGATATAGGTATGAGATACAGCTTGAGAATGCAAACAAGATGATCATTGAGTTCTAGAAAAATTTTAAGAAGGCACTTGCCAAAAGGAGAGAACTCATTGATCAATTGAGTGAAAATCCAAGACTAAATAGAAAAACTGGTTGAAGGAAGTACATCTGAAGAGTTTGAGGAGGCAATTCCAGATCTGTTGATTAAAAATAAGCATCTCAAAGAAAATGTGGCTAATCTGAAAAGAGAAATTGAAAGTTAGTCTATTAGGATGTGTGAAGTCCTTGAGGAAAAATGAAAAGTTACAGATGCAAAGAAGACTACAGCAGATGCCAAGAAAATTGTTGATGATTCCCTAAAGAAAAAAGATGAAGAGCTTCTCAAAATGAGATGAGAATTTTATTTATGTCAATGTCAAATGCAGGATACTGCTACAAAGAATCTTCAAGTAATAATTGAGAATGAATGTCTTAGAGAGATGAATGAGACGTTGAAGAAGAAACTAAAAAATGCTAAAGAAGCAAATGAAAAGCTAAAGCAATATAATGAAAGCTCAAAAAATATTGATGAACAAATGAAGAGCCAAAGAAGACACGGAGACACAACCATTCTAGGTTGTATAGGAGAAGAAACATTTGAAATCAGTGAGTCCTCTAAATATAAACCTAAGGAGACACATAAAGATTAGAAGGTAGATCCAATCATATCAGGTAAGAAACCTAACAAACCTACTTGTTATAACTATGGAAATCTTGGTCAAAGTGCAAATGTGTGTAGGAGAAAACCGATGAATAAAGCTCACTCTTTTAATGGTTATTGCTATAATTGTCACAAGTATGGTCATACTGCATATGAGTGTAGATCTAGGTATAGTAGTAGATCCAGTGGTGGTAACTTTGATGGATACTATTTTTTACGCAACAAATATGGACACAAAGGTGGAGATTGCAGGTCAACAGTGTATGCACCTAGATCACCTATCACACTGATGAATACTGTTACAAGGGAAAGATAATTCAACACTACATATTTTGTATGTAGTAACTATGGACACCTAGAAATAAATTGCAGAATGAGAACTCTGAGAGGTAATGCTGGTCCTTAGAAATCAATGGGTATGGCATGTTTTGTCTTTCAAAAGATAGGTCATTTAGCTAGAGACTGTCGGTTTAGGAACCAATTTCCTAATCAGTCAGAAGATAGGAAAGGAAAGAAAATTACTAATGTTGATGAAGTCAGCAGTGATAGGAAAAATACATGGGTAAAGAAAGGTGAACTGGATTCTTCTAAGTTTACTGAGAACTCCACAAGTTCAGGAAGTGTAGGGGTTCCATCGGTGAACTAAGCCTATTATTTTCTTAGGGGGAGAACTTAAAGACAAATCCATTACCAATCCTCTAGATTCAAGAGTGGAAAAGATCTATATCCACATTATGGTGTAAGTTTCTATGATTTTGTTTTTGAGATTGTGTATGCACTGCACTGAGATTTCATGGTTAATATCTATTTGATAGCGATTATTACTCTTGGTTGAGTACCAACTGGTGGATATGAGTTAATCAGTGACTTGACACTATTCCTACCATTGAAGTACAGAACGTCTATTTATATAATGATAAAAGAGGGAAAATTAACTTCATTTCACACCTTTACTTTCATTTGAGCATTCAAGAGATATCTTGAGCTATTGTGTGCAACGATTACTTTTGTGATTGAGATTTCAAGCTAAATTGATATCAAGTTTTTGTGAAGCTCTAACCGATTTATTGTAAGTTATCGGTTTACTCTATTTTTATATTTGTGTGTTTTTGCAGTTGATCTCAAAGGGAAAATAACATTGATACTCTTGTTCTAGTTAACATCTCTGAGGGGCCTCAACCCGCATTCAAACTACATCCAAGCAAAGTGGTCGAGATTGATATGTTTAGTGCCCTATCCACTATGCCTCTGGAAGTGATGTTGATTGAAAAGGTTTGGTCCTATATCCATTATAGAATCAAAGAATTGGGAGCTCAAGCAATCAAGGAAGTATACAAGGGTATGTGCATGAATGGTATGTTGAAAGACAAGCACAAACATCTACAAGAGAAGGGTTTGACTTATGCAGTGGACATTCCCACTAAATTCCATCCCAACTGGATTTTCTATGTGATTAGAAGAGTGCATGACTAGTTCATATGGCTAGATAGACCACACAATTTTCTTAAGACAATGATTCATAGGGTTATAGGATTTCGAGCACAAGGTTTGGAATGTACATTGAGAATGGTGGAAACTAATTTTGTCACTGAACTAACTAAATCCAAACAAGATGGTAGAGAAATGAAAATAGATCATATTGAAGACAAGGAATTTATTTTTTCATCCATGGTGATAGGTTATAGAGTTTACCAGTCTATTTGAGCTAACAATGTGCTTGGTGGTGCTATTCATGTTGCCCATTGGATTATTAAAGATGATTCAGTGTATGATCTATGTGAGATGATCAGAATTCAGTTCTTGACAAACATGGTAAGGATAAAGAGAGATAAGAGACAATCATTCAAGAATGGTGCCCTACTGGTATGTATGTTTTTCTATGTTCAAAACTTCTTCCCGGTAGAGGTTATGTTGCATGGTCAAAGGACAAACTGATAGTTATTCAAATAAGTGAATTCATAAAGGAATTAGGTAATAACTTCAATAATGTCATGTGGGGTTATTTCAAATATTTCCAATCTAAGATGCATAAATGAGAAAGGACTCCAACTAGCATTATAGAAAAGTACAAGAATTATATTGTTTTTGTAGTAAACATTGATTCATGTATTGTGCAAGCTGTGGAACCTAGGACATATTAGCTTCCTCTTATGGGATATGAAGTAGAGGGTGATTTAGTGACTTTACATGTTGATAAGTTTTTGTTAAAACCCTTAGATAAACAAGCATAGATATTTGGAACTCATGATGAAACAATTACCAAAATTTAAAAGGAATTGAAGAAACTGATCATTGAAAGGAAAACAAGGAGAATGGTATCTAACCTAGAAAATAAGTTTGGAAGTAGTGATGTAGGAACATCTTGCACTGTTGCAATCAAAACTAAAGCTAAGGTGAAGAGAAAATAGAGAAAACCAAATACTAGTGAAGTTAATTCTAAAGTGGAATCGTCAAGGAAGAAAATTCAAAGCACTCCTATTGGAACGAAAACTTACAAGAGGAAGAGAAAATCCACAAGGGTAAAGGATGTTCAGAAGGAAACTAATGAGGATGGGGGAGAAAGGACAAAATCATAGAAGGATGCCTCTGAAATAAAAAAGAGTGGTGAGACAAAGAAGGCCCCTTCCATTAATAATATTACAAAAGGTATTGTGGACAATGGTAGACTTGATACTCTTAGTAGAAGATACACTTTGGGGAGTGATGAAGACAAGAAGAAATTAGAAGATGCAATTTTGTATCATTTTCACAAATTTTGCAAAAAGCATTTATAGATCCATTCTTGCATTCCTAATGAGCTATATCAGTTGATTGATGCTAGAAGGAGTGTTTCATTATAGTTGGACAAAGAGATCATGGAAAGAGAATTAATCCAAGTGTAGCTTGAACTATGTCTTGAAGATGCCTAGATAATGATTAATGCTCACATGCATAAATTCAAAATTAAGAGGAGAGAAACTACACTTCTATTTGATGACACATGAGGTGTACATAATGAGACTGTTGAGACATGGAAGAAGCTACTACAGATAAAGGAGGTAGAATCAAAAAAAGAACAAGTTCAAGAAGAATTCAATGAACATATGCAATGATATGATACATTTTTTGTAGATCGGTTAATTGGGTATGTTGTTCTTGATGTTCCTAACTTGGTGCAGAACATTGGAACACAAAATATCAGTCTATCACAAAAAAGTGGAGATGAGATTGAAATTGTAGACATTATAGGTAAATAAGATTCATCCTCGCCATCACCTATGGAACATACAGAGGAATTGATTTCTGAAAAGGAAGAGGAGAAAGAAGTAGATAGTAAGTAGGAGGAGACTCAGAAAAATATTGCATAAGAACTTGAGACTAAAAGGAAATTAAGTCTTGGAGAGACAAGTGTAAGGAAGAGATAGAAACTAGTAACTATTGTAAAAGAGGAAGAAGAGGATGTTGATAAAGAAGAATTAACTATCACATCGGTTGGTATAAACAAATTGAAACCTAAGGATTTGATGAAATTTTCATAAAAATTGAGGACAAAGGTTGTAAGAGATAAGTTGAGAACAAAGAACAAGAAGACAAGAGTATTAAGGAAAGATAGAGACATTCTAGATGAGTTAGTTCCTGAGGTAGAATATGATGAAGATGATACTCCTATTGATCAGATGGATACTCTTATTAAGTTAATTCTAGATCAAATCCTAGATCTTTAATCAGCTGCAGTGAAACTTGTAGAGGAGAACTTAGAGAAGAAGATGATAGGTAAGTTGACGGAGAAGATTACCACAGATAGGATCAAATTTTTAGATTTGGTAAAGGAATTTAAGACTACATTGACTGACGCAAGTCAATGGTTTACCAAAATATCAAGGTATCTTGATTTTGTTCAATATTTGTAACAACACAGAGCTGAAGCTCGGAAGGAGTTGGAGAACCTAAGTGGTTAGCTTGATCCTTTTTCAAGTTCAGACACTACTTAAAGTAGTCAATTCAAGAAAATATTAAATAAGGTTAAGCAGATTCAGAATGAGCAAGAGGATAGAATGCTCACTCTACTAGAACTTCAATCATCCTTATCCCCTACAATATATTTTATGCACCTGAATGTGAAGAAGGTAGAAGACATACTTTCCATACCTCACATGAGAACCCTCGATAGGATGGAAGAGCTTGCTTCTAGTTTTATTCAGAAAATAATTGCTATGGGATACTTGTAGAAGGTATGGGAAACATCCTTGGATTCAATGAAGATTATTTCAAGGTGATATTTGACAGGATATAAGTAAGATTTGTTTCAATGTACATATATTTTAGTTTTTGTACCTTTGTCATTGTTGTCAAAGGGGGAGTATATGTATGGGGGACTCTATGCATTTATGGGGAGTATATGTGTAGGGATTCATAAGTTGATGTTGAGATTATGATTGCACGATTGTATGCAGTTAGCATATGTTTTTTATCATGTGTTTGTCATCAATGCCAAAGGGGGAGATTGTTGGTATTGTGTTGGGAGATTGTTAGTATTGTGATGGATATTGAGGTGAATTCATAAGGAGTCAATTATTTGGTTGTCATTGATGGAAACTAAGTGGGAACCCAGGTTAGTAGTGTAACTAAGTTAGTACAGTCATAAAATACTATAGGTGGAGTGAAGATACAATCAGTAAGAAGGTAATACTAAAAATTGGCTAAGTCAAGAAGATCGGTAGACATTATGAACATCACTTTGGTGGAAATCATCATAGAATTAAAATTATGAGGAGAGATCACAAATATTGCATCAAAAAGGAATATTCATAAGGTTTTGATTATGATTCTTATTTAGTTTAAGTTGAGTAATCAACTTAGCACAAAGAAGATTAGACAAAATGATTTCTTGATTCAAGCTAGGTATAGAAGAAATATTAAATGATAAAGGAGGGGATGTTGACAAAGGAGGAGGTTTGAAACCAAACGCTTCCATAGGTTTATCATGAATCTCAAAGCTTTTTTTCATACATCCTAAACTATATTGGAGATTATGATTTGAATTATTTTGAGAATCAGGTGGGACAAATGAAACACTATATCCTTTAAAGGGTCTCAATTTAGAATTAGAAGTTGTGTATTCACCCAAAAATGATGGTGTAAAGTCTAATGACCCACAATAATCTTGTAGAAGGGAACTTATAGGAGTAGATGATATGTTTTTGTGAAATGTTTTTGAAATGGGTGGAAAATAAAATTCATTTCATAAGAAACTTTGTGATTTATCATCAGTGAAAAGGATATACATGATATTATTGTAGATGAACTTCACTTTGTGATGAAGTGTTGAAGGAACGATGTGAATAGTGTGTAACAATTGTCTTCCTAAGAGAAGGTTATGATTAAGAGCATGAAGCATGACATGAATAGGTGTGAGTAAAATAAAAGGACCTACTTTAATAAGTAAAGTGATAATACCCAAGTTTGGTTTACAAATATTGTCAAAATCATAGATAGAAATGGAATCATGTTGAATCGATAAAGTATCCACCTTAATATTATGAAAAAAAATCAATGTTACATACATTAAGACCATATCCATTATCAATTAAAGTTCTCTGAATAAGATTATCACTGATAAGGATAGAAACCATAAGAGAATCATGTTGATCTTAAATTTCCTTAGGAGGCAACTCATCTCGATAAAACATATTTTGAGCTTTTTTGTTGGTCGCACTCATGCATTACAATATGGTTCAGTTATATTAGCTTTCTCAAGAGGTGAGATAATCATATTTCTCAAGGCTTTTTGTAATACTTCATGATAAGTGGGTGAAGTTTGGAAAAGCTCCCAAAGAGATATCTTGGTATGATTAGCACAAAGTTGTTCTACTAAACCATACTCCTTTCCAATATTTCAAGGGAGACAGGGTGCAGGAGGAAGCACTAGTTCAGATGAAAGAAGAGAAGGCAGAATAATTGAACTTGTAGATTGTCTATTATTTCTTGTGTTATATGTATGATAAATCACATGATAATCATGTTGTTGAGCCCCTTTCACCACAATGACTGGTTTATTTTAAGGTTGAGAGGTATCATGATGAAGATGGACAACCACCCTAGGATTTTCACTACCCAAAATATTGACAACATTGACTTGATTAAGCTCTTAATTGTTCATGGGTTCATCACTATAATGGAGATCATCAAGGAAATTAGTAATGTTATTATCTTCTTCTTTCAAGGTGTTCTCATGAGTAGGAAAACCTTTAGAATTGGGTCTATTAATTTCCATCAATATTGCATCTGTAAGATGGATGTCATTTAAAGAAGGTAAGGTATTTATATTATCATCCTCTTGCTCCAATATATCCTCATAAAGATGGTATGTCTTAGGAGAAGGAGAAACATCAAGCATGAATGTTTCATCTCTAGAGGGAGTAGAAGAATTTTTAACCATAATATCATCTTTTTTATCAAGGTTGCCTCATGAGCGAGATACTAGTCAACCTCATTATCTAATGGTTTGTCCAAAATAGGGAGATCATTGATAGTAGAAACAGAACAATCTTTAGGAAAGGAATTCACTAAATCTCCATTCCTAAAGGAACATTCACTGTACTGAATGGAAGGTAAGGTGTCATGAGGGGAATTAACAATTTTCACCAAAGTATTCTCATGGGGGAGGCACATATCAAGAGAAGACTTAACATCAATCTTTAACACTTCTCCCCAAAGAGAGATATTATTGAAAGAAGGGTTAAAAGAATATTCCTGCACCGATATGTCCTCAAGGAAAGAGTTTTCTTAGGAGAGAGATAAAATGATAAAAGGTAGGTTAAGCCATTATCACCTTGAGAAAATGTATGCATTATAAAATTAATCTAATTGGAAACAATATGAAGAAATAAATTTATTTTTTTTCTATTTTTTCATTAATGCAAATGAAAAAACAAGAAATGAAAGGATCTATATGAAATGGAATAATTGCTAACTAATGAAATGAAAAAAAAAATTTATTGTTTTGCAAATATGGAAAATGAAAAAACACTATGCAATTTATATGAATGTATAAAATAAAACAATGAAATGCATATAAAACATCAGATCAGAAGTGGAAGTGTTATGGATTGAGTTCAAAAAAATGTACAATAAGAAATGGGAAGATACAATAGGATAGATCACTTCACCTTTTCAAATTGCACACTTTGAAGGAAAATATCCCAATAGGCTAGAGAGGCCCTGGGTGTTACGAGGGTTAATGATCCTTCGCTTTGAAATGTGTCTGTGGATTATGAAATATAAATTAGAAATTTGGATTAGGTATGATGTAAGATGTACCTAAGGATGAAATAGACACCTTGTTGTTTGACTGCTAATTTTTTGACTGTTGGAGTCCTGAAACCACCTATAACTCCACATTTGAGATATGTAACCTCTCAACTCTCTGTCCTATGAATTTTGGGTAAAAAATGAGGGTGCATAATGGATAATTCATTATGCACCTAGGTACACAGTGGCTAAGTCATTGTGTACCCTAGGTTTTAGGCTCAAACTTCATCAAGATCTCTGTTAGGGCCTGTACTTTTGAGATCCACAATCATGGGTCTTTAGCCTATACCTACACACAAAAAATGGGGAATAAGGTTGGCTAAAGTGTTTTTCCTTGGTCAAACCCCTATTTAGGAATAAACCTTGAAAATGTAATAGAATTGCATAAAGGAAAGATGAAATAGAAGCTAGATTTGAATTATGGATTACCTCATACCTTGATGGTGCAATGCTTCTTTGGATGTAACCACAAATGTTAGTGAAATATCTTCAACTCCATAAAAAATCCAAATGAAATCATGAAAGATAAGTCTTAGATGAAAAATGTTGCAGTTTTCAATAATGCTTGACGATGATGAAGAAGATATGCTTTGAAGACTTGAAGACTTAGATCTTAAATTGTAGAAGAGAGCTTTACTTATGATTTCTTGATTGATTATGGATCATGAATGCTTGCAAATATTCATGTATATTGATTTTTGTTACCAAAAATGAGGGGAGATAAAGTGTTTATATACTTCATCGATCATTTCGAGGGTTAAAACTCAAGTAGGTTGATTGTAAATAAAAATCCTCTGCTAAAACACCAAGATGGGGACCCAATTTGAATTTGGGAACAAAATTCAGGGTACATAATGCTAAATCAATTCTATACCTAGGTATAAAATTCCAATATCATTTTGTACCCACCAATCAGGGCCCAAATTTGGACTCTAGGTCTCAAAAAGTTAGGGAGTGTGGGATTTGATTGAATAGCCAATTTCAATGTTGGACTAGAATGTAAAGGTCATAAATGGTAAGATAGAGGATAGGAGATGAAATGAATAATTTGATTGGAGGAAAAATAGAGTACACTTAGAAACAAGGACTTACCTCAAGTTTTTGAAAAAATTAAATCAATATGGGACTTATAATAATAATTTGAATGTCCAATGAGCATTACGAGAGCATGAAATCAATGTGGGAACCCATAAATACTAAAATGGGGCTAAAATTAGCATCTAAATATAGATGCTAACTTTTTAGGATGATACAAAAAGAAATTAGATGCTCACTAGCTCATGCATGCAAACTAGGAACAAGACACAAAGAATGTGAATTTGATGCTAGATCTTTGGACAAAGATGAGAAATTGATGATTTTTAACATGTACAAAAAATTTCAAATCACATATGTTGACAAAAGTTAAAAATTTAGAAAGAAGAGATAAAAAATAACCTATGAGTGAAATTTGGGTCAAAATCAGGAGGTCAATGGTGTTTGGGGCATCATTGACCCAAAAATGTCAAATCTAGATTAAGGTTGTGTTTCTAGGATTAGAATTCTCCTCAATCCTTGAGATTTTTTTCAAAAATTTTGGGTCAATGGTGCTTGGGGGTCCCTTGACCCTCCTCTTCAAATCTATGAAATCTCAGTCTATAGGTCTCTATCAACTCAATTTGATTCCAATCTTTTCACCTACACACGCCTCTCAATCTTGTCACCTACACATGCAAAGGAAAACATTATTGCATTGATTGGGGTTTTCCTAGGCCAAACTCTATTTTTAAATTAACCATTAAATTGGATTTCAATATGATTGAATTGAAAGCATGTTGTAATGGAGCAGAGGCTAGATCTGAATTGGAATGCTCAAGAATAATATATTATACCTTCATGAGTCTCCCTTGTGTTGGATTCTTCATGAAGATGTTGATGTTGACTTGAAGATTTGACTTCATGATAGGTTGATCATGTATGTGATCTTGAATTCTTGAGATCTAAGCTTTACTTCTTTCTTTGATTCCTTGATGATATTTGATTGCTTGTTCAATTGATTTGCATAGGAGGCTTGATAATTGATGTATGTGTTATAAATGAGGGAGTTAGTGTTAGAATAACTAAGAGGGGGGTGAATCAGTGGCCTCAAAAATTAATCCAATAATCCAACCAAAAATTTATATCACAAATATATCATCTAGTTATCTTTAGTCCTACAAGATGTGTGCCTTTAAGTAATCTTATCAAATATATACTGCTAGGTGAATACTTTGTTTATCTTTTTCTAAGCTTTACCAAATAGCAGTAAATAAACTTAGTGTTTACCGACCAATCCTGTTTTAGTAATGTGTAAAGAAAAACATCAAATCAATGATCCATATACACATATGACACATGGATTTTTAATGTGGAAACCCTATTAAGGGAAAAACCACTTGGGACCGGTTACCCAAAATTCTCTCTCTTCTGAAGTGAGCTCGGTGAAGAGCCAACCCTGTTAAAGGTTACAACATACTGTTAAGTGTGACCTTGTTAGAGGATTTAAAACCATTGGTTAGTATTTTGACCTTAGGCATTCACTATGTTGTCAACAAGAAAAACCTTTTGATACTCTTGAGTATCTCAATACATTAAGGACTGTTAAATCCCACTTGGTTAAGAGATTTTCTGAATCAATGGTTAAACTAAAATAGTAAATGATTTGTTCAATAATACAACTTTGATTTGCAGCTATTGTAAGTCCATAATGCCTTTATGATCAATATTCTCTTTTGTTCCTTTGCTCCCCTCTTTCTTTTTTCTGCTCGGTGAATGTTGTTTCTTCTTTGTTGCTCAGTGTCTGCAGAATTCTTGGCTCTTTTCTTCAGCCTGTATGATCAAATTTGCATGAAGACTTATATCTTCACTAGAATTATATTCAAAATTCCTCTCTTACATAATGAATTAATTGTCTCTTTATATATACATGATTTCACTTTTTATTGTCCTTGTCTTTCTTGTTCTTGATGAAGATTGCTTCTTGATCCGCAAATATTGCCATACATTTCTTTAGTCTTTAAAGCTCTATTTTAGTTTTATTCTGGAGATTTCTCCTTGAAAACTATGAATAAAACTAGCTTTAAATATTTAGTTCAACTGGTCGATGGAAAAAAAGAAATTAATCAGTTAAATCTAAATATAGCTCCTGCCAGCTTAGTGTTTTTTCATTTCCTAACTCCAGTTTTGATCAATGATCAACTCTTAGTTTGCTCGGTCATTGACTCCAATTGTCCTCGGGCATCACTTTCAATTCTTCTAGGTGACCACTTCATTTATGCTTAGTATTGAGTGTGTGTGTGTGTAAATGGGTACCTATCAGAATCAACACAAACACTCAATAGGTCATTGCATTAGTATAAATGGTTAGATAAAACATTCAAAAACCACTAATATCGGCCTATTGCCTTCTAACTAGAAA
>MU227088.1:3322734-3337230 GCA_018584345.1 Thuja plicata | reverse complement strand
ATGAAATTGCTTTTTAATAATTAGGGGACTATAGCCATTTTAATTAAATTAAATAGGCTAGGGGAATGGGTTAATTGCAAGTGGGTATTTGATTTAGGGATTTATTTAATTCCTTTATAATTAAATAATATAGCCATGTTTGATTTTGATTTGATTTGATTGGTCGAAATTGATTTGAATTGTATGGCTATAATAGTTAATATAAATCAGTGATAAAAATCACCTAGGATATTAAATTGATTAAAAGAATTATGCCGAGCAGTAACAGGGTCGTTTGGACATAAATCGAGGGTATGATCATACTTAGGGAAAATAGGGTCCATATTTGTGATAGACCAAATTTAGGTGGTTACATTGAGGTGCTCAGTATACACTGTGACTGCTTGGGGTTCTTTGTCTGTCGGTGTGCGCTATTCATAGGTGTTTACTGTCACTTAGTGTACACTGGCTTTTTATGTTTACCGATAACATAAAATTTATCTCTTTAGTTTCTTGAATTCTATGACAATATCTATATGACCAATCAGATTATATCAAGTTGGCATCAATGAAAATATAATACATTAACTGATTTAATGTCTTGCATTTACTTTCTGCAGCTCGGTGATCATCAACTTATTATCTTTAAACATTCAATCAGTTATAGTTCATCAATATCTCCCTTTGGCTTTGATGGAAACATACTCTCAATATAATATGAAATATGTAATGTAAAGCATGTCATATCATACCAAACTTATTGTTCTATAACCAATTCAAATATCTGACTCTTGGTAAGCTCTTCTAGCTTAGATTTGATTCTTGCAGAGTGCTCTTCTTCTATTTGTAGCAATTTTGTCTTCTATTTTTGTCTCTCCCTTTGTTGTATAATCTCTTCTCCCTTTTCTGGATAAACATGCAGTGTTAAATTTTCTCCAAATCTCTCCCTTAGGTGGATGGTTGTTTCTTTGAATCTTTCTCTCCCTTTGATTGTTCCTCTCCTTGATGGATATTTGTCTTCTCTCCCTTTTGATGATCATGATAGATATTTCATTATTGGATATCTCTCTCCCTTTGACAACAATGCCAAATGTAAATATATCATGAATATCTTCCTCTCCATTTTGTCCATCAGCAATATAGCTTTGTAGTAGCCAACAATATCTCTGGTGTTCAGTTCAGATAAATGCCATTGCATCAACATGATTTATCTTTTGATTATGTGTAGGCTGATGCAGCCTTCTAGTCATTTTAGTGACCAGTAGACAAGGGTCGAACCCCTAGTCTCTTCCTCAAGTACTCAAATGTATCTTTTAACAATGGCTTTGTGAATATGTCTACTAATTGTTCTTTAGATTGTACATATTCCAGTATAACCTCTTCCTCTTGTACTTGTTCCCTCAAGTAATGATACTTAATAGCGATGTGCTTTGTTTTAGCATGCATCATAGGGTTCTTTGAAATGTTGATAGCACTTATATTCTCACAATAGATAATTACTAGTTCAAGAATTTTCATATTCATACCTTTCAGTAATTTTTTGATCCATGCAATGTTAGAGCAATTTGCAGCAGCAGCCACATATTCTGCTTTTGCAGTTAATTGAGATATGCATCCTTGCTTTTTACTTATCCATGTGAAAATTATGTCACTCATGAAGAATGCTCCTCCTGTTGTGCTCTTTCTATCATCTATGTTTCCAGCCCAATCAGCATTGGTATAAACTTGTAGCTCAGATTTACCATCTTTATTATACCACAAGCCATAGTCTTTGGTATTCTTTAGATATCTCAGAATTCTTTTGATAGTAGTCATGTGTGATTCCTTGGGATTAGCAGAGAATATTGCAACTATACCAACTGCATGTGCTATATCTGGTCTTGTGTGTATAACATACATTAGTTTGTCAATCATAGATCTATATAAGGTATGATTTACCTTGGTTTTTTTTTCTTCTTTTGCCAATTTGCATCTGGTTTCCATAGGTGTTCCAAATAGTTTGGAGTCCTCCATTTTGAATATCTTCATAACTTATTTGATGTATTTGGATTGTGTGATGTAGATGCATGTATCCTGTTGTAGAATCTGTAGACCAAGAATAAATTTGATCTCTCCAAACATTGACATCTCAAACTCTTTTCTCATTTCATCAGCAAATGACTTGCATAACATATCATTACCTCCAAAAATGATATCATCAACAAATATCTCAGCAATCAAAATCTTATTATCAGTATCTCCTTTCAAATAAAAATTACTTTTATCACTTGTTCTTACAAATCCAATACTTATGAGATAAGAGTGAAGTGTTTCATACCATACTCTCGGTGCTTGTTTCAATCTATACAAGGCTTTGTGTAGTCTACAAACCATGTTCCTCTTGTTAGGATCAATAAACCCTTCTGTTTGTTCAATGTATACCTCCTCTTCTAGTATTCCATTCAGAAATGCAGATTTAACATCCATTTGTTATACCTTGAATCCTTTGAAAGCAGCATTAGCAAGTAGAATTCTTACTCCTTCTAGTCTAGAAATGGGTACAAAGGTTTCTCCATATTCAATACCTTCTTCTTGTGCATACCCTTTGCATACCAGTCTTGCTTTGTTCCTTGTGACTTTTCCATTCTCATTCAGTTTGTTTTAGAATATCCATTTGGTACCAACGACATTTTTGTCACTCGGTATAGGTACTAATGTTCATGTTCTGTTCTTCTCAATCTATTCAATCTCTTCATTCATAGCACTAACCCATTTCTTGATTCTCAAGTGCAGTATTAACATATTTAGGCTCAGAATCTCAAATCAAACATCTAGTGTTCAGTGACTTACTTCTTTTTCTCATTCCATCTCTTTCTGTCTCCTATGATTTGGTCTTGTGGATGGTCTCTTCTGACATACTTGGTAAGTACCAGTTTAGATCTTTGTTCATCATTTTGATCATCATCTTGACCTTCATTTTGATCTTCATCATTCGATTCATCATTGTGAGCATTTTCCTGATTTTTGGTGTGTGCAGCCTGTTGCTCGTTTGTATTGTTTTGTCACTCGGTAGTGATACACTATTTCTCGAGCAGAGTGTCAAGTTCTTCACTGTAGACAGATCTATTGTAATCTTCTAGTTCCTTTCTACTTTCCTCATCCATTTTCTTAGCAAATTCATCCACTTTAACATTTGCACTTTCAATGATTTTGTTAGAAGATTTGTTAAGACATTTATAAGCTTTGCTTTTGGTAGAATATCCTAGAAATATTCCTTCATCACTTTTGGAGTCAAGTTTCCCATTTCTATCATCTTTCAATATATAAGATTGACTTCCAAAAATTCTAAAGTAACTTGTATTTGGTGTGTATCCATACCATAGTTCATAAGGTGTCTTATTGGTGTCTTTCTTCAATTGAACTCAATTTAATGGATAGACAGTAGTACTTATAGCTTCTCTCCAGAATTTTTGTGTGATGCCTTTTTCAATCATCAGTGTTTTGGCACATTCAATAATTGATCTATTCCTCCTTTCAGCAATCCAATTTTGTTTTGGTGTTCTTGGTGCAAGAACTTGTCTTGTAATTCCATGCTCATTACAAAAGTTAGTGAATTCATCATAAATAAATTATCCTCCTCTATCTGACCTTGAACTTTTTAGTTCCTTTCCACTTTGTTTTTCAACTATAGCTTAATACCATTTGAACATCTTGAATGCTTCTAATTTCTCTTTCAAGAACATGACAATCATCATCCTAGAATAATCATCAACAAATAGAATGAATTATCTATCACCATAATAGTTTTTTGTTCTCATTGGTCCACATAAGTCATTATGGACTAACTCTAGAATATCATTAGATGTGTAGGTTTTTCTCTTGAAACTAGACTTTGTCATTTTACCTTTTTAACAATTCTCGCACATGACATGGTCAGGTTTTGATATGCTTAGTAAGCCTCTTAATTTTATTTTCTTGCTTATCCTAACCATGTTGTCAAAATTCACATGACATAACCTTTTATTCCATAACCAAATGTCTTCATTTCTAGCCAATAAACAAGTGGTCTCAATCTTATCAAGATAGAATAGGCTACCTTTTGTTTGTTCACCAGTACTGATCAACCTACTTGTTTCATTATAGATCTTTTCCTTTTTTGTTCTCAAATGCAACTCGGTGTCCTATTTTATTTAGCTATGAAACACTCAATAGATTATAGTTAATTCCTTTCACCCAATATGCATTTTCACATCTGATCAGATTATTCAACATGATGGTTCCTTTACCTTCAACTAGACAAGGTGAGTCATTACCCATCCTAACTAATCCACCATTATAATATTCAAATGTTTCAAAATTTTCCTTATCTCGAGTCATGTGGTGAGTACAGTCACTATCAATAATCTAGACATCATTTTTACTAACCTTAGATATGAATTTAGTTTCAAAATACCTTTCTTCTTCGTCTAAATAATCATTCATAGCAACAAATGCTACCTCAATATCTTCATTAGATTCAGTGTCAGTGTTTTCATATTTGTTCTCAACCAGGTGACAAGTCTTCTTGATTTTGTCCTTGTAGTCTCGGTTATCTCTTATGTCAGAGTGTTGATTGCTTCTATAGTCTCGGTCATCACTTCTGTCAAACTTCTTTTCATAAGATATGTCATTGTTTCTTTCATATTTTCTCTTGTTAGGGCATCTAGCAGCAAAGTGTCCAATTTCTTTGCAATTAAAATAGACCAATTGTAATTTACATTTGTATCTACCTTTGCCTCTTTTCAATCTTCTAGCCTCTAGTGCTTCAATTTCATCAAGTTCTTGTTCATCACTGTCACTTTCACTATCATTTCTCATAGTGTGTTTATGACTTGATTTACTTATTTTCAGAGAAGATTTGAATGCATACTCAATAGTTGGTAAGACATTGTTTTCAAAGTTATTCATCTCAAATAAAATAAGTATACCAATCAAACTATCTAGAGTAACATTATTATTTGTTATTTCTCTCATAACTTGAATTGCAGATACTCTAATAGCATAAATAGGTAGTAAGGTTCTCAGAATTTTACTTACCACTATTTCTTCTTCAAGTAAACCTCCTACTCCTCGAATAGCATTAACAACATATTTGATTCTTCTACTATACTGAGTGATGTTTTCTCCTTCTTTCATTCTTAGGTCATCAAACTTTCCTCTTAGGCTTTCAGCTTTAGCCCTCAGCACATTTTTATCTCCTCCATGTACTAGCTTGAGTTTGTCCCACATTTTCTTTGCAGTGGTGCATGATTTGACATCTTCAAATTCAAAATCAGAGAGTGAGGAAGAAAGTTCTATCATCATAAGTTCTATCATCATAGAATTGTGTTCATGTTTATCTCTCAATTGATCAACTATCGGAGTTCCAGTAGGCAAAACAAATTCAGTATCCAGGTACTGTGTGACATCATTTTCAATACCTGATAGGTGGAGTCTTATCCTAATTTTCTATGATTCAAAGTTGTCTTTTTTCAAATTAGGCACATCCCTTTTACTCATCTTGTGATCTTTAGCTTGAGTCTTTAAACTCTCTTCCAAGCACACTAGCTCTGATACCAATTGTTAGAATAATTGAGAGGGGGGCGAATTAGTGGCCTCAAAAATTAATCCAATAATTCAACCAAAAATTTATATCACAAATATATCCTCTATTTATCTTCAGTCCTACAATATGTGTGCCTTTAAGTAATCTTATCAAATATATATTGCTCAATGAATACTTTGTTAATCTTTTTCTAAGCTTTACCGAATAGCAGTAAATAAACTTAGTGTTTACTGACCAATCCTATTTTAGTAATGTGTAAAGAAAAACATCAAATAAATGAACCATATACACATATGACACATGGATTTTTAACGTGGAAACCCTATTAAGGGAAAATCCACTTGGGATCGGTAACCCAAAATTTTCACTCTTCTAAAGTGAGCTCAATGAAGAGCCAACCCTGTTAAAAGTTACAAACACACTATTAAGTGCGACCTTGTTAGAGGATTTAAAACCATTAGTTAGTATTTTGACCTTAGGCATTCACTATGATATCAACAAGAAAATCCTTTTGATACTCTTGAGTATCTCAATACATTAAGGATTGTTAAATCCCACTCGGTTAAGATATTTTTGAATCAATGGTTAAACTGAAACAGTAAATGATCTGTTCAATAATACAACTTTGACTTGTAGATTTTCATATCTATTTCAAGTCCATAATACCTTTCTGATCAATATGGTCTTATGTTCCTTTTCTCCCCTCTTTCTTCTTTCTGCTCGGTGAATGTTGTTGCTTCTTTGTTGTTCAGTGTCTGCAGAATTCTTGGCTCTGTTCTTCAGCCTGTATGATCAGATTTGCATGAAGACTTCTATCTTCACCAGAATTATATTCAGCATTCCTCTCTTACATAATGAATTACTTGTCTCTTTATATAGACATGATTTCACTTTTTACTGTCCTTGTCTTTCTTGTTCTTGACGTAGATTGCTTCTTGATCCGCAAATCTCGCCATGCATTGCTTTAATCTTTAAAGCTCTACTTTAGTTTTATTTCGTATATTTCTCCCTGACAACAGTCAATAAAACTAGCTTTAAATCTTTAGTTCAATTGGTTGATGGAAATAAAGTAATCAATCAATTAACTCTAAATATAGCTCCTGCGAGCTAAGTGTTTTGTCATTTCCTAACTCCAGTTCTGATCGGTGATCAACTCTTAGTTTTCTCGGTCATTGACTTGTGTTGTTATCAAGCATCACTTTTAGTTCTTCTAGGTGACCACTTCATTTATGCTTGGTGTTGCGGTGCTTGGTATACACTGTGACTGCTCAGGGTTCTCTGTCCGTCGGTGTGCACTGCCCATCGGTGTTTACTGTCAATCGGTGTACACTGGCTTTTTATGTTTACCGATAACATAAACTTTATCTCTTTGGTTTCTTGAAGTCTATGACAACATGTATATAACCAATCAGATTATATCAAGTTGACATCAATGAAAATACAATACATTAACTATTTTAATGTCTTGCATTTACTTTCTGCAGCTTGATGATCATCAACTTATTATCTTTAAACATTCAATCCGTTATAGTTCATCAGTTAGAATTTATTTTATACCTATCCTCATGAAATGTGTTTAAATTTTTTAGGTAGGTTGACGCAAAGGAGAAATTCCCTCCCTTGCAATCCAACCATTAGAGTGCCCAAAATTGGGCCATTTTTGGTGGGACAAGGGTAATGAAGGTACCCTTGATTATCCAATTAAGGTTGGTTCAAGGACCAACAGGCCAAGAAGGAGGTGAAGTTGTTAGATTTAATTTAGTTGGAGTAGAATCAAACATGATCAAGCATGGAAGGCCAAAAATTCTAAAATGGGTCCTAGGTGAGTATGAAATTGTATAGGGATACAATTTATGATGTTACGCATTATTTTTTATGTGATTTAAAAAAATTGTTCTTGATATATTTTTTTGTTATCTACATCATGCTATCCATGGGTATGCAATTTATTATGAACATAATATTCTTCAAAATGGGGTGTTTAGAATCCAAAACATTTAATTGGAGGTGTAATATTTAGCTATGAAGGTAGCCACCCAAGATCTAGAGGCAATGGAAAACACAATAATAAGAGAGAATGAATATGACAAGAATAAATTATATTCTTGCTAAGAATGCAATACAATTGATGGAATGAATTGTAATAATAGTACATAGGAGAGCCTTTATTTATAAATCCAAAGTGAATAAAAAGGAGTGAATGAAACAATGATAAGTGTCATTTTCTTTTACATGATAATCAACAGACAACTTATCAACCACCCAAGGTTGAACCACGTGTCTACCAAAGGTGGATCATCCTTCAATGTGTAATAAAGTTTGTGCAACATGTTCAAGAAAGTTGGAAATTGATAAAGAGATAAGTGCACTAAAATTGGATTTAATAGATAAAGTGGAATGTGATAACTAATGTCACCACATAATGTGTAAAATCTCCTAAAAGATCCTATGTGGTCCCTAAGTAAGCTTAAGTAAAGTGTAATTAGGACCAATGTGAGAATTAACTAAGGTAAAATACCTTAATTTCACCAACTACCCCCCCCCCACCCCCACCCCCCGCCCCCCCGTTAAGTGTAACTTAGGGAGAATGTATAAAATATAACAATGCAAGATGGGTCCCAGCTACTAGCCCATGTTAGGTACCCTTGTAAAAAATTAGTCCAATTTCTCACAAATGGAGAAAAGCATAAAACCCAATGGGAAAAAAATATTTCCAAAAAGAGAGATGAAAATACAAAAGAACTCTCAAAGAAGATTGAGAAGGACAAAATTCCATGTGATAAAAAAGGCCCCCATAAGAGAGAAGAGGAAAGACCAAGTAGCCCCCCCATCAATGTATAATGCACACCAATGGTAGATGATCTAGTGGGATGTAGAAGATGCTCCATGGTCATTGAACTATATTCCTCCCCTTGGGAAGAAATAAAACCAAAGGTCTAAGATTGAAGTCTCTCAAATCATGAAATGAATATGTAGGAAGAAACCTCAAGATATATGAATTCTCTTATAACTTATCAAGTGTCCCCATGCAGATGTTGAAAGTTGCCTCTTCCAAATTAGTTGTACTAGTCCAAAGTGTTGAAAAACACAACCCATGATCTAGTGAAGAAGAATGTATAAAAATATCCAATGACTCAAGTATCTCCTCTAAAGATAAAATTACCTCCTCTAAATTCTAGTCAAAAGTATCCACACTCATGTCAAACTATGAAGGATGATCATGTAGAGAATGAAGAAGAGGGTCAAGGTGTTCCCTCACAACAGGTGAAGAAGGATAATCTCCATCAAAGAGAAGATGAATATCATCAATGTTGTCTCCAAAATCTAAAATATAAGATTCCATAAATAAACCTATAATGTCTTTCAAGTAGTCATCCCAAGGAACTATGTTTGGAAGACAACATATATTGCTACACTAAAGCACAAGACCTTAAATTTGTAGCAACACAAGGATCATCAAGAGTAGTAGTAGATGTAATATCAATAGGAGGAGATGGGATAAAAGGCCCAAAAACATGATCACAAGTGAGTTTACCCAATTTAAAGTACCAAAGTTCTCCTCAAGATCAATATCCACACTAGAAGTGTGGTCGTCATCTAAAAAATTGCAATCATTAATAGGAACAATTTTTGAAAAAGATTACAACTAAGGTTCATGGTTCACCACCCCAGTACCAATGATATCTCCACTCTCCAAGTATCTACTGATACTGAATCAAGAGTGAACTCTTCAGTTTTCCTTGTTGCACCATGAGTAATTTGATAGATGGAAAGAATTTTATTGGTTAAATTAGGTACACACAATACATCATTGAAGTTTCCTCCCCAATATCAATGGATATTTTTCCAATCATATTCGTATATGTATGATTTCCCATTAAATTTTGTGGCATGTTGTAAGGATAAAATGAAAATAACATAGATTTTGAATATGTCATGTGATGAGAAGCCCTTGAATCTAGAGTCCATCTCCCTAAATGATGACCTAAATTAGCACAAAGAGCTTGTCATTTCTTACTTGTCCCACATGTGAGACCCTTTTCCTTGTGAATAAGAAGTTGAAGTAGAAATTATTGAAGATAATTTGATTCTATTTTTTAAAGAAGATGCATCAATTCATCAATGTCCTTTTTATAAAAATAGTGTTCTTCATGTCCATTCTTCTTAAAATATGCACACATAAGATTATCCTTATTAGGTGGTTCAACCTTCGAAGAGGATGTAGAATATATTTTTTGAGGATTGGAAGGGTGTTCTCTATCCTTGTGTTGGTTAGGCTTTGATTTCTTCTACTTCTTGTTGGATATTTTCTCATGACTAGCCACCAAAGCATGTGACTTAGATGACTTAAGATTGTCCATGGTGATTAGCTTTGATTTCTCAAGAATCAATTTTTTGAAAAAAGAATAAAATGATGGTGTAGTGTAGGCACTCTCCATTGTCAACTAGTGAGTTTGAAAACTTGAAACAAAAGATTCATATTCTAAAGAAATCCTCCCCAACAAGTTAAAGACTAATTATGCATTGTTCTTCTCAATACCACAATATTTGAGTTCTTCTCTTAGCTCATTTCCCTAACGGACATAGTCTTGAATTGTGTCAAATTTATTAGGATCCAAGATAAGAAGTTCACTATTAAGAGTGTATCCCCTAATCTCATCCACTTGACCATACAATTGTGCAAATTATTCCCATTATTACTTGATTGTATTGAATTTTGCAACATGAAAGATGAGATCAAGTGATAATATTTTCCCAAAGTACCAAGATCCATAGAACTTTTAATAATCCATTATGTTTTTAGATTAGGATTCAATGATTCTAAAATTTTTCCATCAGCATAATGATTTAAACTATTTTTCATTCATTTACTCTATACATTAACTTTCCATATAGCATAATTATGTGGAGTTAAGAGTGGAAATTTAGGAGAACTTTTAACTAAAAATGAAAAGAACACCAAAGAGAAAGAGATAAGCACACAAGACACCCCCTCAACTTTAGTCAATCAAATAATCCCCCAAAAAAGAGGATAATTTTGTCACTTTATACTTAGTGCATTTACAATTTCTACTTTCCAAATAAGAGCTAAGTGGTCTTTTGATTTGTATGTTTACAATTGCTTTTATTAGGCTATGGTAGACTCAAATTACTGATGCAATAGACCAAATTAAAATATGAGCATTACTATTTCCAAAATAGACCAAAAAAGACCAAGTTTTGAAAGTGATTATTTTGCCCAAAATGGCTACAAACTAATATTGTACCTAAGAAGAAGACAAAACAATATCCATCTTCATGAAAGTTGGCACCTGAAAAGGAGTCTGTATGAACCCAAATGAAGCCTCTAAAGTTGCAAAATTGAGGATTACTTAGCTACAACTGTGAAAATAAAATTTATATATAAAAAAAAGTGTACATCAAAATCACCACATAACTCCGCCATTATGTAGATCGTGAAAAGTTACCCCACAGAAAAAAGAAAAAAAAAAGTGCACCAAAAAAGGACGGATGAGTGAGTAATGGGGTTTTGAAAATCAGCTCCAATGTTAAAATATCCTACCGTGAAGGGGTGAAAAAAATAATTATCCCACATTGGATGTGACAAGAATATTATAATATTTATATAGAATAGTGCCTCATTGTAATTTTGAAGCATGCAGATGTGTTATGCAGGAGTATATGTGTACACAAATTTTGGATGTGGTTGATGACATGGCATCCTAATAAAGAATGCAATGAAGATGATGTGGCATAATCTAACTTAGCACAACCTATTTTTTCCATTTGACTCTTACTAATCTAATGCAGTGATGATTGGACTCATGTGTACTAACTATTCTATGCATTGACTAGACCCGTGTGTTGTGCGTTCACTAAAAACGTGTGTTGAGTGGGTTACAAATTATGAAAATCAGAAGCAGATATATGGAGGCCAATGAAAAAATTTGGTGTCTCTAAAAAGGTTCCACATGTCCACTGTGGTGGGTTAGAAAGTCACTGGAAATTCCTATCAACATGGAGAGGATTCATACCCTGCATTCTAGCATGCGCAGGTATGACCCTGAAAATAAAACATTATCAGAGAAACAATAAAATTTGTCTTTTCTTTTTACAAAAAGCACCTTATGATAATTCTACATGAAAGAAATTTCAAATATCTCAAAGAAAATAAAGAAAGAGTTTTTTCTTAATTTTAAAATCATACCAATAACTAATAATGGTGTTTATACGACAAGGAATGGAAATATTTTTCTGGTGCCCTAGGGTCAACTGCTCCAATTTGGATGAATTGACAATTGATTTTGGATTTTTTGGGCCTTTCAGCATGATGGAAATATTTGTTTGGGCCAAAAATACTCAGAATTTGAAGATGACTCATGGGACTAGAAACCACCCTCCACCTTCAAATAGATATAGGCTTGGCCTTGAGTGTCAGATTTGGACAAAATATAAGGCAATTCTCACTATATCAAACCTCTTGTATCCAATGGTCACCTTAGATTTGACCTATCAAGCTCCAATTTTTACCTACAATAGAAATTCACAAAATGAAAAACCCCAAATTGCACCAAAATTATATTAAAAAACTATCTAATAGCACTCTAAAATCTCTAATACCATGTAATATTTGGCTATGAAGGTAGCCACCCAAGATCTAGACACAATGGAAAGAACAATAGAAAGAGAGAATAAGTATTGTATCATCTTAAAATGGAAGCACTTCCATGTTAAGAACATTTATCCCTCCTTAGGGGATTTTTTTTACCACCATCATATCATCCCCTCATTTCTGCATCATCCCCTACTTATGTGCCTATTTAGGACACTGATTGGGCCTCTCCGGGCACCTTCTACCCTAACTGACATGTTTTCCAGGGGTTCTAACCCCCTGGGTCAAGGTCGGCCTCAACCTTGACCTAGGTCAGGGTTGAACTCAACCTTAACCTAGTTCAAGGTCAACCTCAACCTTGACTTGGGTCCCCCTTCCAAATCTAGAAGCTTGTTGGCTGCCAGAGGTCATCAAAAATACATTTTCCCGCTTCAGGGTCGGCTATTTTGGGTTCCGAAGAAACAATTCTTAAATTATATTTAATATAGGTCCTCTTCTAGGGGAATGGGTCTAATTGGAATTTAATTCTCCTATGTCAGCCTCTCTAGAATATTTTTCCCTTGTTTCATATAAAAGGAAGCTTTCTCCTCTCATTTTCTCTAACCATTAAGCACGAAGTCAAGAGAAGACACAAGAGGCAATTCTAATTCTCTCCAAGTGAAATCAAGAAAATTGTTCTACATGTTTCCAAACTTTCAAGGTGTTCAATTCTTCCTCTCAAGCATTCAATTTCTCCATTGAGGATCAAGGATTCAAGCTCTCAAGCCTTTGAAGGGATTTGGTTCAAGCATTCAAGATTCATCATTCAAACCCTAGATCTAGCCATCATGGTGGTGTGATCTTCCTTCAAGATCCTTTGTGCATCCTCAAGACTCATTCATTCTCTTCAAGGTGGATTCCAAGCATACAATCATCGAGTTTTTTGGTTTCTAATTGAGTCCAAGATTTTATATTCACATACTTGTTTACATTCAAAATACAATTGCATGTCTATTCAATATCATAGCTTCATTGTTAGATTCAATTCTACTACTTGCTATCATTCTATACTTTATTGATTTCAAGGTTAATTCCTAAATTGGGGTTTGACTAAGGCAAAACCCTCCCCCCCAACAAAAAAATCTCTTTTTCTTGTAGGCATAGGTTCAGGATTGAAGATTTGAACTCAGATCTAGATACCCTTTTCAGCAAACTATCAAGATCCACAAATAGATTTTTTGTCGGACATGTGTAGGTCAGGGTCAAGATTATTGGGTTAGGGTCAAGATTATTGGGTCAAGGTCAACCTTTTTCATAAGACAGTCTCAGATCGGGAAAATATTTATGGGTTTTGTTCATCTCTGCGTCGGGTTTTGCTTCTAGATCATACTTCAAATTTTCCAAAAATAGAGTACAGACCTCAGAAAATAGCATTCTTTGATCAGAAATTAGTTAAGGTTAGTGCATTTATCCTATCCATTTCAATTCAAATCCTTAATCATTCAAAATATATCACACATTTACATTCATTCACACACATTTTGAGAGGGAAACCTAGGATCTCCTTCTTTATTCTTATTTCCAATAGATTGATTCATTTATGCATGGATCCTTTTTGGGTTGATCAATTTAGATCCTTCCTTTGTGCATTTAAGAATAAATGTGAATGTCTTATTTATCCCTCCACTCTACACATTAAATGTAAGGTGATAATGTGATTTGAGTATCAAAACACTCTTATTCTATTAACATCATTTTCACCTTTTACATTTTGGTGAACCCGCGATAGACAACTCTTTCTTTTTGGTGTTAGATTTGCATTTCATATTAGATCTTGCATGCATATAGAAGTAGGTCTTCTTTTATTCTCTTGCATTTATATTTCAAAATTCATAAAAATCACAAAATTTCTTTAAAAATACAAAAACATTTACATGATTGTAATATTACTTTGTGTTCAACATGTATGATTTTTGTTTTGAATACTTTGATGAGGCTTTTGTTGCTAAAGAGGATAGATCCCCTAATGAGGTACATGGAAGTGAGGATGAAATTTGTTTGAATAAGATCTCCATTGATCCTATACTTATTTTATCCTCCTCTACAATCTCTCCAATTAACCTTTACCATAGAAATGAGTTAAGGGTGGATGTTAATTCTTCTCCTAATAAATGTCTTTTCTATGAGCCTACTTTAGAATATAATTATTTCCCCTTTAGGGATCAAGCTTTAAGCACTCCTACAATGTGCTTTATTGATAGGAATGATAATCCTCCTATTTGGGATGAACCTTTGGATTTGGATGTTGATTACTCTCTTCCTCATGAAGCCATTATGGGTGATTCTACTTTTTGGGATGAAC
>MU227088.1:3230071-3276783 GCA_018584345.1 Thuja plicata | reverse complement strand
ATATATATAGCTATTTTTGTTGAATGGCCCAACAAAGTAGTGCGATTAGAGCACAAACAAAATATCGCAGAAACTTAACGTCGGCTTTATAGGTAGCCTCCACTTTTGCCATAGATGTCTCGAGCGCCTTGCAAGACTTGCACTCATCAACCGCTATAGGTATATGTGTAGATGGTGCAGATGATGTAGACAGAGATGGGGCATCGTTGGCCCACTGAAAGTAGCGACATCCACCGCCATCCTACAATATAAATCTAGGTTAGTATTTCTATAATGATTAATATTTATTAATTGTAAACATTAAATATAGTGATAATATATAAGGTGAAAAAACTAAGTAAACTTAAAAGCTATAGAGTATCTTTTAGAATACTGCAGACAGATTCTGGAGCTGCATGCCCTCTTCACAGTGAAGAAGGTTACTAACGTCCCATTCCCAATCTCTTATGGGAACTATTCTTGCAGCCTTGTCGCAGCAAAGGAGGCCGACAGTGAACTTAAAAGTTTAGGGCTGGCATAATTTTATTTGGAGCGGAAGAATTTTGATCCGCTAGGCAAGATAGCAATGACACTTCCCTGGGAAGCCCCTCCGCATGAGCTTCACTTAGAAGATTTTTGGGAAGATTTCCAGGACAACCTTGAGGTCCTGAATCGGTATTTCGTCCGGATGACACAAGGCATGATGAAGCGCCTTAAGCTTCGAAAGTTACCCAATGACTTTTCGGACACCGGGTCCATAGAAGACCTGCAATACAAAGAGAAGGGGGTAGACAAAATGGCCCTCCCTCCGGTGAACTGGGATGCACAGGAGGGCCCGACGATATAGTACATCACCAACAATGTAATTTAACGCAGCCATGTGTATTTTTAGAAGGTGTGTCCAAAAAGCACACGAAAAGTTGGCCCATTTCTACGGGGATCAACTTTCGAGGCCGAAACCCCCTCTCAAGGTGAGGATAGGGGAAAGAGAAAAATGGGGACCTTGTCCCAAGTCTCATCCACAGTTCCCGTAGCGGAACAAATGCAACAAACCCTGGCAGCATCCCAGCAAATGAAGGAGACGTTAATCACCCAGTTGACCACCCCAGTTATTACGGTTGGACCTGCCCGCCCTTCCAGTTCTCCCTCACTTGGAAAATTAATGGTCTGAGTAACAGGGACCGGAGCGGAGGAAGAGCGGGCAGCCATGTTAGATGCAGGGCCCCCATTGGTAACCAAGAGGAAGAAGAAAATAACAGCTAATCCTTAGCCAAGGGCAGAACCAGAACTTGGGATTCCTGACATCCCTGAAGTACAAATTGTCTCCTCAAACTCTCCAGAGTCGGATAATCAGCTTGAAGATCCCCTGAAGACCTCCCCTCCGCACGATGACTTTGATGACATATTTGGGACGGACGAACTTGTGAACCTACAAGGGGATATCGGGAAGGCGGTGGAAGAAATCACTGCCCAGGAGGAAGTGGCTATCCCCACTGAAGGGGAGATCCCAGAGAAAGAAGTCATCACAAAACAGGAAGCCTGGGAAGAGGGAGAAAAGGAATTAGAATAGATAGACCTCTCTGAGGTGCAGGAGATATAGGTTCTAAAGGAAAGCACAACGGAGGAAAGACAAGTGCAGAATGAGAAACCGGCATCTCCTGAGGGAACCGGACCTACAGGAATAATCGTAACCTCAGTCATTGTGCTCCAGACGCCTCCTCCTACCCCAAAGAAGGTGACATTCAGCGAGGTGATCTCAGCGGCCGCACAATCAAACTTTAGACACCTCAACCACCTCCTGAGGATATTCCAACGGAGGAAAATATTTAAGTGAAAGATGTCAAAGAAGAACAACAACAACAGCAACAGCAACAAGGTGAGGGGTAGAACCCTGGGCACACAAATGTTGAATCCAACGCCACTAAGGATATGGACACCGAGGCAGAAGATACTTATGCCACTAAGGTGAATGATGCAGGTGTCTAAAGGATACAGGGAAAGAGTCCGAAGAGACTCAAGACACCGGGGATGTACAACAGAACCCCAGAGGGGATTCGCAGGATCAGACTTTGGCAGCAAGGTCACCCCCGCCACCACAATGGTTGGTGGATTCTAAAAAGAGGAAGGCCCAAGCAGAAAAAAAAAAAAAAAGTCCATCGCTCTCTATTTGAGATGATGGCATAGGCGCAGGGGGGCTGAAATAAAAGAAGGCCTGGACCCTCCATTTCACTCAGACCAATCCAAGTGGAGAAACAGTTGTGGTGATTACAATACCTCCCCCAGAGATAGATGCAGAAATACCTAAAGTTGAGGACTATACGATCACGAAAGTACCTCTAGGGAAAAGAGACAAATAGGGTGAATTAGACCTGTTAAAAGAGGTCAATCGAGCGATAGATGCCCGTTATGACAAGCAAGCCCAGAAGCTCAAAGAAGAAAGAGAGAAGAATGCAAATATCCTCAGGCTTTTGATAGAGCTGGCGCAACCCATCACTGCTATTCCTCCGGAAGCTTCCACAATCGGAGCACCGCTCCCACAGGGTGACATAGATGTGCTAAGAGGCATGAAGAAGAAGGCGCAGGCAGTTGATGACTGGGTAACTGAACAGGTAGGGAACGCCCGGTGTTTCTTGGTGGCTACTCTCCCAGACCTGTATGCAGCCGATGGTGTTTTGAACCAGGCCAAAAAATACCATTTCTATTTGGGAGGCAGAAATCAATCAGTATGAAGCCTGGATAGGTGATTTAAGAGAACTCATGAGTCTCGAAGAAGAAATTGTCACCGAGGCCAAAATTTTGGGAGAGGAATCCTTCGACTTTGTCCAGACCCAGCACTCCAGACTTGATCTCACATTGGAGATAAGCAAGCAACTGGTAGGGGCCCTGCGGGATAAAGTTCTGGAGGTAGAATATTCTTTAAATTTATACAAGGCATTCATTTCAAGGGTTTTGAGAGTCGATCCCTTTAGTACTGAAACATGTACTCTAGAGGAATACATCATGGGGAATTTTGACAAGCTAATGGAGTCTCGATACCATTCCCGGGAAGGAATGGAAAGAGAAAATATATCTCATATATCCTGCATGGTGCTCTGGGGCCACGACGGCGCAAAGATGGCCACAGAATTCAAGGCAAATACTCTAGATCTGGGCGAACAGTTGGAGGTGGCCAAATACCGTCGGGTCAGCCTTAAGGACATTAATGAAGATGGAGTGGCCCAGCTCCTAGAAACATATAAGGCCTATAAGGGATAGTCACACTCTCTGAATTCTGGAGATTTTCACTAGCAGGGTGCATTTTTAACATTCTTTCATTCTTTGAGCATAAGCTCTCGGATCCCAGAGTTCCAGATCCAACAATTTTGTATTCTTTTGATGACCCGCATCCAAGTTCCCCAAAGTCGACCAGTCATTATCAGGCAGTTAATAAGTGGGTCAGAAGGTGGATGATCCTTATAAGGCATGTCAGTTAGACGGATGGCTCTGACAAGTGGTCTTCCCAAGGCGTCGCTCCAGCATTAAACACGTGGCGCATCGAAGACAACAAGCCACTTTTGCATTGATGAGGCATGTAGCCTCGAACCCCAGAGGATTAGATTTCTTCTATTCTTACCCTGGCACTCTTCTCGAGGCTTATTCTTCCATTCTCTTTTATTTTCTTCTTCTGTCGATTTGTCATAGCCTCTACTCTTTTCCAGGTAGTTGTAACGTGGTGCAGGTAGTACCGAAAACTAGATATTGTATTTATTGTTGAGTGTACAGTTAGATTAGGTTAACTTTAGAGCAAGTATGTGTATAAATAAGATGTCTGACCTCATTTCAAGGGTCGGTGAAATTGATGATTTTGCAGTCCATACTTTTAGCATTTCATTTTCTTGTAGTTGCAGAGATCAATGCTCTATAGTTCTTGATAATTCTTGGTAAATAGATGCTCTCTTGGAGCTGTTGATGTACACACCAGTGATGCTGGAAAATTGTTAATGAAGAAGGAAGGATTCTCGCAATGATGTTGTTGGTGTCTTGATCTCTGATTTAACACTCTTTTGTGATGTATGTTTATGATGTCCTTTGCTCTAATGTTTAAGTAGATTAACGACCTCTTTCCCCTTGCTATTGAACATGTATGAATCGTTGGTTCTTTATATGTTTAGTATTTAGAATAGTTCATTAGAGCATGGTTTATGTTTTAAATGTATTTGCATAGCTATAAGTAGAATGAATACACTCTAACCCTAACATATCTTTTGAAGTTTGTTTAATAATCCAAATGCTTGCAGGAAACCTCGCCCTAACAAAATCCTCAGAGAAGACGAGCCAAGAAAACAAGCTATCCCCTCGAACAAAAAAGTCACAGACCCAACTTAGCTCCCGCACTGTCGAGACCTGACACTCAGGTGCTTGAAGGCCCAGAGAATTTATTCCCTGGACAACCTTTACAGGTGAATTTGGCCGGTACCCAGTGACAACTTACCTTTGTTGGTGAGGCCGGTCACAAAGTCCCGTCAACACAAATCTTACAATTTTAATAAGTTTTGATTAGTTTATCTTTTCAAAAGGTTATATAACTATTCTAAAGCCTTTTTCATGTAACTTTTAACATGAATAAAAAAATAGGTAGGTTTATTATTAGAATATTAACTAGAATTATATATAGTTTTGAAACTTCTATTATATATTTATTTACATATGTGGAACCTAGTTTATGTTAGTGTAATACATTATTATCTTGTATGTTGCTTATTTATTCATCAATCTATTATGCTCTCATTGGTAACAACCATTCCAATGATATTTCATTTATTCATATGTCATGTTTTGGGTGCATTAATAATCATTGCATTATGCTCTCTTTCTCATTAATATTTGGTATTAGAGTAGGTTCAAATCCTCTGTCAATGCAATGTGTTTCGCTTGTCTCTTGAGCAACATTGAAATTCATTTCCATCATTAGTGTACAGACCATGTTGTGAGCAATAGTGGATGATTATGTGCAGGTGGTGAGAAAATAGTCAAATAGGGTGTTGTGTAGAGTGTTGTGAACATAGCAAGAGAATGTTCACCTATCAGCCAGAAATTATTGACCTGTGAGCTAGAGACTCTTCTCCGCCCTTTTGGTTCTGTGAGTTGAATTTTGTTCTCAGACTGTGTGGCATGGTGAGATTTTATTTATAATCCTTTGTCTCACACTTTTTCTCCTCATAGTCAATACTTTATTGTGGTCATTTAAACAATGTTCAAGGAGGTGTTGCAGATGTTTTAGTCTTCAATTGTGAAGGTTGAATTTTCCCAATGATGCTTGTTGTGTGGAGATAAATCATGGAGTGCAACATGTATTCAATGATAGTATTGGTTTCTATTTTCTTTGTTACATGTTCTCCAAAGCACTAGGAATCTATCATTTGAGGAATTGATTCAAAAAGGACTCTTAAATTACTTTCATTTTTAAATTGGATTATAGGCTAGAAAGATATGTGTGCAAATTGAAGAGGGATATGATATTGGTGATGAAGATGAGGTAGAATATCCATCTAAGTGTCCTCGTCTCACTACATGAGCCTACAAACCTCATCTCAATGCTTCTCTTCATTTTTAGGACTTTCTTGACTTAATAAAGTGTGTATGTCATCATACCATCAATAAAATAATCTTTTTTTTTTTGTTGAAGCACTTTAATTATCATTTCTACACCAAAAATACTTCTTTTAGATGCGCAACTTCTCAAAGGGCCTAATTATGCTACATGGAAAACTAAGATTTGCACAATTCTTCATTTTGAAGAATTATGGGAGATTATTACTGGAATCACTACATTTCCCATTGTTTTTAATGAATAGGAGAAGTTTGACAAAGTTGATGCCAAATCCTTGATTTTAATCACCCTTAGCATCTCTAACAAGTTCCAAGCATGCTTCCTATACACCTCAACAGAATGGTGTTGCAAAATGACACAATCAAAATGTCATGGAGATGGCTCGGTGCATGCTTGCTACAACAAAAATAGAGGATCAATTTTGGGTAGTAGTCAAAATAGTTGTGTATCTACTCAATAGAGTGCCCACCAAGATCTTAAAAAATAAGACACTAGAAGAGGTATGGAGTGGTTATAGACCAATTTTTTCATCTTCAAGTATTTAGTTGTATTTCATATATGCATGTCCCATATCATAGAAGAAAGAAGCTTGATTCAAAGACACTTTAGTGTATTTTTGGGGGTTATAACCTGACCTCATAACCTTATTGTCTCATGGATTGTGAAGCACATAATATTTAAGAAAGTTTAGATGTGGTCTTTAATGAGTCGTGTTTTGATTCCTTTTTGCATAGGGAAGATCCATCACCTTCCCATTAACTTCTCCAACAGTGAGATAATGTGATTGAAAACTCTCAACAAGAAAATGAAGGTGAGTTTCATGGTGAACTATTTGTTAGGGTTTTTGTAGATATGAGAAATAAATAATATTAATATAATACAAAAATAAATTAACACAAAGATATAATGTGGTTCACCTAATATGGGCTACATCCACCAGAGAAATAGTCATACACTTACTTTATTATCCAGCAAAGAGAAAATTATAATACGATGATTTCACATCACACAAATACTTATTTATCAAGCCTTTTAAGGCGGTTTAAAAGGTCAGTTAATGAAAAAAATAAACCCTAACATTAAAAATAATTTTCTCAGGGGCGATAACCCCCACTCAAGGCCCAAAATGACCTCAAACCCCAATGAGGATACATGGAAAGTGTACCAAACTTTCTTGATCATTCACCACATACCAATACTATTTTCTGAACTTGGTGCTTTGGAGAGATAATCTTATGATCAACAACAACATCCATGTCTGAAATGGGTTCAAACAACCATTAGGGATTCTCACCTAAGTTATCTTCTAGACCTCTCCAATGGAGTTAGGACATGAAGTAAGGCAAGAAGTGAGGTGATTTTGGCATTAATGAGTTGAGTTGAGAACAATATTGAACCTGATACAACACATGAGTCCCTCAATCAACCACATTGGAAGAAAGCCATGGATGTTGAATATGAATCCTTGATGAAGAATCATACTTGGGAAATTTTTGATCTACTTATAGGTAAGAAATCCATAGGCTAAAAATGGGTTTTCAAAATAAAATACAAGGCAAATGGTTCCATCAACAAATACAAGGCACATCTTGTTGCAAAGGATTATTCTCAACAAGATGGTATTGATTATGAGGAGACCTTTGAACCACTGCAAATCTTAAATCTATCCGAGTTGTGTGTGCATTAGTTGCGCATAAATGATGGAAGCTTCATCAAATGGATATCAAGAGTGCCTTCTTTAATGGTACCTTGAAGAATAATTTTACATGGTCCAACCCAAAGGATTCATCAATGAACATAATCCTCTCAAGATATGTCATCTGATCAATTATTATATGGGTTGAAACAAGCCCCTCGGGCATGGTATATTAAAATTAATGGTCACCTTTTGTAACATGGTTTTGTTTGTATCCCCTCTAATCCTAATTTGTATATCAAGAAGGTTGAGACAAAAAAATGTCATCCTTGTTTTGTATGTGGGTGATCTTGTGATTACAGGGAGCTCAAACATTTTAATTGATACCATCAAGCATAATTTAAATAATTCCTTCGATGTGATTGGTTTGGGGCTACTACATTATTGTCTTGAATTGGAGATTTTACAGAAGGAGTCATATTTTTATTTCCCAAATGAAGTATTTCAAGGAAATCCTGCAAAAAAAGTGCATGTCAGATTGTAAATATATGCCCACTCCAATGGAGAAAGGTTTATGTAACTATCTCATTTCCACAAATTGCATTAAGTTGATGCAACTCTCTATCGACATCTTGTTGTTAGTCTCATTTACTTGACATATAATAGACTAGATTTAAGTTGTGTTGTTAGCTACTTATCAAAGTTCACATAGGAGCCAAAAGAATGTCATTTGATTGCAATAAAGAAAGTTTTGTGATATGTAAAATTTTCACTTGAGTATGGTCTAGAATGTAAGAGGAATGATTAGTTCTTCCTATAGGGATGCTGACTCAAACTATGTTGGATCTATAGATGACAAAAACTCAACATCAAGTTATATTTTTCATCTTGTATATGGTCATATTTGGTGGATAAGTAAGAAGGAAGGTGTAGTTTCTCTTTCATCCACTGAAGTTTAATATCATGTCTCACACGGAGCTGTGTGCAAGGCAATTTGGTTACATCACATTCTAGCAAATATGAATATTTTAGAAGATCAACCACTAGTTCTATTTTGAAACAAACACTGGGTGTTGAATCTTGTTAAGAATCTAGTTTTTCATGAGCACACCAAGCACATTGAGGTTGAATATAATTAAACTCATGAGCTAGTTCAATGCAACACCACATTCAACTCTAGTACTGCTCCGCTGATTTGCACATTGCCAATACACTCAATAATCCCCTTGGCTAGGTAAAATTTGAATTTTTTTGAGGGTACATTTGTAGGCATAATGTTTTAAGGGGGGAATGTTAGTGTAATACATTATTATCTTGTATGTTGCTTAGTTATTCACTACTACTAGACTATTTTGTTGTTATTGGAAACTACCGTTACGATGGTATTTCATGTATTCATATATCTTGTTTTTGGTGCATCAATAATCATTGCATTATGCTCTCTTTCGCATTAATAGTATACTTTTACGTGGATAATATATTTAGGTATATATTTATCAAGGTACCTATTTGGTTTTAGTTGTTACATATTTTTCATAAATCCAAGACTTTATGCCTATTGGATATGTGTAACACTATAATTACTTCCCCTTTCCATCATTCTAATACATTAAATCAAAGTAAAAAAATATAATCAATATAAGCTAAGTTAGTTTTCTATCTTTCATGCACAAGTGTATAACAATAATGACAATTCATATATCAATTTTTAAAACACTTTTCATGGTAGTCCTTTTTAACTATAAAGGTAAATAGTCTTGTTTGTCAAAACCTACACACAAGTGGGTTGTGACAACCCAATTAATAATGTGTTATGTATTGGGTATGGTTTGTAGCATGATAACGATTCAATCCCTATGATATTAGGTCATTCAAAACCATAAGGAAATTCTCTTAGTTTGATATTTTCTATTTTTCTAATGATTGTCTTTTTTACCTTTTTGTTCCTATTAATGTGTAGATGACTCCTAAATTCTAAGCAAGAGCAATATGAAATATAAAGTGTTATAAGGAAATAACATTTAGCTGTTATTTGTATGTTTGCAAGAGTTTCCTAATTTTCAAGTAGAACCCGCTAGATATTTCGGGCTCTATTCTTGGTTTGGATCAATGCCAAATTAGCAAATCTCGGACTTCATCAGTTTTTTTTATGCAATGGATGAGGGATCCATGACTCTCAATATACATAAAAAATTATATAAATTTAGTTAAGTTAATAGCATCGACTTTTAAATCAAAGAGAAAAAAAAAATTAAGCTATCAATCTATGAGCTATATAGTGTAAAGGTGAAATTACATACTCATGGTCATTTCCATTATGTTTTGGACCCAATTTAATTAGATTATTCTAAGTACATACTTAGTGTACAAGTGGTATATTCTTGTTGGCACAAACACATCCCAAACTTCATATTATCAATCCCTTAATTTTGCATCCGTAATTCAAAAAGTCATATCATCAATACCTTGACTATCCCATAGATTCATCTCACCAATCCCCAAATTTATGCAATGGATGAGGGATCCATGACTCTCAATATACCTAAATATATATATATATATATATATATATATATATATAGTTAAGTTAATGGCATCGACTTTTAAATCAAAGAGAAAAAATCAAGCTATCAATCTATGAGCTATATAGCGTAAAGGTGAAATTACATACTCGTGGTCATTTCCATTATGTTTTGGACCCACTTTAATTAGATTATTCTAAGTACATACTTAGTGTACAAGTGTTATATTCTTGTTGGCACAAACACATCCCAACCTTCATATTATCAATCCCTTAATTTTGCATCTGTAATTCCAAAAGTCATATCATCAATACCTTGACTATCCCATAGATTCATCTCACCAATCCCCAAATTTATATTCACCACAAAATTCATATTTTTATCATCTTGCATCAAATTCATAGTTACAAACATAATCCCTTAACTTTTTAATTTTAATTTTTTTATATACTACAAGGATGTCATTGCGACCCAACCCAGTTAAAATTTAAAATTGTTGCTTTGCCGCCTCTTTCAATAACCATTGTAAGTTGACATAATGTATGTTGATTTCTTATTTAGGTATCATCTAGAACACTAGAATAAGAAAATACTATCTAGAACAAAAAAAAATCTTACAATTTATTTTTAAATACATTTGTTTGCTTGTTACATCAATCTAAGTCTATTCAACACTTTCTTGCTATCTTTTAACCTTTCATTTATAATCATCAAGCTGGTTTGACATATATTTGACTTGAACGAACATAAACCTTATGAACCAATAAATTCTTCAAAGGTGTTTGTAAACATATCTACTTCTGCAATCACTCAAAGCACTGTTGATCTCAAAACGAGTGAGTTACAATAGTTTACAAAGTGTCAAATCATTCCAACAAGTTACAATATCACTTCCTTGAAGTGGATTATGTCGACACTTATGAGGATCACCTTTCATTGACAATTAGAACTCTAATTGATGACATGTAATTGATTGAATGTTTGAAGATGTTATGTTGATCACCGAAATGCAGAAGGATAATGAAAGACATCAAATCAGTTAATGGATTGTATTGTCATTGATGTCAACTTGATATAATCTAATCGGTTATAATCAAAGTGTCAAAGGCTTCAGAGAATCAAAGAGAAAAAGATTATGCTTTCAGTAATGCATAAAAGACAAGTATTCACTATGTGACTTCAAACACCGACGGTCAGTGGAACCTGACGGACAAAGATCACTGATAGTCAAGTCACAGTGGTGCCCGAGAAAGAACACTGACGAGAAGAATCACCACATAAACGACGGCCAGGAACATAGTGTAAACCGACGGAGAAGCCCGAGGAGAACTTGAGTGTTGACCGAAGCTATCAAAGAGTTAAACACCAAAATTTAACTTGAGTTCAGAAACGACAAAATACCTATCTGGAAAAGATAAATATAGACTTAATTGGTAGTTATCATTGTTTTCATTGACAAAATAAGCCAGAGATAAGTAAAGGATTTAAAGCTATTTTGTCCAGTTGGAAAGAAGATCTCTGCGAGAAAATACAGGAGTTTTTCTTTAAATCTAATTGGCGAGAATTATGGATCACACCAAGATCAATAAAATCAAGAACCTAACAATGGTGATATCATGTATATATAGAGACAACTCAATTCATTATGAATTGTGTGGGTGAATGAATGAAAAGAGGATGCTAAAGAGAAACTGATGAAGAGCAACTTCATATAGTCCTGATCAATCAAGCTGAGGAAAGAGCTAAAGTTTTCTGTGGACACCGAGTAACATAGCACGGCATCACCGAGCAGAATCAAAGTGGAGAAAAGGTATAAAAATGGATATATTGATCAGAATATTTTAATGAGATTAAAATAGATCTAAAAATCTGCAAGTATAAGTTGTATATATGAACAGATCATACTGTTTGAGTTTAACCAATGATTCAGAAAGTCTCTTAACCGAGCGGGATTTAAAGATCCTTTCTATATTGAGATACATCCTAAAGAGTATCAAAAAGTTTTATCATGAAGATAGCATGAGATACCATATACCTATTGACAGGCCAAGTGAGTGTTTGATCAAGGAAGGTAGCATAGAGATGCCCGATATCAAGTGACAGACTAAACTTTTAAATCCTCTAACAAGTTCACACCTAACAGTGTGTTTGTAACCTTTAACAAGGTTAGGTCTTCACCGAGCTCACTTCAGAAGAGTGAAAATTTTGGGTTACCATTCCCAAGTGGTTTTTCCCTTAACAGGGTTTCCACGTTAAAAATCCATGTGTCAATGTGTTTATGAGTCATTACTTTAGTGTTTTGGATTACACATAGCTTAACTAGATTGATCGGTATACTCTAGATAATTTACTGTCTTTCAATAAATTAACAGACTGCTATTCAGTAAACATACAGTAGAAGGTTTTACAAAGCATTTCGAGCGGTAGTAATTTGATAATAATATTTGAAGGCGTCCATCTTTTAGGACTGAAGATAACTAGAGGCTTAATATTGTGGTACTAAGTTTTTGGGTTGATTATTGGAATATTTTTGAGGCCACTGATTCACACCCCCCCCCCCCCNATTTTTGAGGCCACTGATTCACCCCCCCCCCCCCCCTCAGTTATTACTAACAATTGGTATCAGAGCTTGTGTGCTTAGAAAGGGAGTTTAACAGCTCAAGCAAAAGATCACAAGATGAACAGGCGAGATGTGCCCAAGTTGAATAAAGATAACTTTGCATCACGGAAAAGAAGAATAAGACTCCACCTATCAGGTATTGGAAATGATATTGTTCAATACTTAGATACTAAATATGTGTTGCCTACATGACTTCACACTCTTGAGAAATTAGGAGTGAAGCATGAGCATAACTATATGATGATAGAACTTGTATCATCACTCTCCAAAGTTGAGTGTGAAGATGTCAAAACCTGCACCTCTGGAAAGCAAATGTGGGATAAGTTGAAGCTGGTACATGGAGGAGATGCTAATGTACTAAGAGCAAAGGCAGAAAGCCTAAGAGGGAGGTTTGATGACCTAAGGATGAAAGAAGGAGAAAACATCACCCAGTATAGCTGCAGAATAAAATAGGTAGTTAATGTTATTCGAGGAGTTGGAGGTGTACTTGAAGAGGAGACAGTTGTAAGCAAAATCTTAAGAACCTTATTGCCTATTTATGCTATTAGATTTTTTTCTATTCAAGAAATGGGAGCAGTTGCAAACAATACAGTTACTCTAGATAGTCTCATTGGTAGACTAATCTCATTTGAGATGAATAACTTTGAAAATAGTGTCTTACCATCTATAGAATTTGCATTCAAATCTTCTTTAAAGATAAGTAACTCAAGTCATAGACATGTTGTTATAAATGCTAGTGATAGTGATAATGAGGATCAAGGACTTGATGAGATTGAAGCACTAATGGCCAGAAGATTGCAGAGAGGCAAAGGTAAATACAAAGGTAAATTACCACTTGTATGTTTCAATTGTAAAGAGGTTGGACACTTTGCTGCAAGATGTCCAAACCGAAGAAAAGATGACAAAGGAAATGACAGATCATATGAGAAGAAGTTTGATAGAGGTGATAATACAGAGTACCAAAGCAACCGACAATCTGACAAGAAAGATACCCGAGACTACAAGGATAAAGGGAAGAAATCTTGTTACCTAGATGAGAACAGAGATGATGACACTGACACTGACACCGAATCAGAAGAAGACATTGAGATGGTATTTCTAGCCATGAAAGATGATTCAGATGAAGATGAAGAAAGGTATGTAGAAACTGCACTCATATCTAAAGTTAAAAAAAAAATGATGTCTGGATCATAGATAGTGGCTGCACTCACCATATGACCGGTGATAAACAAAATTTTGAGACTTTTGAATGCTATAATGGTGGTTCAGTGAGAATGGGAAATGATACGCCTTGTCCAGTTGAAGGTAAAGGAACCATAATGTTGAATAACCTGATAAAATGTGAAAATGCCTACTGGGTAAAAGGACTTAATTATAATTAAGTGTTTCACAGCTGAATAATTCAGGTCATAGATTAGTATTTGAAAATAAGAAGGCAAAGATCTACAATGAATCAGGAAGATTGATTGGTACCGGTGAGCAGACAAAAGGTAACCTTTTCTATCTTGATGACACTAACACCACTTGTTTAATGACTAGAAATGAAGACATATGGTTATGGCACAAAAGATTGTGTGATGTGAACTTTGACAACATGATAAAGATAAGCAACAAAAGGAATGTCAGAGGCTTACCGAGCATGACTAAGCCCGAGCATATCATGTGCAAAAAATTTCAAAAAGGTAAGATAACAAAGTCCAGTTTCAAGAGTAAAACCCATACATCTAATACAATTCTAGAATTATTCAATACAGATCTATGTGGACCCATGAGGACAAAGAGCTACTATGGAGATAGGTATTTTATTCTCTTTGTTGATGATTATTCTAGAATGATGGCAGTCATGTTTTTGAAAGATAAATCAGAAGCATTTAAGATGTTTAAATGGTATAAAGAAATGGTAGAAAAACAAAGTGAAAAGAAATTGAAATGCTTAAGGTCAGATAGAGGAGGGAAATTTAATTCAGAAGAATTCACTGACTATTGCAATGAGCATGGAATTAAAAGATAGGTTTCTATACCAAGAACACCATAGCAAAAATGAATTGCTGAGAGGAGAAATAGATCAATTGTTGACTGTGCAAGAACATTGATGATTGAGAAAAGCATCACTCAAAATTTAGGAGGGAAGCTGTCAGTACTACTGTCTACACACTAAAAAGATTACAATTGAAGAAGGACACAGAGAAGACACCATATGAGCTTTGGTATAGTCATACACCCTATGTAAGTTACTTCAGAATCTTTGGTAGTCAATGTTATATATTGAAGGATGATAGAAATGGAAAACTTGACTCCAACAGTGATTAAGGTACCTTTCTAGGGTACTCAACCAAAAGCAAGGCTTATAAATATCTTAACAAGTCATCTAACAAAAATCATTGGAAGTGCAAATGTGAAAATAGATGAATTTGTAGAAAAGAATGATAAGGAAAGCAAAAAGGAACCAGAGGACTACAACAGGTTTGTTTATATAGAACCAGACGCTCTACCCGAGAAACAGTGTGTCACTCCCGAGCATCATAACATTGCACCTGAGCATCAGGCTACAATTACCGATAATCTGGATAATCCTCAAAATGATGTTCCGAGTGATGGAGATCAGAATGAAGGACAAGAAGCTGATCAGAATGATGAACACAGAGATGAACCTAAACTGGCGAAGTATGTCAGAAGACATCATCCATAGAATCAAATCATAGGAGACAAGAAGGTTGGAAGAAGAACAAGAAGTAAGTCACTAAATTCCAGATGTTTACTTTGTGATTTTGAGCCTAAATTTGTTAACACTGCACTTGATAATGAAGAATGGGTCAATGATATGAATGAAGAAATAGAATAGATTGAGAAGCACAATACATGGATAGTGGTACTGAGACCAGATGACAAGAATGTCATCGGTACCAAATGGATATTCAGAGATAAGATAAATGAGAATGGAGAAGTCACAAGAAACAAAGCAAGGTTAGTATGCAAGGGATTTGCACAAGAAGAAGGTATTGATTATGGAGAAACCTTTGCAGTCATTGCTAAACTAGAAGGAGTTAGAATTTTACTTTCTTATGTTGCATTTAAAGGATTCAAGGTATACCAGATGGATGTCAAATCTGCATTCCTAAATGGAATACTAGAAGAAGAGGTATACATTGAACAACCAGAAGGGTTTGTTGATCCAAACAAGAGAAACATGGTATGTAGACTACATAAAGCCTTGTATGGATTGAAACAAGCACCGAGAGCCTGGTATAAAAGACTTCACTCATATCTCATTAGCATACAATTTGTTAGAACAAGTGAAAATAGCATTCTGTACTTAAAAGAAGATACCAATGGTAACATTCTGATTGCTGAAATTTTTGTTGATGATATCATTTTTGGGGGAAATGAGTTGTTATGCAAATCCTTTGCTAATGAAATGAGAAAGGAATTTGAAATGTCTATGTTTGGGGAGATCAAAATCTTTCTTGGTCTACAAATTCTTCAACAATATGCAGGCATATACATCACTCAGTCCAAATACATCTAGGAAGTGCTGAAGATATTCAAGATGGAAGATTCCAAACCAGTTGGAACACCTATGGCTACCGGATGTAAGTTGACAAAAGAAGATAAATCCAATGAGGTAAACCAAACCTTATATAGATCTATGATTGGCAAACTGATGTATGTTGTTCATACCAGACTAGATATACCACATGTAGTGGGGATAGTTGCAAGATTTTCTACTAATCCCAAAGAATCATATATGAATGTTTGTCAAAAGAATTCTGAGATATCTAAAGAACACCGAAGACTGGCTTATGGTACAAAAGAGAAGGAAAATTTAAGCTACAAGTCTATACAGATGATGATTGGGTTGGAAACATTGATGACCAAAAGAGCACAACTGAGGACCATTCTTCATGGGTGACAGAATTGTCACATGGATCAGCAAGAAGCAAGGATGCATCTCTCAGCCTACTGCAGAAGAAGAGTATGCGGATGTTGCTACAAATTGCTCCAATATTGCATGGATCAAACAATTTCTAGAAGGTATGAATATGAATATTATAGAACTAGTAATTATCTACTGTAATAATACCAGTGCAATAAACATTTCTAAGAATTCAGTCATGCATGCTAAGACAAAGCATATTGCTATCAAGTATCACTATCTGAGAGAAAAAGTGAAAGAAAAAGAAGTGACACTAGAATATGTTCAATCAAAGGAATAGTTAGCTGATATATTCACCAAGTCATTACCGAAAGATAGTTTTGAGTACCTGAGACAGAGACTAGGGGTCCAACCCTTGACTATCGGTCAGTAAGTTGACTAGGAGGTTGCATCAAACTATACCAAATCTTAAGATCACTCATATTGATGCAAACACTGAGATGGACAGCAACAGATACATTTGTACACATTAAGGTACAAATCTACACCAAACACCAGAGATATTGTAATACTGATGGATAGGGAAATTCAAGGAATATATTATGTAAAGGATGGAAGATGATAAAAACAAGGAGAATTATTTTTGGCATTGTTGTCAAAGGGAGAGATGATCTCATTATCATATAAAGGAAGAGATATGCTAAAGGGAGAGATTATCTCATTGATCAGAAAAGATTATATCACTATCCATAAAAAGAAGTTCTGGAGAATCAAAAGGAAGAGTTAATCAATATTCTAAGGGAGAGAAATTGATTACATATGAAATATCCATCTAAGGGAGAGAGTTCAGACAAAGAGAAATATTGTTGTCAAAGGAAAAAGAGATTATCAAGAAGAGGAACAGTCAAGGTAGAGAAAATATTAGAACAGAGATATCAGATGATACATCTATCCAGAGAAGGGATTGAAGATTGAAGACAACCACTCTGCAAGAAACAAATCTATGCTATTTGAGCTCATCGAGAGCCAAACATTTGTAACAGTTACATTAGGAAAGCTTGATGAAATTGTATATTTCATATTGTATTAGTGATAGTATAGTATGATAATTTAGTATGTTGCCATCAATTCCAAAGGGGGAGATTGATGATATGTAACTGATTGAATGTTTGAAGATGTTAAGTTGATCACCGAAATGCAGAAGGATAATGCAAGACATTAAATCAGTTAATAGATTATATTTTCATTGATGTCAACTTGATATAATCTAATTGGTTATAATCAAAGTTTCAAAGACTTCAGAGAATTGGAGAGAAAAAGATTATGCTTTTAGTAATGCATAAAAGATAAGTATTCACTATGTGACTTCAAACACCGACAGTCAATGGAACCAGACAAACAGAGATCACTGACAATCAAGTCACAGTGATGCCTGAGAAAGAACACCGATGAGAATTACCGATGAGAAGAATCACAAGCATAACCGACGGCTAGGAACATATTGTAAACCGACGGAGAAGCCCGAGGAGAACTTGAGTGTTGACCGAAGCTATCAAAGAGTTAAACACTGAAATTAACCTGAGTTCAGAAATGACAAAATACCTAGCTGAAAAAGCTAAATATAGACTTAACTGGTAGTTATCATTGTTTTCATCGATAAGATAAGCCAGAAATAAGTAAAGGATTTAAAGCTATTTTGTCCAGTTGGAAAGAAGATCTCTGCGAGATAAAATAGAAGTTTTGCTTTAATTCTAATTGGCGAGAATTGTGGATCACGCCAAGATCAAGGAAATCAAGAACCTAACAATGGTGATATCATGTCTATAAAGAGACAACTGAATTCGTTATGAATTGTGTGGGTGAATGAATGAAAAGAGGATGCTAAAGAGAAACTGATGAAGAGCAACTTCATACAGTTTTGATCAATCAAGCTGAGGAAAGAGCTAAAGTTTTCTGCGGACACCGAGCAATAGAGCACAACATCACCGAGCAGAATCAAAGTGGAGCAAAGGTATGAAAAGGGATATATTGATCAGAATAGTTTTATGAGATTACAATAGATCTAAAAATCTGCAAGTATAAGTTGTATATGTGAACAGATCATACTGTTTCAATTTAACCATTGATTCAGAAAGTCTCTTAACCGAGCGGGATTTAAAGATCCTTTCTATATTGAGATACATCCTAAGGAGTATCAAAAATTTTGATCATGAAGATAGCATGAGATGTCAGATACCTATTGACAGGCCAAGTGAGTGTTTGATCAAGGAAGGTAGCATAGAGATGCCTGATATCAAGTGATAGAATAAACTTTTAAATCCTCTAACAAGGTCACACCTAACAGTGTGTTTGTAACCTTTAACAGGGTTGGCTCTTCACCAAGCTCACTTCAGAAGAGTGAAAATTTTGGGTTACCGGTCTCAAGTGGTTTTTCCCTTAACAGGGTTTCCACGTTAAAAATCTGTGTCAATGTGTTTATGAGTCATTACTTTAGTGTTTTGCTTTACACATAGCTTAATTGGATTGATCTGTATACTCTAGATAATTTACTGTCTTTTGGTAAATTAACAGACTGTTATTCAGTAAACATACAGTAGAAGGTTTTACAAAGCATTCCGAGCAGTAGTAATTTGATAATAGTATTTGAAGGCATTCATCTTATAGGACTAAAGATAACTAGAGGCTTAATATTGTGGTACTAAGTTTTTGGGTTGATTATTGAAATATTTTTGAGGCCATTGATTCACCCCCGCCCCCCCCCCCCCCCCCCCCCCCCCCCCACCTCCCCTCTCAGTTATTACTAACAATTGGTATCAAAGCTTGTGTGCTTAGAAAGGGAGTTTAACAGCTCAAGCAAAATATCACAAGATGAACAGACGAGATGTGCCCAAGTTGAATAAAGATAACTTTGCATCATGGAAAAGTAGAATAAGACTCCACCTATCAGGTATTGGAAATGATATTGTTCAATACTTAGATACTGAATATGTGTTGCCTACAGGACTTCACACTCTTGAGCAATTAGGAGTATGGGATAGACAATAAAATATTTAATATGGGATATTTCAACTGAATCTCTAGATGTATGTGATCATTGTTCACTCTCATGAGGTACAAGAAGATGGTTTAAAGTGAACGACAAGAAATAGTGTAGTCATCTAAATTTGTACATTGTTTGTCTTTTGTTTCAGTCTAGAAATTTCCAGAGAGGCCTCCTTTTAACTAGTAAGTAGGTATTGTACTCTTCTTGTAACAGTTGCATACATTTCAGTTCTCTCTCTCTCCACTTTTTCTACCAATTAGAGCTTTACAAGTCAGGTTGAATTTTTTATCACATATGGCCGGTTGAATTCTTACCCAGCATACCTAGATCTGCCAGTTTTAGCCTGCATCAAATGTAGGTAGCCCTTACTCCTATTGGTACGGTACTTGAATTTATATGATAGGGTTTCCCAAAGTCACACCAGATACAATTTTATAATAGAATAATATCTATTTTGCATATATTTAGGGTAATTAAATAAATGTTAGTAATACAATTAATTTCATTTTTTTAATTGATTCAAAGTAAGTTTACTAGCTAAAAAAAAATTAATCTACATAAGAAAATGATATACGTAGGCAAAGTAGTCAATAACACAAATATAAACGAATATAAAGGCCAACAAATAGCATAACAATTAATCTAGTTTAATAAGAAGTTGGATTAATAAATGATAATATAATATTTAGTTTGTTTTTTTTTAAACAGAGATCACGAATCATTGTTGATATAAACTAATCATCAATAATAGGACACATTCATCATAGCTATAGAGATTAATTCTCTTAGTTTGAAAGATGTTTCAAGCTTTTGTGTAAGCTCAAAATTCATTATGATTTAAAATGAGTTCCTTGGTATGAACCCAAACATTGTGACCTTAATCTAAAGCACAAAAATGAATTTGGCCCACATGAGAATGTACTATCAAAATCTTGTAGATATCTATTTATCTTTACCTTCTTTGAGTCTAGATATATAATTACAGTGTATGCAAACACTTGTTGGGCGATTGTTGGATCACTTGTGTTAAGTTCTCCCAACTAAACCACTTAAATGGATAGAATTTAAAGTTCTAGTCAGCCATAGACAATATTCATTGTAGATGGGATGTATGATTGTGATGTGTTCCTCTTAAACTACATATTTAAATGTACTTTAATTGGTTACTCCTTAATACACAATATAAATTATTTGTACATTAATTTGTCTTTGAATTCCAATGCATAGCAACAAGAAGCGCAGACTTATGTCAAGCTGGCCCACAACAACAAATAAAAAGAGGCAAGAATTTTAAAATTTAGATTTGAACTTTTAATATTCAAGATAAATTTCATCGGTTTTGAGATTGAAATACGTTCAATTCTGGAGCTACCTATGCAGGTATCAAAAGGTCTGTTGGCAAGAAATATTTCTAAATTTAATAATTAGATAAAAATTAAAATATAACTATATTCTAAAAAATTAATTATTAAATTAAGAAAAAAATGTCTTGTCAACAAAAGTTTTGATGTCTGCATAGACATTCCCGTTCTAGGTGGTATGAAAGTGAACCAGGTTGTGAAAATGATCAAATTTGGGAAGGGAGCGAATATCTAAAAGTGGATGTGAATATAGATGCAATAAATAATGAATATGTTATAGAATGTGTAAATGAGATGAAATGGGTGTAGATAGAAATTGGAGTATAAGACAAACTTAGTACACGAATGTCCCACTTGTTGATATGCAATGGTACTAAGATGTTTCATCAAATGCGCTAAATCTAAATGGAAATTAGCATGGGAATGTGAATTTTGTGTGCAATAATAAAATATCAAAAAGGAATAAGGCTTATAATAATAGCATAAAATATAGGAGACAACAAATGCATGTAACATGAGGAAGATAGATCATGAAAGTATATTTAAATAAGGAATAAGAGAATGCCCAAAATGTGAAAGGTGAAACATGAGCGAAGAAAATAGACAAAACCAAGCATGACACATAAAGAAAATGAAGTGCAGGATAAAAATGACATATGGAAAGTTCCCCCTAAATGGGAAAAATAAGGCGAATATCAATATAGAAGGCGAAAAGAATATGTAGACTTAGAAGTTATAGAGATAATAAATCTAGAAAAGGTGGCACCATATAGCTCCCTCTAACTTCCACAAGAAATATTACTTTCAATAAAATCTAGGCCCATACAATTGCTACAATGTCTAAAACTTTATATTATTTACAAAATTTTCTATGTACAATTTAAATATTTTTTATTAAAAAATAATTTATATTTATTAATTAATTATTTGTTAAATGTTGATAATAAATAATTATGTCTAGGGTGCGTTTAAAAAAAAATGCTACACATATTATGTATTTATTTTTTTTAAAGATTGTTTATAATTTAATTTTTAATTAAGATTATTTATAATTAATTATTTTATTGAGGTTAATTATAATTTAGACATAGATATGCTCATTCATAATACATAAATTGTTCTTATATTCAAATTAACTAATTTTTTAAACAAGAATATCAATGTATAGGAAGATGACATCTTTCAATCAAAGATACTATCACATCATCATCATAAAGAAAGTTGACTTTCAAATAAAAATTACTATAATGAAAAAATATACATTCAAAAATTATGTTCAATTAATAATATATATCATATGACTAATAATCAAATCAAATTTTTACCTTTATAAAACTATTTTCAAAATTAAGAAAAGATTTGGATTTTACTATAATTTATCAAAAGATTCTTAATTAGCTTTCAACAATCAACCAATCCTAAGTCATTATTTTTTTGATTAATTCAATTGATTTGGTCTTATACTATATTTTATATTTTATATTTTATAATGTAAACATTTATTTTCATTAAAAAAATTCAATTATTTATAATGCATAACTATTATATATATAATTATAACTAATTACAGCAAGTGCAGGCCACTATATGTCACTTGTCATATATGAAATGAGATGTGACAATAGCTAACATTGTGGATTTTATTCCTCAAAAGATGGTTAATGAAGAGACAAAAAGGGCAGGCATTGCTAATAAATGTTCATCCTTTTGAACTACCTTTTACAACCGCCTACCTTTCATTTGGTACAACCTTTTCTATTCTCGTGTTCATAACACTTTATGAAGCGCTTTACCAAATACATCCCCTTTCCACTTTATCGAAAAGGTCCTCTTTTAATAAAATTATTTATACCTTTTACTACGTCGAAATTTAGGCATATCCCACCAAATACCACAGAATATGTAAACCTTCTCCAACATGCCGTATGAATAAATCTTAATGTCTTCTAATACTATTTTTTTTATTTTATTTAATAATAATAGTTTTTCCGATTACTTGGAATTAATTAAAATTTAAAACTGTGCAGATCGAGAAATGATAAGGTAGAGATTCATTTCAAAGATTATGACATAAAAATCTCCATTGCAGTTTTAAGTATAAGAATGAGGAAATTCAGGACTGTAGAAATCTGATTTCTAGATCTTAAAATGGTAATACTAAATAATTCATAAATTCCAGAGATCATAATAGATGAAAACATTCACTGCAGTCTTAAATATATATAAATGGATAAGATATCAAATATTTCAAAAATTAAATTCAAAAATACTGGCAAAGAACATTTTTATCACAACATTAAATATACAATGAAGATTTTGAAATATTAACATCAAATAATTTATCAAATTCAAAAATTAATTATTTTTTGTTAAATAATTTATTATAAAATTTAATTTCTAAATTATGCATTATTGTACAATAGAAAAAAAAACTATTTAATGTGTAAAAGAAAAATTGTTTAAAGTTGGATACTTCATTTTCTAAATATAAAAATTGATATTGAACAAGCATTCATTATTTACTCATTATTGTTGTACTTCTACTAACATTCACTTGTTCTTGTCTCTAAAGTATTATTAGTCTTAACATTCATTTCTAAATAGTTTCTTGATGACTTCTATAATATAAAGGCATAGGTGAGTAGACCTAAAATTAAGATACCAAGGCATTATTAGCCTTCCCTAACTTCAACTCATCATTATGCAACATGTTACTATGTCATCGTATTTAAGGACATTTAATGTGCAGCTAATTTTAGATGGGTGAGTAATTTGTACACCTTAATTTTAAATAGTGTTAAACCAATCAAATCAGCATTAACAACTCATAGGACCTTAATTGGATATTAAAAAAATATATCTCATAGAACATGACATTCACTATATTACCATTTCATACAACCACATGTAAAGTTGTATACACTAATTGTAATTCTTATTGTCATTAAAAAGGTTAAGCAAATTGTAGGGCACATTAAAATAAGAGACCATATTGAAACGATGTCTAAACCAAATCCATAAAACTTTAGACTAAACCATTTTATAGATTGAACCAATTATTTATGAACTATCAGACTTTTCTGTAAGGATTATATATCAACATTAACTTTACCACTAGAATTTGAACCAATTATTTATTAACTATAAGATTTTTTTTAAAACTTATATATTAAATTTACAATATTAATTTTATTGGACTCTACAAATCTAATATGATAGTCACTGGTATAATATAACTAATAAACTCAACCTTAAAATAACCTCTAAAATACCTCAAACCCTAATTTCAACACCTCCCCAGCTTTCTATATGTTAAATCAAAAATTAGTGCTAAATTTTGACAAACTAATCGAGTGTTGAATCATTGTTTGTTGTTTAAACATCAATAATCATATCAATTGTTCAAAAGTGCACGTGAAATTACATATTACCAAATATATGACTATAAAATCATTACTACCTTATATATTATAACTATTGCCGTATACGATTTGACAATTCACAACAGATTACTTGTTCTGAGCTGTAATCTCAAAATTGTTACCAGGATGTGACGTAATTGCACAGTCAAAGAGATTCCATTAGCCAAGGTATTTAAGAGAATTAATTAGACAAACCAACTCTATTAGATACAATATTTATTATTTGGTCAGGACATCAGGGAATGCACGTATCGGGCGCATAAGTTGGAAACTTTATCGTTTTAAAATAAAACCCGTCTATTTACTAATATACTTTGCATGGGCACGAAGTGACAGAAAGCCTGATAAGTTGTAGCTTTCATTGCAGGTGCCTGACATGCTATCTTCACGTTTAACTTAATTAAACACTAATATGTTTTAATTAGTTTGCAACACAGAGCTGTTCAGAAGAAAAAGAGCATACTTGAATTTCTGATGAAAAGCAATACACAATGAAGCTTATGTGTAAGCTCTAAATTCATTGTGGTTTACATTTGAGTCCCTAGGTTCGAAATCAAACATCGTGACCTTAATCTGAAGGACAAGAATGAATTTGGATACATGAGAATGAAGTAGCAACATCTATGTAGATATCTATTTATTTTCACCTTTTTGTGTCTAAATACATAAATGTAGTGTATACAAACAATGTTGGGTCAATTTTCCTTTCTATTGTTTGTTGTAAGTGTGTTGTGTTGGTTGTGTGCGGTAACGGTGTTCTCTAAGGCTCTTTTGTTTTTTATGGGTCAGCGCCCTTGTTTTGGCTGCTTTTAATATCAAAAACAATGTTGGGTCAATTGTTAGGTCACTAGTGTTTAGTTCTCCCAAATGAACCACTTGAATGGATAGGGTTTATAGTTCTAAGAGATCTAGTCATAGACAATATTCATTGTAGATGGGATGTATGATTGTGATGTGTTCTTCTCAAACTACAAATTCAAATGTTTCTAGAATGGTTCCTCCTTAATCCACAATATAAATTTTGTGTACATTAATTATATTTGAATACTAATACATAGCAACAAGAAGTCAAGTCGGTTCACAACAAATTAAAAAGGCAAGAATTTTAGAAGTTAAACTTGAACTTTTAAAATTCAAGATCAACATTATGGGCTTTGAGATTGAACCAAGCTCAATTCTGGATGGCACAAAAGTGAACCAAGTAGGGAAAATGCTTAAATTGAGGTAGGGAGCAAATATCTGGAAGTGGGTGTGAATATGGATGCAATAATTAATGAATGTGTACAAGTGTGTGTTAATGAGATGAAATAGGCATAGATAGGGATTGGGGTATAAGGCAAACTTAGCATATGAATGTATCACTTATTGATATTCAATTATATTAAAATGGTTAGAAATAAAATGGAAAGTAACATGGGCATGTGAATTCCATCATTTCATTTTACTCCCATGAATAAAAAAGTGTGTAATAATAAAATATCAAATTGAGATAAGGCTCATAAATATAGAAGTAACAACATGGATTATAGGAGACACCACATGCATGTAGCGTGAGGAATAAAGATCATGAAAGTATATCTAAATAAAGAATAAGAGAATGCCCAAAGTGAGAAAGGTGAAACGTGAACAAAGAAAAAAGACAAAACCAAGCATGACACGTAAAGAAAACATAAGTACTAAGGATAAAAATGACATATTAAAAATTCCTCCTTAGTGGGAAAAATAAAATGAATATAAATATAGAAGGTGAAAAAACTAAGTAGACTTAAAAGCTATAGAGGTAATAAATCTAGAAAAGGTGGCTCCACATAGCTCCCTTAAACTTCCAAAGGTAAAGTACACTCAACAATATCAATTGCTAACGCCATTTCCCTCATGCATAACAATAGGCCCATAGCACTGAAATTCTTCTTATTTACAAAATTTTCTATGCAAATTTTAAATAATTTTTAATCTAAAAAATAATTTATATATTTTAATAAAAACAAATTAAACATTGGATATTAATAATGATGTTTAGGGTAGGGCTTCTTGCCTATAGATATTACAGCCAAGGTCCAAGAAAAATAAATCTCAAATGTTATGAATAAAAAGAATAATGGTGAATTTCCCGAAAGAAACTTTGAATGCTTCAACGAATCTTTCACCTGCAAGTTTGAATGGCACAACCCCATCTCTTGTCACCTATGTCTCTGAGGATTGAACATTGGGGGTTCATGCAGATGTTGATGGCTCACACGCCACATTTGTTGTCGCTCCCTATGGGCAGTCTGTGCTTCTACTCCTCCTGTCGCTAACCCAGTTCCCTCTGCCTCACGGCTAGTGGGGTTGTTGGGTGTGGTTGGAGGTGTTATTTCCTTTGTCGCCCCAAGTTTATAGTTTGCGGGTTCAACTCCTCCTATCTCAAGGCTTCCTGTGGGTGCTACCCCACTTTTGGTGGGGGGTATTCCTGACAATGTTGGGGGTAGGGCTTCTGGTAGAACGATGTCTACTAGGAACACTTCTTCGAGACCTGGTTCTGGGACTATTGTTGTTGTTGGATAGAGTTTTGCTCATGTTGCCAAATTTTTACCTTCAAAGGAGAAATCTTGACCTATTCCCTATGCGTAGACATCCCCTATGGTGGTGTGTGGTTCAGATGTGTTGGGAAATATGGATTTATACCAACGTTGTGGGTTGGTTTGTAGATTCACTGGGTTTTGGTCCTCTCTTCCAGATCATCATCACTACGTAACAGATTCATGGAGACCCTTGGTCCTGGCAATATTGAGCTTTTCTCCTACGCAAAGGAGCTTTTTGTTTTTCTTTTTACTTTTTCTAAAGAATGAGATTTGGTGCTAAGCAAGCTATGGGTTTGGAGGAATCACTCTCTCTTGGCCAAACCCTAGACAGTTTCCTTTAATCCTCTTACGGAACCACTCGATGTGTGTTTAGTGTGGGTTCGACTCCCCAATATTCCCCTTCACTTCTAGGATAAATCTTGTTTTGAGGTCATTGGTAATTCTATTGGTCATTTCATAAAGGTGGATGAGACTCCGACTGCTATGGGTCTCTCTACCTTTGCATGTATTTTGGTGGACATTGACATCTCCTAATGTCTCCATGGTGATTTGGTTCTACTAGTAGGGGATAGGCCATGGACTCAAGCGGTGGATTATGAGGGCATCCCATTTTGATGTTATCGATGTTTCTCTACTAGGCACTTGGTAATTGATTGTTCTCTCCCGCGGCGTGAAGGTGCTGCCACTTGGTGGAAAGACGTTGGCGGAGAACATTTGACTGTTTTGCCTTTTGATTCTTCCTATGACAAAGAGTCACAGGTTAACAATGAGGATGAAGCTCCTACTGCAAGTCTGGGTGATGCTCGTACAGCAAATATGGGTCGTCCTGCAAATGTGGGTTCTCCTCTTGTAAACCATGAGAATATGACTCCTACTAGCGTGGCCCCCTCTAGACGTAAGGACCCTGCTTCGCCTACTACTCCTGCTCTGCTCCAATCTCTCGATGACAATATATAGCTTTTCTCAGCACTCCTCCCTGGTGTTGACAGTTGTCCAATTAGAGTTTCATTAGCTTCTCCCCCTTGTGGTGGGGATCCTAAAGACAGTATCGCTTGAACAATTGTTTGACGGCACAGGAAAAAAAGTTCTTCAAACTCACATTCTTCTCATGTGGTGAGTGAGTTGCCCTCCCACTCTTGAGGAGGGCAACTAGCCTTTGCGCTAGTGTGTTGTTTATCTTTGTACTTTGGTTTTTCCAAAACCTTTATTGTTAGTGTGTTGTTATTGTAAAAGTCAGCACCCTGCTTTTGTGTTGTTGTCTCTTTGACGGTATTTTAGTCTAGCCAACACTTTTACTATTAACTATGTGTTGTAAAAGTTGGCACCCCTGCTTTTGTGTTGGTGTTCTCTTTGATGCCTTTGGTTTGTAATTATGTAAAGGTCAGCCCTCTTATTAGGTTGTCGACTTTAACTAAAAAACACATAAATTATTAAGAGGTCAGCCCCCCTACGGGAGACAGGTCTCCACTCATTTATATATATACTCGATCTAGTGACTTGGAGGTACCGAAATCAATAAGTGCTAAACAAGTCTCAACACACGCACACACACACATTATAGAGACATTATGATCAATATATTATGTAGAAAAGTTTAAATTACTATAACCTCTAAATTTGATAAATCTTATCAAACTGAACATCTATTCAAAAGTTATTTTGACTATCTCTTTCATGTAACTTAACTATCTCTTCCTCCTAACAAATAAACTAACTTTTCACCCTTTAAAAATTATTTTCAACATCATGAAAAAATTTAGATTTAAATTCTATTGTTTCAATAATTTATCAGAAATTCCTATTAATATATTTGTACAAAATAAGTTTTATTAAAAAGACAAAAAATATATATAATATAATGTTTACTACAATTCTTTAAAAGGTGATAATAGCTCACAATATATGGGTGTGATGAGATGTGACAATAGCTAACATTGTGGATTACATTCCTCAAAGGGTGGCTCAATGAAAAGACAAAAAGACCAAGCATTGCTAAATGTTCAACCTTTTCTTCTACCTTTTACAGCCGCCTGTTTCCATTGGGTACAACTTCAAATACTATCAAGTTTGTGACACTTTATGAAGCGCTTTACCAAATACTTTATGAAACACTTTACCAAATACATTCCCTTTCCACTTTATCGAAAAGGTCGTCTTTAAATAAAAGTGTTTATACCTTAGACTACGTCGAAAAATCGGCATATCCCACCAAATACTACAGAATATGTCCATTCTGCAACAGTATAAATAAATCTTAATGTTTCCTAATACTAATTTTTTTAATTTAAAAATAATAATAGTTTTTTTCCCATTTACTTTGCATTCATTAAAATTGAGCAGATTTAGAAATGCTGCGCAGGGTGCCGATTCAATTCAGAGATTATGACATGAAAATCTCCATAGAAGTTTTATATTTATGAATGGAGATTTTGAAAACGTTTTCAAAAATTCCAGAGATCATGATAGATGAAAATATTATTATTTGCAGGTTTAAACATATAGATGAATTAAATAGTTCACAAATTTAATTTATTAATTAAAATTCTCAAGCATTAAATATATACAATGAAGACATTGAAATATCAAATAGTTCATTAAATTAAGTATCAATTATTTTTTAAACAATTTTCTGCAAAATCAATTGTTAGGTTTATTTAATATTCAAATTTCTAAATTATTGTACAATAGAAAAACAACTATGATGTGTGAAAGAAAAATTGTCTAAAAGTGATAGTCAACAACCTTTTCGTCATTTACTCCTCATTATAGTACTTTCCCTCCTCATTATAGTACGTTCACTAACATGTACCCTTAAATATATACATGTACCCTTAAACATATAAATGAATTAAATAGTTCACAAATTAAGTTATTAATTAAAATTCTCAAGCATTAAATATATACAATGAAGACGTTGAAATATCAACATCAAATAGTTCATTAAATTAAGTATCAATTATTTTTTAAACAATTTTCTGCAAAATCAATTGTTAGATTTATTTAATATTCAAATTTCTAAATTATTGTACAATAGAAAAACAACTATGATGTGTGAAAGAAAAATTGTCTAAAAGTGATAGTCAACAACCTTTTCGTCATTTACTCCTCATTATAGTACTTTCCCTCCTCATTATAGTACTTTCACTAACATGTACCCTTAATTTTAAATTGTTATTATAGCCCCAAAGTTCATTTCTAAATGGTTTTGACATGACTTCTTAAGTATGATTCACTAACGTGTAATTATACCCTTAATTTTAGATTATTATTATAGCCCCAAATTTAAACCATGACTTTTTAAATATGATTAATTAACATGTAATTATATCATTAATTTTAGGTTATTATTATAGTCCCAAATTTTTAATTACTATTATAAAACAATTTTCCCCAAAATCAATTGTTAGGTTTATTTAATATTCAAATTTATAAATTATTGTACACTAGAAAAAAAACTATTGTGTGAAAGAAAAATTGTCTAAAATTGATAGTCAACAACCTTCACCATTTACCCCTCATTAGAGTACTTTCACTAACATGTACCCTTAATTTTAGATTATTATTGTAGCACCAAAAATAAAATTATTATAGCAGCCCCAAAGTTCATTTCTTAGATTATTATTGAAGCCCCAAATTTTAAATTATTATTATAGCCCCAAAGTTCATTTCTAAATAGTTTTGACACACTTCTTTAATAGGAAGACATGCATTTCATTTCTAAATAGTTTTGAAATGACTTCTTAAATATAAAGGCATGCATGAGTGGACATAAAATTCAAATTCCAGAACAACATTGTCAAAACATGACTTCTAAAATATCAAGGTGTAGATGAGTAGACCTAAAATTCAAAATCCAGAGCATTATTAGTGTTAGCTAAGTTCAACTAAACATTATACAACCTGTTGTTATGTCATCATGTTTAAAGATGTTTAATATGCACCTGACTTTAGATGAGTGAATAATGTGTACACACTTTAATTTTAAAGGACATAAAAGGTATATAAGACCACACATTCACTATATTATTATCTCATACAACCAAATGTATAATTGTAATCACTATATTATTATCTCATCCAACCACATGAATAATTGTATAAGCTATCTTTCTGTCATTAAAAGGATTAAGCTAAAACGAAGACATTATATTACATAATAGTTCAAATCCAAAACACTTCCATTGTTCCTCCCCTAATTAACTCAGCCTTATAGTAACCTCTTCGAGAACACCTCTAACCCTAATTTCAACACCTTCTCAGCTTTCTACAAGATAAATCAAAATTTTACAGTGACCTCACATCAGATTACCTCAAACACTAATTTCAACGGCTAAATTTGGATAAAGAGTGTCGAATCATTGTTAGCAGTTTAGACATCAATTGTTCAAAAGCACACATGAAGAGACATATTACCAAATTTACGACTATTTTTATCTATAATGTAAAATGGTGGAATATTATCTGTTCTCGAGAACATGACAAGCATTACCACATAGATGCCATACCTACTGCCCTATACGACTTAACAATTCACCACATATTACTTGTTCTGAGTTTTACCAGCCTAATTAAATGTAATCTTGACATTGTTTGCCAGGATGTGACATAATTCCACAGTCCAAGAGATGTCATTACCAAAGTTACTAAGAGAATTAATAGACAAACATGCCATGTCAGCTACAATATTTCTTATTTGGTCAGAACGTCAGAGAATGCACGTATTGGGCCGCATAAGTTCGAAACTTAATCGTTTTAAAAATAAAACCCGTCTATTTACTAATATTTTTGCATGGGCACGAAGTGACAGAAAGCCTGATAAGCTGTAGCTTTCAGTGCAGGTGCCGGACACGCTATCTTCACGTGACAAGATAAAGCTCAAGATAAATGCTTACCACCTTAAAGCATTTTTTACTTAATTAAACACTGATGTTTTAATTCATTTTTAACTTAATTAAACACACTCGTATGTTTTAATTAGTTTGCAACACGGCTGTTCAGAAGAAAAAGAGCATAATTGAATTTCTGATGAAAAGCAATACACAATGAAGCAACCACCTCAGTCCTTCCCTCTGTTCTTTTCCCAGAGCCCGCCTTTTCATATACAAAACATTGCGCGTCTCGGCACCTCCCTCGATCCTCCTAGGTGACTACAAATTACAAATTACAATACATACTACATAGCCATTACTAGACTACATATATATTAAATATCCAAATCATCTAATAGCCGGTGGGTAATATGCAGCTTCCAAATTCTGCATATCAAGAAAAAAAAACAGTAGATTAGATGAATAATGAAGATCTATGAAGAAGAAACGGTAAAACAAGCAACAGATTAGATGAATAGTGAAGATAAATGACGCAGCTCCGATAAAACAAGCCACAGATTTGATGAATAATGAAGATAAATGAAGTAGCAACGATAAAAGAAGCAACAGAGTTGATGAATATTGAAGATAAACGAAACAGCAACAATTAAACAAGCTACATATTTGATGAAGATAAATTAAGCACATCCATAAAACAAGCAACAGATTTGATGATTAATGAACATAAATAAAGCTGCAACAACAATCATGTAACAGATTTGATGAATAATGAAGATATATGAAGAACAAGCAATGGATTTAGGGTAGAGTAGTTACTTGGAGGCTGAGTGACGACATAAGCGGCACCACCGAAGTAGCAAGATCCCGCCTTTCGGCTGTTTTTCTGATAATAGCTGTTGAAAGCATACGACGCGTGCGCTTCCAGAGTATTTGGATTATAGCAGGCCGCACCAGGCTGGATCTGCTGACAATCTGCACTACCTTCGCCACAGGCAAAATCGAGCGCACTCTGAAGCTTCTCGTTGCCTGCTTTACCATTAGCCACGCACCAGGTCTGAGATCCAGCGTTGCCGTTGCTGCTATGGCGGGGCTTTGGGGTAGAGTTGCTCGAACTCGGGACCTCCGGTGGCGCATTCTTGATAGCTTCAGCAGTGAGCGCAATGTCGTAGACCTTGGCTTCGGTAGGGTAAAATAAACCGTAGTTGCGCTCCGAGGTTGGCCCGGGCTTCTTGTTTTCGTTGAAGAGAGCGAAGAGGAAGGCGTCGAGCGCTGCCTTGGGACGCAATGGTGTGCCGCTGTTGGAGAGGACGTGCTTTACCAGATTGCCGTTATAGGTCGCCGCGTTCTCCAATCCGGAGCCGGTTTCGTCCTCGTCGCCCTTTGACGGCCATCCGGTTTCTGTCACCACAATGTCCAGGGTGCTGTGGCCGAGAGCCGAAGCGGCGGCAAATACAGCGTCAAGTTGAGCGTCGAAGAGGTTTTTGTACATCAAACCCGTGGCTGCATCAGGGACGCCATTGTTAGGGTTAAAGAGAGCGTAGTCCAGGGAAATGACGTCGGCGTTGTCCTTGTAGGCGAAGAACGGGTACGCATTCACCATGAGGTAAGATCCAGTGTTGTTCAGGAAGTCCATCATCGGCTTCATTACAGTATCAACAAGCTCCGCTTTAAAGGCACCAGCAGACGGAGGATATGAACTCTGGAGCGCACTTAGGGCAAGCGGACTGGAAATCTTTATGTCCGCCAGGCCGTATTTGAGCAAAGCAAGGTGAAGATTGTTCATGGCGGGAACAAGAAAGGCGGTGATGTTCTTAGGGTTTACAAATACCTCGTTGCCGACGGCTATGGCGACGATCTGCGTACCAGGCATGTACGCAGCTACATTTTGCTTCACCCATGCGTAGGCCCTGGAAAGGCGCCGCGCCACGAAAAAGAGCTGCTCGTTTGGCAAAGCTATGGTGAGCTGAACCCCGGAGCCGCTGAAGGCCGTGAGCACCGACTGATCTGCGTCGTAAAGCTTTACTTTGCCAATGCCCGCGCTTTTCACCAGCTGCACAACTTTCACAGCCGACGGCAAATCGTTTGCAACGCGTCCGTAGTTGATCCCCACGGTTCCGGCCTCTGCAGATACAAACCCTAACAAAATGTCAGTAACGAAGCAAAACAAAAAGCTTTAAAACAGAAGGCGTGAGTTTCGAACACGCTACCACCTGCGTACAAAACAAAGGCCAGCGCAACGGCCAGTCCGAGCAAAACCGAAACTTTCTTCATTTCCACAATGCCGCGATTCGAACCTGCTACCTGCAATTCTCAAAACCGCCTCAGCCAAAGCCTCAACTTCAGCTTCAGCTTCAGCTTCAGCTTCAGTAGTCTCTCACTTCGCTTTCAGAATCCTCTCACTCGCCCCGCCATTAAAAAGCAAGCCGTTCACTACCAGCCCAACCGGTCCATCATCGTCGCGTTACCGGGTGTTCCCGGTGAATTCCCATTTCCCACAATGTGTCATGTGAAAGCGTTCTGTAGGCCCCACAGTGGAAAACCATTATTTAAAGCTACGGCTATAATTCAAGTACGGATCACTGTAAGCGGCTAATATCCTGACATTGCCGCCCGTTGTGAAGGGCGTACCGGAAGCTGGCGGTCAATTCAACTGCTCTCGTCATATTTGCAGGAAGGTACTCATAAAGCTGCTTCAAACTGGAGCTTCGTTCAGACATTATTCGATTCCTTTCAACGTGTTGCAATTTCCAAGAATGTTTATTTTGCTCATCAGCGACTGAATGCAATTAGTATTTTAACATCTCCCGATGCCGTTTTCTTTCTTGAAAGCTGTATCCGACGCGTTTTCTCCCACCATTTCTTGTCGCGATTTACATCGAATTAGGGTTCGGGATATTTATGTACCTCTGCGCAGGAAGGACTGTGTTTTGTGGCCGACAGCGCGGGAATTTACACACTGGATCGCCATTTTTCAAGGTCTGGTCAGTTTTGCCCTAAATCTTCTGCTTATTTTTGCTTTTGTGACGAAATTCTTCCGGCATAGGTCGGCATCATGATTTCAATCTCAATCAATTGCTTATTCATAATCTGGAGGGAAATTTTTTGGATCATTAAGGGGGAAATTTAGTATATTAGGTTTTCGGATTCCGTGCGCTTTCTAATCAATATTTTGAATCTTGTTTCATAATCCATCATCATCATGCCCTGTAATCTAAATGTTTTTAAATGCTTAATCTTTGATAAAAGGACAAGTCTTGATCTTCACACAATAATAATTTTAACTCATTACTTCTTGTTTATTAAAATTGTACAGTTTTAGAAACGTGTAAGGTGCAGATTCATTGCAGAAATCATGACAGACGAAAATCTCCATTACAGTCTCAAATATAGAAATGAACATCTCAAAACAATTCATACACTCAGTCCAGAGATCATAATCATCACAGCTTTAAATATTCAATAATGTTTATTTTCTATATTTAAAGAAATCGGTCCGACTAAGAATAACTAGGAAGAGAATTTTTAAAAAAAACAATTGTGAGAAAGTAAGTGAACATTATTAACGTCTTGTGGGATAGCTGACGACATCAAAACAAAATCTTTTTGTCGCCCGTTGTAATAGAAAATTGGATACCAATTTGAGGGCTTCAACGATTATAAAATGAAATTTCAACATCAAGAGTAAAGAAAAGATCTACCTAGTTTAAGAACAATAATGAGTAATACCTGCCCCACATTCTTCCAAATCCAATATTTGGGATGTTTGTCTTTGGACAGGATGTGCTCCGTATCTTTGGTGGGTTTTCCATTTTGTTGGAGAAAGTCCAAAGGTTTTAGGAAAGTAGGAGTGTCACCTAATAGTCATATGGCACTTCCTATAGTTTCAATATGGTAATGTGAAAGTTAAAAAGGAAGTTTGTCACGATTCAACTCGGGGTCATATTTAATAGATAATATTTTTTAATTATTGGGCTTATTGCATTCATTTTGGTTTTCACAATTCACTTTCTATCAATCAAAAATGATTATTTATTTCATTTGAACAAAAATTTAAAGTTTAAATATTTTTATTTTTATTTTAATAAATTCTAAAATCTTATTATTGGTTTAAAACATTTTGTGTTATAGTGACGAATTTGTAAGAATAAAAAAAAAATATTTTTGTTGTCATTTTTATAATAGGGATGGATCCACAATTCAATGGTAGTTGTGAAGCCTCCAAACTAGGAGGTCTTAAGTTCAAATCTCATTATTCAATAAGTATATTAAAAAAACTATTTTTAACATTTTTTTCCTATTTGAATTATTACATGGAGATCATAAATAGAAGATGATACGAGTTAATTAATGGATTTTTTTATTCAAGAGACAATTGTTCCAATGTTTATTCTGTCATAATTTTAGTTGGTGATTGCTCCTATCGAGGAATATTGTTCACGATTTTGCCAGCGTGAACAGATTTAAAAATTTCAATTATTTTTAAATTGCTGCCACATTATTTTCTCTCGAGGACAACTCCAACAAATGAAAAATAGATATATAACATGTATCTAAATAAATTTAAATATTATATTTTATAAGTATTTAGTTAATATTTAATATATTTAAATAAAAAATATATTATTTTGATGAGAAAAATACATAATAAGTGGGCCTCAATCACGTGAGTACGTTTTAAGGAAAACTTTAAATAGTGTGTACACGCGCTATGTTTTGAGTTGCCCAAGCCTAAGGCTTGGGCAATCCAAATCATAGCGTATGCAACCTATAGGGCGTGCGCACTATGTCTTTTGGGGACCAAAAAAGAATTTGGCACTTTTTTGGTCCCCATCTTTGTGCATATATCCAAAAGATTCCTTAGAATGTACAGAGACATTGATACTCTCCTCCTACAAGAGGTCAAAACAATTGGCTTTACTCTTGACATTTTACTTAAATGCATATGGAAGAATGCAGTTACCTTCTCTACTAAACATCAGAGAGGTAAGGGTGGAACTTCCATCCTCATTGGACCCAACTAGAGTAAGCATGTCACAGAATGAGGCACTTCTCCATGTAACGGAGCCTTGTGGATTCCCCTCTCTTACAATAATGCAGAGTTTGGAATTTGCTCTTTGTATGCTTCTAATGACCACAATGAGAGGATTGAATTGTGGAAGTGGTTCTGCAATTTGAAGGATATACCTTGGGTGGTTGCTGGGGACTTCAATATGATTGAGAGGCCCCATGAAAAAGTTGGGGGATCAAAATTTGAATGGAAGGGCAATGAAAAATTTTATTGGTCCAAAATGATGAACATGTTGGATTAGGCTGAAAGCTAATCTCCCAAGAACACCAGCATGCAAACTTGTCACATGGAAGAAGCAAGATACAGACAGAAGAAGAGAAAGCTATGGCGGCCAAAAAGCCAAAGACATGATATCCATGTTGAAAGAATGAATTTCTATTATCAACAAAAATGAATACAATACAATCTCCTTACCAAATGCAAAGCGGTGAATCCTTATAAAAGGATATCGAAACCCTAAAGGGAAAACCCTAAAAGAGATGCCTAAGTTTAACTTAAGTGTAGAGTATAATAGACTAATAATTAAATGAATTAATTATTAGCTATAATATGACTACACTAACACCCCCCCTTAAGTGTAACTTAAGGAGAAGCTAAACAACTAAGGACTAAAGGATGCATGAAAACAAAATGCATGAAAGGAACTATGGGTCCCGGCAACTAGGCCTGATCAGGTACCCAAGTACAAGAAATAAACTAGATGAAGGAAACAAGCCTCCAATCTAGGAAAAGATGTCCCAGAGAAAGGAACAAGAAAGAGCAAGAAGCATCTCCGAAGCATGTAGCTATAAACTCTGTCAGAAGAAACTGTTGGAACCCCCACTGAAGTGCATGACCAGGTAGAGAAGACAATGTCTGAAGAGCTGATCAATCGAACCAAGGAAGCAATAGAACCAACAAGTGAACCCCCCCCATAATGCTGAACAGGGAGAGGTGACAAGAACACTGAAATGCAATACCAGAAACATCTGCAGAAAGAAGAATCAGGAACACCAACAGTGCAACAGAAGTACAAGCACAGGATAAAGGGTGGTGTCACCGATACACAACATGGGCTAATGTCGTGGAAAGTACGCTCACTTGACAAAGGTAGATGAGCACAAAACGGCATAACATCATAACCCCCCATGTCACTTTATAACTGAGTGCAAGTACAAAAAACACACAATGTGTACAAGATCCCAGATATGCAGAAATAGGCACTTTATCTCAATGCGTTTATAGAAAAAAAAAAAAAGATACAACAAGCTCAGAAGTCAGAAAGAAGAGTGAGCCAGAAGAACAGCAGAAGAGATCCCAGGACCTGTAGAACCCAAGTAATCTGCCAGAGTGCGAAAGATGCCAAACTCATAATAGAGAGAACCTGGAGCAAAATCTGAAAAAAATACCCCTGCAACTAAATAGTTCACTGAACTAGCTTTCCGATGATATCTGGTTTGCCAAAAACAGAGTCCGGATGAGCAAGATAGGGCTCCCGGAAGGCAAAAGGCAGACATCGGACTTTGACAGCAAAAAATGCTATCAAAACAGCAGAACCCAAAACCCCAACCACCATCATTGGAAAGTGCTCGGAAAGAAATTTCCGATGGTATATGGAAGTCGGAAAAATACCCCCGTATGCTCAAGATAGAGAGAAAACAGTCTGGAGGGGTCAAAAATAAAATTTAAGCCCCTGGGGCTTCAAAAAATCTGGCCCCTGGGCGCCATATGACTGCCGCAGGGGGCTGGGGCGGAGCCCCCGATCACCCATGTGACCGCCCGCTGGGCTAAAGGGGGCCCGCTGGGCAGGCGGAGTGGCGGGAGCCGGGTGGCGCCTGAGCGGAGCGGGCCGGTGGTGGAGGCCGGAGCGACGGGGTCCGGGGCGGAGGTGGCCGCAGAGGGCGGCGATGGCTGGGCGGCGGGGGCCGCGGAGGGCGACGGAGGCTGGAGGAGCCAAAGGCCGGCGGCGGCGCGGTGGCCGCAGGGCGACGCGCGATCCAGGGGCGGCGCGCAGGTGGCGCGGTGGCGGCGCGCCCTAAAAAATGCAAAAAATACAAAAAAAAAAAATGAAAATAATTTTTTTTCTCGAAAAATGTGTCTGTACGGCCCTAGAAGGCCAAAAACAATTCTCCCAAACGCTCCGGTGTCCAAATTGGACGTGTTTTATATGGATCCTTGGGTTTTTGGGCCTTCCGAACGCATCCGTGAGGTCGGTTTTGGTCCAAAGTGCTCCAAAAAATAGAGACCCCCCGAATCCAATAAAAAATACCAGAGGAAGACTGAAAGCTTCAAACCCCCGTACTGCGAAGAGCTTGCTTCAAAAAAATTAGAACAGCCAGCTGCAGGAAAGCTCTGATACCATGTTGGATTAGGCTGAAAGCTAATCTCCCAAGAACACCTGCATGCAAACCTGTCACATGGAAGAAGTAAGATATAAACAGAAGAAGAGAAAGCTATGGCAGCCAAAAAGCCAGAGACATGATATCCATGTTGAAAGAATGAATTTCTATTATCAACAAAAATGAATACAATACAATCTCCTTACCAAATGCAAAGCGGTGAATCCTTATAAAAGGATACCGAAACCCTAAAGGGAAAACCCTAAAAGAGATGCCTAAGTTTAACTTAAGCGTAGAGTATAATAGACTAATAATTAAATAAATTAATTATTAGCTATAATATGACTACTCTAACAGAATAAGCTCAAACTCTATGACCCGATGGCTGGTAATAAAGCTGAATTTAATGGCATTTGGCATACATGGTTGAACTTCCAAAAGGGTGATAAACTGTAGGTTGGATAGATTATATTTGAACAAGGAGGTTCTAAGCTGCAGCAAAGATTCCAATGGGGTGAGTGTCAATGGTGTCCTCTTCTCCCTGTGTGACTATCACCCTATTGTTACCTCCATCTTTCTTATTGATAAGCATCCTCCTGTCAAGAGGAAGGATGGATTTTCCCTCAATACCTCTCTGCTTGCATATGAGGATATTAAAGCATATGTTTGTGTGATCAGATGGTGCAATTCTTGTTTTGAGAAGCATGGGAATGCATTATTGAGGTGGTCTCGGAACATTGGCTCCTGGAGAGCAATTTTCCAAGTTGCAGGGAAGAAGAAGGCCAAAGACTCTAGGAGAGAGGAGTATGAACTCCATAATTGACTGTGTCAGGCAAAGAAGAAGGTACAAGGGGATCCTTCCAATCTGGAAGTTGTGGTAGCCTTAGCTCACTCTAGGGACTCTCTCAGGAGGCTTTAGAATAAGAAGACCCAAGGTGCAAGAACTAGGGAAAGGATCAATTGGATCAACCTTGGGGATAGAGGATCAAATTTATTCTTTCATATCCTTAAGAGAAAAGATTCTAGAGACACAATTGACTGCCTATGTGAGGGTAGTAAAACTTTGAGGTCCCAGGAGGACATTCTACATGCTTTTGTTTCCTCCTACTCTAAATTATTCACCACCGAGGATGTGGGCCAATCCATGGAATTCTCTAGGAATAAAATCAAGGGTATCATTCCAAAAAAAGGTGTCCGACAAAGATGTAGAATACCTTGAGAAGGCCATCACAGTTGATGAGATTAATTATGTCATTCTCAAAATGAGCAATGACAAAGCCCCTAGCCCAGATGGACTTCCTGTGGAATTTTACAAAGAAAATATTACCTGAATAGGGGAAGAACTTCTTCAGGTGTATGAGGAAGCCATTAGGAACAAGTCACTGGGCACAAAGATCAACCATGGGCTTATTAAATTCATCCCAAAGGATGGAGATATAACACTGATCGGGAATTGTGCAGACCCATCACCCTGTTAAATGTATCATATTAAATTTTGGCTAAGTCCCTGGCATTAAGGCTTGAAAACATCCTACCACAGGTGATTAGCCCTTCCCAAATAGGCTTTGTAAAAGGTAGATACCTCCTGGAGAATATTTTAATCTATTGGGAAGTCATGGATTTGGCTAAGGTTTCCAACCAACAAGCTTGCATGTTGCTAATAGACTATGAGAAAGCTATGACATGATTGAATGGAACTTTATTTATATGATGCTTGACAATATGGGATTCCCTCCTACCTTCTGTCATATGGTCCTTACACTTATGAATGGGGCTTCAACCTCAATGGAAATCAATGGGGCTAGATTTGAACATTTTATGCTCACTAGGTCAATCAGACAGGGTTGCCCTCTTGCCCCAACCCTATTTGTCATTATTGTTGACTCCCTATTCTACCTATTGAGAGATGATACCCTCTCTCCCAAAGTCAGAAGCACTATCTTTCCTAACAATGAGCAGCTTCCCAATATTCATTTTGTGGATGATACAACCATTATCATTAATATGAATGAGGAGAACATGAGCAACCTCATGAATAAGCTTGTTTTATTTTGTGTTGCTTTAGGTAGTAAGGTCTCATTGGCCAATTCAATCCTTCTGGGATGGGAGGAAGGTCCACCACCATGGTGTAGCAAGTTCTCCTTGTCTTGGGGGGGACCTAACCACTTGCTTAGATACCTGGGAATCCCCTTTGCAGTTAACCCCAACCTTAAAGATATGTGGGAATGGGTAAAGGGAAATATTGAAAAAAAATTGAGCAAATGGAACAATCAGTTCCTCTCAAAGGCTAGAAGATTTCAAATCCACCAGAAGATTCTCTCTTCCTATACAATATATTATTCCTCAACATGGTTATTTAATCAAGGGCAAATCAACTACATCCATAAAATCATTAGAGACTTTTTGTGGTCAGATGGGAAAGGGAAAAAAAAAAGAGAGAGAGACATGTGGTTGGTTGGGAATGGTGTACGAGAAGTAATGATCTTGGAGGCCTGGGGCTAAATGATATGCAAATCTAGGGCATTGCACTAGCAGTGAAGTGGATTGCCAAAGCCACCGAAGGGAGTGAGCCCTGGAAAGTACTCATCAAGATCAACATTAGCAGAGTTATCCTTACCCAAGATAAATCCTGCAAAGGGCTCCACTTGAATGATCTCCTAGAAGGGAATTTTAATTTAAGAGTTGAGGGCTCCAATGTATTTAAATCCATATGGAAAATCTAGAGTTTTGTGAGACACCTAATTTCTAACAACACTTTATTTGATCAAAATAGTGAGGTCTATGAAGAAAGATATGTATGGTGGAATCTCTCTCATGGTAACAAACCTCTTGCACTACTTCAAGGGTTCTCTGCCAAAATATGGACCTCTATAGGGATTAACTATTTTCAAGACATCATTCTAGGAAGTGATCTTATCAACTGGAAAGAGTTGGTGAATAAATATGACATCCCCCAATCATAGTGGAGAACATACACCTCCTTGAAATTTGTTTTTAAATGCCTTAATTTACCCAGACCATGTGGAGCACCGGTAGATAGGATTGCTACCTTCAAATGACCTAATGGTACCCCTTTGCCTTTGCTCAAATCCAAGTATGTATATAGTATTCTCACTCATAAGCTTGATATCATTGAGCATATTAACACCAAATGGAGAATAAACCTTGACCAACCTACTTGGAGAAAACACCTACTTAACCTTGCACCAGCACATTGAGCCCAAGATTGCTTGTTTTTTATGGTGCTTCCTCCTGCACAGATTACCATTTAAGAAACCTAATGGTGAACCCAACATTTGTTCTTTTTTTAAGAGTTGTGAATCATTATTCCATGTTTTCTTTGACTATTTTTTGCAAGAGAGGCGTGGGGTATATTTGGTCTGATCTTGAATGGCAACTTCACACTAACTCATGTGGTTTCTGGAACAATCTTGAGTAATAATAAATGCAGTAATTATTTTTGGTCTATTCTTTCTGTTCATATACTATGGCATATCTGGAAGCTTATAAATGATGATATTTTCAGTGGAAAGGTTAGGTACCTTACTGAGTCTCTTCGGCGACTCATTTACTATAACATTGCTTCACAGGTGGCAATGATCCTCATGTTGAAAGAGGACAAGTTCGTGAAATTGATCCAAGATGGAATAGCAGAGGTATGCAAGAAGGAGTTGGCATATAAATACACAACTTCCAAGGTCAAAGAAGATAGGGATGAATTTGACATCACCTTGAAAGAGTTCCTCCAACAGATCAAGGAAAACATGCGTAAAGAGAGGCAGAACATTGTGGTTCCTCCTGTAATAGTACCTACTAGTGCTCCCTCTGTAGGACCTTCTAATGATCCCAGTACTTAACCTGTTGATATTCCTGTAGCAGCTCCTACTGATGTTCCTTTTACAAGGACTTTTGGTGCTCTTGTAGTTGGTGTCCCTGAAATCGCAGAGAAGGGATGGTTCTTCTTATTCTGATAGTTCTGTCATCTGCTCTTTTATTTTGAACATATGTTATGTATTCTGTTTATGGAACTATGTACCTTTGTATTTTGATCAGGTTATGTCTCTCATGGACTTGCATAAGCAGTAACATGTTACTGAACTCTGATATATCGCAATCTACTCGGTGATACGTTGTATGTTTACAACGTATAATCAATAGAAAAAATCATTGAAAAATAATTTAATTTTAATATTTAAAATACTATAATTTTATTTCAATATTTACAATACTATGATGACAAGTACTCACCACTACATGGCACTTGTTTACTATTTGAGTGTTAATATTGAATAAATAATTATCATATATTTTTTTCGAAAACAAGATAGGTTGTCAATAAGAAAGCATCTTATTCATATTTTTGGAATCCTTGTGAATAAGGAAGTCTCTTGTTTTTATCTCTAACTCCCTCATGGTTAAGATAGTTTTTTATCATTGATCTTACAAATATCAAGTTGTATATAAATATATATAGTTTGTGAATTCACTAATTATGACAAGATGTGTTATAATGTGTTGGTCAAAAGGTAAGGTGGGAAGTGTTTTTTTACATGTAGATAACATTTCATCCATCCATCATAACAAGGAAACAAAATGGCTACCTTGAAGGATGGAATCAAGAGAAAAAAGCAAGGGTAAGCTCTCAATCATGGTCATAAAAAAAATAGAAATATTTTGAGATTCAAGAGGATTAAATATTTCTTAACAAACCTTAAAATGATGGGAGCTCAATGTTTTTTATTAAGGAAAACAGGTTTTGATGGGTTCCTGAAACCCTACAACGGAAAGAAAAGAGAACTAAAGCATATAAGCATTGCAAAACATCCATCATAAAACAGGTAGTTCTAGCAAAACAGTCTAAACAATAGAAAGCCAGGAACGCATATCCAAAAAAATAGGAACAAAAACCAGGGGGTCCAGTCAGGCAATGTCTCTGAGAATTTCCGCTGCCCGTATCTCCAGCTCAGTCATTCTCCCAGCAGCTTCTCTGAGTTCAGTCAGCTCCTTGTCAGCTTCCTGATCTGCCATCTGCTTGGCTTCTTCTCCAGTTCCCTTTGTATTTTCTTCTTCTAGAAGTTGATCCCTATCTCTGTGCATCTACCTTTCTTCTTTGTTTCCTTTTTGTTCTTGAAACTTGTCAATGATTACCTTAATGTTATCGTTTGAGGCTTTTAGAATGTTATAACTTTGCTCTGCAATTTTAACCATTGAAGCTTCAATGCCTTCAATCCTATGCTTATGTTCCGTCACTCTACTGTCCAGCTCTCTATCCTCTGCTATATTCTTGTTGTTGTTTATTATGCTTTCTTTCTCCATCATGTCCATCCTTTTTTTCAGCTCAGATATTTCATAGTAGGTCCATTTCGTTGATCTGTAGCTGTCAGTGGCGCTATTTTTTACATTATTCAACACATCCATTTGAGGGTCTTCCCTCGCATTGTCGCTGAAAATCACCAGAGCAGGATCTATGAGCTCTTCCATCTGTATTCTGCCCTCTTTGTTTCCTTAACCAGGGTCCTTACTAATTCTCTCTTTATGCCCATTTTGGCAGAGACCGAGTTGAAATTTCTCCAGACAACCTTTTTGTTTTTGCCTGTATTACTGCAGGTGTAATGGTCTTCTCCATACTCTGCATAACCTTGGTTGTTGTCATCCTCTTCTTTCTCTTTCCCCTGACTCTCCTCTTCCACAGCTCTCTCCTCTTGAGTTTCTTCCTGACTAGCCAGCTTCTCCTCCTGGGTTTCCACTTTTACTCTTTTTGATCTCGTGACCCTCTTCCCCGAGCTATCCTCCTCATTTTGAGTCGGCATCTTGATTGTGATCTTCCTCTTTTTATCCTTCTTTCCCTTCTTCTTGATTTCTCTTTCTTCTTCCGAGCTCTCATTCCCCGTTTCCATGCCTTCCTCATTTTCATTGTACTCCCTATCTGAAGAAACCTCTATGTGTTGTTTGCTTGTCTCCTCTTTAACTTTATTTTTCATTTTATTCATCTGAAGAGGTTCTTCCTCCTCTGTCTCATAGTGCATCTCTATGTTGTCCTCTGTGTCTGAGGGGATGTAATCCTCCTCCGAACCATCCTTAGAATTACCTTCCTCTGTACTTTTGATTTTCTTTCCCAATGTGCGAGATTTGAAATACTCATAAATTAAAAGTAGTAGGCCCTCATGGAAGGCCGGGTTGCTTATGTGTTTCTCCTTATAGTCATTAATGTTATCATTAATAGACGAGTAAAGGTAGAAAGGGATGGAAACCTTTGCTTCATACCTGAAGTGGTTGAGAAGCACAAAATGGTGAGTGTTGATGCGGTCGAATCTGGTATCCAGCGAGATGTATTTGATTATTGCCCTCAACACAAAATGCCACAAAGGTTTGATGGAGTTCGGGTGGTAATAAGTGCCCTTCTTTACCAGAGCGCGCTTTTCATCTTCATTTTTAACGAACTCCGTCAAAGCTTTGCTGGAAATTTTTTTGTCCCTATAAAATTTCTTCCCAATTATGGGAATGTCAGTCACCGCCGAAACGATTTCCTCAGTCACCATGAAAGTAACCCCATCGATTTTCACCTTCCCTTCATTCTAGCTCTTTACCATCATCTTGGTAACAGAGGGCTTCCACCCATGAAGACGATCAATGTAAGTGGTCACTTCACCCTTTTTCAAGATCTCCCATACCTTTGATCTCCGACGCCATTTTCTAGCTTCTCTCTCTGGTTCTCTCCTGTGCCTTTCTCCTACCATTTCTACAATTTCCCTATTTGATCTCCGACGCCATTTTCCGGAGCCCAATGTTTATTAAGCATGGAAAAACATTAAAATTTATTGACTTTTGGGAGAGGGAGGGCCTATGGAGTGTTGACCATTATTTAAAAAGGAAAATATAATGGGGCTAAAGTGAGAGGTGGAGAAAACAAGCAACTATTGTTGGGGGTAGTATGGGATTGGAGTATTTAATGAAGAGCTAATGCACATCCACACATTAAAAAAAAAATTAATTGTATTTCCATATATAAAGCATAAAACAAAAAATAATGTGTAAATTGGAGAGATGGGACGTTAAATTTCAATGTGATCAAATAGTAAATTAGTGAATTATCAATATTAGCAGTAGTTTTATTACAAGGTCGGTTCTTGATCCATGAGAAATAAGAAAAATGTGTGTTTATCAAGTAAGTCACGTTCAATAAATCATAACTCTTCAAAATGACCTAAAAATATAGTAGAGCTAAATCATTGGTCCTTGATAACTGTATTTTGAAACTATTGTGGTGATTTCATACAAGAAACTCGTAATATGTACAAGAATTTACCCTTTCTATACAAACAAGGATGAGACCCTAAGACATATTAAGATCATGACAAAGTATCTTAACCATATAATATAAGACAGAGTAAATGAACCAAGTAAGCTTAAGTATGTAACTATGAATGGAACTCAATAAGAAAATAGTTAGGTAAAATAGATCATGTACACATCAACACCCCTTCTTATGTGAAACTTAGGGAGTATAATAAAATGCAAATATACAAGAATGGTTACCTTTTCTATAACGCAATCTTAGATACCCACATGTGCAAAACAATATCTCACAAGTGGAGTAAAGGAGAAAATCCACAAGAAAAAGCTCTTCTCCAAAAGAGAAAAGATGCAAATGAATATGTAATATTGAAAAAAAGTAAAGGATAATAATGCAACTTAACTCACCAAGGACTACTTTAATCACTAAAGTATAATAGATGTTTTGCATATAAGAGAGAGATATAGGTGTTAGTAATAACTGAGAGGGGGGTGAATCAGTGGCCTCAAAAATTTATCCAATTTAAACTTTAATCCACCAATCAATACTTCTCCAATTATTAAGTCCCTACAAGATGTATGCCTTTGAAATACTT
>MU227088.1:3202528-3217826 GCA_018584345.1 Thuja plicata | reverse complement strand
TATATATATATATTCATTGTCAAAACGCTAATAAGTAGGGGCATACAAAGAACAAATGAATAAGGTGCACAAGAAAACAAAAAAAAGTGTGATTATGTTTATTTCAATGATATATGTATATGTATATATATATATGATGATTCACTTGTTGAATGGCATACCAAATCTAGAGACCAAATTGCTAGCTTGAATGTGATATGATAGAAGAGGACGAAGTTGACCAAGGAGTATTTCGGCCCATCATGGTGAATGCTCAAAGAGGAGGTTTCCATAATGTTGATGTGGGAGCATGGAATTTGATAAATGCTCAGAGAAGAGATCGCTGGCATTTATAAACCAACCTGCGGGAGGTAAAAATTCCACGAGTGTTTTAAAGCTTTAAAATTATTGTATATATTCTAACCAAGGAAGTGCTACAATCTAAGCAAGTAGAGATCAGCAAAACTTTACTTAAAGGGGACAAAGAAGGCAAAAGAGAGTACAAAAATAACGTAGAGTCAATATTTTTGTTTTAATAGCAAAGAGGAAGGCATATTGCATAAGAGTGAAGTTAGTCGTTGAAGTACTTATTGTCTAAAACAAAAAACGAAGAGCATCCTATCAAGGATAGAAAAGAAATGATCGCTCAAGACAAGGGGGAAAAACTCAATAAGGTAATTGATTTGGGTATATGTAACTAATTGATTTGGGTATATGCAAAGCAATCAGATTTTTTGGTGATTGCAAGGGTGGTGGACACTAAGATGACTAGTGTTAGAAACTTGGCCAAGAGCCTCACACTAGAATAGGAAATACAAAAGTACGCAACAAAGGGAAGAACACAGTTAAACCACCAACTTTCAAATGAGAATAGCTCGCATGAATCTAACTCACCAACGGGTGTTAAAGATAATATAGGATTCACATGATTTGAAAAGGAGATGAGGATGGGATTTTTCATTTTTATTTGTGCACTTGAGTAGCAGTCCAAGTCATTTCCACAAGATCTAGTAGTGTTCAATTTCCATCTCCACTTGAAGTGCAAGCAAAATCTTGTCATATCTATAACATGTGCATTAGAAAAGGATGGGGAACTATTTTCAAAACTTCATTGTAACATTGATGTAAATCTTCGTTGTACATTAATAAAATGAGCGCCACTTTGCAACAACATTCGTTGGCATTATAAATTGACCTCAACTGTTAGAGGGGGATAATTCATGTTAGTAGGATATGTTTAAGCATGGTTAATGACAATAATGGCAGTTCATCTATATACGATAGAGCGTATCAAATAAATGGCAACCATGTAAGTTCATCACGAGAACACCACTGGGATTCAACATTATACAGCATCACAACCTTCCACCTTGTGTCACTACTTATATTGAACAGCATTTTTCAGATGTGGATTTTCATTCAAAGCATCCACAAATCTTTTGAGAATTTGTGGACATGTACAGCAACATGGCCGCATTGTAACATGTTTATATCTATATTTTAATTATTTCAATGATTTTATTCAACATATTATTACTACTACTGCAGCACGTAGGAAGCAATTGTCATACTATTGTGTGCCATAGTTTCTAATCCACAGCAGCTATTGAACCATTGCCTGAGCAACACAAAAGATCAACTTGAAATGTTCCTCCATGGTATAATTTGTTAATGCAACTACACAAGATAAAAAAAAATCTTGGATTTGAGGATGCATGTACAACAATACGTCAACATTGTAGCATGTGTAATTGCAATATTTTTATTTTACATATAACTAAACTAAATATTGCTTGTGCAGCAAGTAGGAGGTATCTTCACACTAATGTTGACATGGTTTCTAACCTTTCCTGGCTATTCTCCCATGCCAGGACCATCACACAAGATTTAAGGATATAGAAGTTCATACACAATAAAAGTTATTACAAACAATTATTTTACACTAAAATTTCTGCGAGGAATGCGTTTTAACTCAAATGGAGGGTGAATAATACAGATCCAAAAGGGTGTAATGTCCCACATAATTTCATCATCCTACTTTTTATATTCATGCACAGCTCAAACTGTTAAAACAATTACACATAATGGAAAAAAAAATCTCTACCATGACCTTTAGTGAGACCAACATCTTTTGAGTGAGGGAGGTGTTATCTTAAAAGCTCTTAGGTCTTTCCATCCTTGCATCTTTTCTTCCGCCAAGGAGCAATGCAACATCCCATTATAACATCAATATCCTTGATATCTCGCACATGAAATCCCCATCACTCCTAACATCCCCTACTTCCAGACTGCCCCAAGAGCCCTATTTGAAAACAAAGGCACATTAGAGCATTGACATCATTCCTCAGCTAACATGAAAGTCCTGCTTAATTATTTGAAGCATTAATCCTCATGTCTCTTCTAAAAGCAAGAAAGAGCAGACCAGAGTATGGCCAGCGATAGTATAAATTAATAATCTCACCTAATAGTTTGCATCCGTACAAACCTACAAGGCCTTAGAGCTTGACAAACAAACCCTAAACATAGCTTGACCAATTTAAGTCATATTCATTGTCTAAACTTCTTGCTTTAACAAATAATTATTCAAGTAGAAAAGCAATCACTGTTACCAAGGATGGCTTTCCTGTAGACAATAATTTTTTCATGACATTTTTCCATTCTCAACATTGGTTTTTTTCTATCATGAGTGCCAAGCTCTTATTAACTGTCGTGTGTACAATATAGAACAGATTTCAAATATCAAGGAGTTGCTCATTAAATGTGCATTTAAATAACCATTTCAACACAGCTACATAGTTTCAACTTAAAGTTAAGAATGATGCTGATCACATCATATGCCTAATCCTTCCAAAGACAATGTGCACTCCAATGGAATTTTCAAATGTAATTCAAGAGGCCTGTTGTTGCCTAATTTTCACAACTCCACCTTTTTTGTCCCCTCCTTTGACCACAACTTTGCTACTCATAGAAACCAGTTTGAGGGACTTGCTTTCATATTTGACCGCTTTTTGTCAGGGGCAAAACTATATCCACTGAACACAATTAACAAGAGAAACACTGCTCTAAAGCAGAAAGGCCCAGTGCAATTAGCTTTGCTCCCGATTCAAAAAACCAGTTACCTTTACCATGCTCCTGGTCACTTTCAAACATGTCCTCCATCTCATGCAAATTGGAAAATAGACCTTTGAGATGCAGAGCCAGAGATTTTGCACATGGCAGACTCTATATTTAACACTACAAAATCCATCCTTGAAACTAATTAATTTTCTAGTTGGATTTGATAATTTACAACAAATTTGCTACTCATCCACGTTTTAAAACAGAAACCACTTTGAGGGACTTGTTTTCATAATTGACCGCTTTTTGTCAGGGGCAAAAATTGTATCCACTGAACACAATTAACAAGAGAAACACTGCTATAAAGAAGAAAGGCCCAGTGCAATTAACTTTGCTCCCGATTCAAAAAACCAGTTACCTTTTACCATGCTCCTGATCACTTTCAAACATGTCCTCCATCTCATGCAAATTGGAAAATAGACCTTTGAGGTGCAGAGCCAGAGATTTTGCACATGGCAGACTTTATATTTAGCACTAACAAAATCCATCCTTGAAACTAATTAATTCTCTAGTTGGATTTGGTAATTTACAACATACATTCTTCAATACAACAAAACTCCCAGGACAACATTTAAGAGGCCGTAATGGTCTCAAAATGAAATCTTCAACAGTGCTGACATGTATCATAAACCATGCAATCCTTACAGCCACGAAAATAAAATGCCCTGAACTGCTGAAACGTTGTCTTGTAAACTCTTTAACTCCTCAGAACAATCCAAATGAAATACCATTTCTTAGTTCGTAGACCAACATACAAAAACAATACAATTGCATTGGCACAGCCCAGCAATCAAAAGTTTCAGAAAAGACGAACAAGCACATAAGTATGAAAATTTGAAATAAAGTTGCGCAAGAAATAAATAGACAAAATGCAAAACTTTGCATTAAGAGTTGCTTGCAACCTGACAACTATCAGACTGCTTGTACATACAGGGATGCATACATGCTAGAATTGCATTCCTAGATTTCAACATAACTATATTCAAGGGAAGCTGGAATGGCTTAGAGAGAACAAAAAAGTGCACTTAAACAAAAAATTACAAGGCTTCAACTAAAATTACAGGGATGCAAACCATACTTACAAAATGAAAATGAGATTTGTGTACAGTTCACAAACTGTGCCATTGTATTTACCACCTCATGAGAAGCAATGTCATACTTACAAAATGAAGATGAGACTTGTGTACAGTTCACAAACTGTGCCGTTGTACTTGCCACCTCATGAGAAGAAATGCAGTCATCTCCATTTATAAATTAAAATGTCACACAGATATTGGTAGTTCTAGTAACTCAAGTTTTATATATTCCAATTATAATCAATGTACACAACAGAAGCACCTTCTACAACTGTGCGACATTTGTTTGTAACCAAAAATTAAGTCAGAAAATGAAACAGGGTTGTGACATCTTACCAAACATATACAATAGAATATAACTTTGTAAAAATGACAACCAGTCACAGCAAGTCTATTCTAACCATTCCAATGCATACTGAGGTTTCTATATATATCCTGAAACAAGTTTGGATCACATCCTCAAACATAGTCCAAAATGGTTTTCGGATTTCCAAATACATCTAAATTCTTTTTTGCTAATAGTGAATTCATCCACCAAACATTAAAAAGATCCACCTGTTTGATGAAGCATGGCATCAATTTCATCTCCATCTTCCATGTCCAACTGTTCCAACCAAAGAGAAGCATGAAATTATAATTAGAACAATCAATTTAAAATTAACTGAAGCCTTGTCACAAAAACTATCAAAATAGCACAGCACAACTTACTTCATCAGGAGTTTGCTCCCCACGTAGGCGGCGTCCATCAAACAGAAATGCTATCGAGTTGAAATCAACAGACTGCCTATCACAATAGGCATTCATTAACTTCCTGAGTTGAGTACTTCGTTTGATCCTGAAAAAAACCTCATTCCCATCCTGGAAACAAGAAGATTAATTGATAGATATCACTAATGCCATTCTTATGCATATGGAACAAATTGAATGATGCTTTCAAAAAAATATAACAATCACTACTAGGAAACTGAATTTCATCTTACACAGACAGCAAACCGGTAACACATGACTTGGCACATTTAGAGAAGGTACCCACCAAACAAATCTCTGCCAAGCACATACCTCCATGAATTTAGTGAAAGGCCATGCCCTATACATTTGACATGGGAATGTGACTATGTCAGGGAAGTGCTTGTCTATGCACCTGAGACAGTTCATGTAGTCCCAAATCAAGAACACATTTTTGTATACCACTGTCTCCAAGAAATCCCCTCGCCCCGCAAAAAGATCTCACCAAGGTGAGAGCACCACTTTCAGTCACATTTAAACAGGCACAAAAGGCAACTAAAATTATTGCCCTAGGTCTTCAACAATGTAGTTTTGCAACCTTTTAGATACAGATTGTTAGTCTTGGACTTATTAGTATTAACCAGGTTGTTAGATGTCAGTTCTACATTTGAGGAGCACCGTCAATATTCTGTCCCTGGTGAGCTTCTGAGGAAGAAGTCAGACTGAATCAAGCCTCTTTGTAGGGATTACTGAGTGTCACCCAAGCTGACTATTTTCTTATTTTTAATTTTTAGGCAAAAATAATCGAAGACATCAATATAACACAACATTATTCTTTTAATTTAATACATCTCCTTTTGTTGGAGGATATATTTTGCATGCTAACATATCAAAAGCTAATGCAAATAGAGGGGTGCACTCTACAACATAATAACCTCTCCTTTTCTTTTTTTATTTTTCTTTTATTGATGAATAACCTCTCTTCTTTCTTTATTCTTTTTTTTTCTGATGAATAAACCTTTAATTTTCTTTTTCTTTTTTTATTAATAAATCTCTCATTTTCCTTTTTCTTTTTATCATGAATAAACATCTCCTTTTTCCAGTATAACATTACGAATATTTAGATTTCTTAGTCAAAAAAGTGTTGCTGTGGTTAGATTTCTTAATTACAAGGCTACTCATTTGTAAAGATTCTGCGTTGAAAGCTTAGTTACCGATGCGGGCTTCAAACCACGGGATGCTGAAGCGGGTGCCTGCGGATGCTGGTGCTGGAGCTGATGCTCTCTAGGTGCCACCTGGAAGCGCATCCCAGACGCATCCGGATGCCTGGGATGCACTTCCGGGCGGCATCCACAGAGCATCTGTGCGCATCAGCGGGAGACTGCCCAGAAAAAACAATAAAAAAATGTTTTTTTTATTATTTTTACATGTTCTTTCACTTACTGTGACTCGTTTCTAGAACCATGGAAGGAAGTCGAAACCCACAGCTATGGAGGAACCTCGTTTATAGAAGACGAAACTTCAAGCCTTGATCACGCCGTGAACAATGAAGGGAAATTTTGGAGTTATGGAATCCACTGCGGGACACCTGACGACTGCGGGACACCTAAAACGAACTCGTGAGTGATCAAGCGCAAAATCCCACAGAGAAGGAAGGATTGAAAAGAAACAATCCATAGCAACTTGTCATGAGCGCCTAGAAATGTACAATAAACAGAAATCCATCGTGAAGGTCGGAGAACGTGTCCACCGCATTGCAACAATGGTCAAGGAGGCATTTGCATGATACGATGCCCAAAACACCAAGCTAGGCGCATAATATGATGAATGAAGGAATTTTCAGGATTGAAATCTGCCAGAGGAGGCTTGTTTGCGCACAATATAATGTTTTAATTTTTTTTTATTTTTTTCCCACTTAAAACAATGCACATTAAATATTTGATTATTTATTAAATTAAATTTATTTTTTTTATTTGTATAATTTATTAAATTTATTGTATAGTTTATTAAATTATTTGCAAATTTGCAATAATAATATATGATTATTTATTTTAATTTCATTTAGTATTACATTAGTGTATATATTATTTATTCATAATTATATGTTGTGAATAATAATATATGATTATTTATTTTAATTTCATTTAGTTTTATTATTAGTGTATTACATTAGTGTATATATTATTTATTAATAATTATATGCTGTGAATAATAATATACGATTATTTATTTTAATTTCATTTAGTATTATTATTAGTGTATATATTATTATATGTTGTGAAGTATTATATTGATCAATGAAAAACAATATATTATATATTAATTATATTATAATTTAAGTGTATAATTAATCTATATATATATATATATATATATATATATATATATTATATTGATCAATGAAAAACAATATATTATATATTAATTATATTATAAGTGTATAAATTTTATATATATATATATATATATATATATATAAATGCATCCGCATCCGCCCAAAAAAAAAATTCGCACATCCGCGCACCCGCATCCACATCCGAATCGGCAACTTAGGTTGAAAGCGACCACAGGGGGGTCTGAAGATGATCTTCAAATTGATCTTTTGATGTAAGATCAATTGGTATGATCAGAGAGAACATTCACTGCTGACGGAAAACACCATCTTTGAATAACGAATTCAGTAATTTATCCGTAATCAATGAATTTATGGGAAAACATATTAATTGTATCTCAGTCTTGTCCCAAAAATCTTCTAGTAAGACAAAAATGTTAAATAAATCAACTCTTTCCTTTTCAAGAAGAGCTCATCCTACTAAAGTTTAAACATAAGTTCAGATCACCCCATTGCAATACAGCAATTCCTAATTACATAGCCATACAAGTCTTATATATTATATCCAGGAATAGAACACGTTTCTCCCCAGAACAAGTTCAAGAGCTCTAAACAACTCTATTTCAAAGTAATAAAAGAATAGTTTTGTAACTTATATTATACAGCAATTTAGTGCTCCTACAAGACTGTCAGATATTACCAACAGGTCATATTAATCTTTAGCAGGAAAGGACTTTACAAATAAGAACTTACAGAACTCCTGTTTCACACCAAAAAAAGGAAGAAAATTGCAACTGACATTTTCTTTTAAACACAAGGCAAGTTCAAATCCCCACACATTAAGGCAACCCATAACTAAGTGATCATGTACCTCTGATGTCTGGGAATAGACCATGTTCATCCCTAAACCCAGTCCTAGACGCCATAAGAGATTCAAAAACTACATACAATGTAATGGTACTAGAAAACATTATCATTTAAAAATCAACATTTCTTGTATTCTAAATCAATTCCATGCTATCTAAAAGATCATCAGAATTACAAATAGATGGAATTAATCTTAGTTGGAGAAAGTAAAATGTCTAGGAAAAAAGCATTCAAAAATGAAACTGTCATTTTCGTTTACACATGGGCAAGTTCAAATCCCTGCATCATAAAGCAACCCATAACTAAGTGGACATGTGCACCTTATGTCAAGGATTAGGGCATGTTCATCACTAAATAAGTCCTGGAGGCCATAAGAGATTCAAACACTACATGCAAAGTAATCCTAACAAAAAACCTATCAGTTAAAAATCAATATCTATTACATTCTAAATCAACCTTCCAAAATTAACAGGACTGCCAACAAACATACAATACCAGAAGCCAAATTTCAACAACTTTAAAAAAAATACTGCCCATTATCATTTACGAATAGAACATGTTTTATAATCTAGAAGAAATAGACACGACCTACAATGCATTCAGACATTTCCAATATGTATTTAAACTTAGCAAATAAGTTTCATCGTCTTTAAAAATATTGAGAAGAATTTACAGAGCAGATTAGAGCTGTTAAACTTAATAGAGCTTGTAAGTAATGAGGATATGGAATGAAATCTGCATTGATGAAACTATTCATTGAGATTCAGATCACAGATCAGCAATTCAGTTAGGATAGCCCAAGGATTGAAGAAGATAATGTTATCAAACCCAACTGTTCATTGGGATTACAATTCACAATTTCCAAAGTATTCAAGCAAATTTTACTGCCTCAACTCTCAACACTTTATTGGGTTCTATGGACTGTGTCAGTCTAACAGACATTAAAAGTCTTCATTGTCAAACTAAGTTACCGGTTCGGGTTTGGGGATGGGTGTGGGAATGAGAACCTGGTACATTGGTATGTGAAAAAAAAATTTAGGGGTTTGGGTACATGTGTATATATATGCATTATATATACAAAAAATAAGAGAAATATACAGAATTGTAAAACTAAATCATTTCCTAGTATGATACTTGATCATTCATCAATGCCAAATGCCAAAGATAAATATTAAATGTCAATTGATAGCTGAAATTATCCGAATCAGCCATATCATGTACCCACAGACAAACCAGTACCAGGTGTGGACCCAAACCCGGTTCAGGGTCTGTTGGTACAAACCCGGTAACTGAGTTGTCAAATAAAAACCAAGATTTCTACATCATTTGAGAATAACAGGCTAGCAAACACCATAGTGAGACATGACTTTCCTTGAAATTAACAACAATTCACCCAATAGAGGAAAAAGTAGATCAAATTTAACCTCCCTTAGTTTGCGGAGGATTTCATTAGAACATTCAAAATATAAGACAAGTGAATTGCTAAACCTTGAGACTGTACTTAAACGGCTTGTATAAGCTATTTCATACCCCTAACTCTAAAAAGAATCTTTTTGCATCCATTACCTTTGTGGATATGCCTAATTTATCAATTAAAAAACCTCTTTCTGGGGCATGCCAGAGTTGAAACTGTTGGCTACTACAGCTTTACATATCTGGGTGATTCATCCTGTACTTTGCCGTAACATTTGTCTCAATAATACCTCTGGTGTCTGGGGTTTTATGTACGGTCCCTACAGGAATCAGCCTCTTTAGCTATGCTCTAAACTAAAGAGCTCAAATATCAAGGGAGTTGGCATTTGAGAACTAAAACCTAACAAGCTCAATTTTAAAAAAATGTAAATCAACAGGAATACGGCCATGAAGCCTCTTATTCCCTAATAACAGGTTACCTTTCCTACACTAAATGTATCTCACAGCCTACTATCCCAAGAGTTGCTAGAGCTATAATAATCAGATAATCCTCTGCTCACGGTAGATAGTAACATAACATCGAACTTCCATCCAGTTTAAATGAAACAGCTAAAAATGAAAAATGAAAAATGAATTGCAGCTGAAAAGTTAGGTATGGCTACTGTAAATTTGACACATGTAATTCCATGTGCATAACTAAACTTGGCAGAGGTCTCAAAATTATTTTGGGCAAATTTTTCTTTCCAAAGATCCTTACCCTTGTGAAATAGGCCCTTAAGCCCCAGGTTCAAGTGACTTCAATCCAACTATAACTAACTTACTGCACATAATCATAAAAGATAGTAAATTAAGAATAGTTCTTTGTTCACCACAAATAGCCACATAAAGTGTTACAAGCAACTAACCAGTGAACAAAAAAACTCACAACTTCTGCCCAGAAATGCTTACAATATGCACAAACAAGATGAAAACAAACCATTAGACCCACCTACCACCCACTAAAGCATAAATGCTCCCTGGATCCCAATATATATAGCAGCACAATTATTACACTAACGAGGAAAAAAGAATTTCCAAATACAATCCTCACAGCTTACAGTGTAGTGCTAAACCAAGAGCACTACCACACATTTCATGGCTACCCAAACAGAATATATTTGCATGTGATGCTGGCATATCCCAAGATTTGCATGGCTACCCATTTAACAGACATAAATTTAACAAAGTTTCCAACAAGAGCTAATACTTGTCACCGATGACGGACAGCTCAACGGTCAGAAAGCAGTTGACTCATAGTGAAGGAATTAACAAGAATTTTGGGTTACAAGAACAGATTTGCACAGCTTAGCGCACAAGAAATGAGAACAATCCACTAAAAAAATGAAAGATTACAATGTTGAAGATAAATTAGCATGCTCCAATTAAAAAAAAGGACTCTTAGCAAATTCATTAACTGGTCTTCAGCATATAACAAACAAAAACGTTTTTGCATGCAATGCTATCTAATCCCAAGATTAATGGAGCAACCCATTTAACAGACTGTTAAACTTTACAAAGTTGCCAACAAGAGGGTATTAATTGTCAATAATGTTGGAAGTCCCATAGTAAGGTTATATTTAGCAAAGTTGTCAAATAGACAGGTTAAAAACTTAGGTATGCACAGCTTAACACAAGAATATAGAGCAATCCTCTACAACATGCAGGAGATTACAATATTTTTTATCAACTAAAAAAACTACTTGCACACTTCACTTCAACAAACAATCTGCTACCCTACAGGAGAAATTCAGTGACCAAGCTGAAATTCAGGCAGCTTCTGTTTTCTGCAAATCTGTGAGTTTCACTGGCTCAAATTCAAAATCATTATAAGCCTACTTTCGTTGAAATAGATTTGTTTCCCCAATCAACAAAAAAACTCAAGAGCAAATCTGCTATTCACTATTACCAACCTGATAACTCTTTGAATATTCCCAACTCTTAACCAAGATTCTGTGAGACTTTGAACATTCCTAACTCTTACCAACCAGAGAGAAGCCACATTCATATAATCCCATCTACTTTCACAGACCCTCCTCAAACTAGATTCATTGCCCTTGAGGGATTATTATTCACTAATAGTAATCTTCCATTTCCAAAACTTCTCCATTTATCTATTCGGGGATGCCCCAGTCAAGGATATTTCTAAGTAATTAGGCAAATCTTAAGGTTTTCCCTACAATATTTCTTGATTCCTATTAAATATTACAGTCTAGTCCAGAAGGCTAATATATCACCCATTTTATCAATCGACAGCACCATAGCACAACCACAGCTATCTAACAGGTCTTCATAACCATAACACAACGTTCAAAAGAAGATTGGCACCTTATCAAAAAAAATGGCCAGCCCTACAACCTAGCACAGGGTCCCACAGAGGGGGCTTTCACTTCAAAATACATGCAGAGAAGATCCCATGTTATTTGGAAAAAATAGCTTCAGGATTAAATGGAATTTCTTCCAGTAAAAGCAGAAACACCTTTTTTCCACCCTGAAATTTTCAACAGCTGTCTGAGGGTGGCACTGAAAGCTTCCCCACCAGTTTAAAAAGCTTTGAAGTACACCTGGCAGCATTGTAAAGCCTCTCATATTTTGGGACTCCAGCCAATCAATCTAAGTGAACTTATAAATGGCCAAGCACTTCAAAGAGTCACCAGCTTCATAAAATCTGAAGAAATTCCCTAAAATCAGAGCACTTGTTATTCAATAACATAAAGAAATACATATTACCACTCTGATTAAAAAGAAACCTAATTTTATCGGCATCATGTGCTGATAAATACATAGGAATCCACCATGAGACCATAACATTACCCAGCTACTCGTGTATTAGGTAGTCCAGAGCCTTAGTACAGTTCCACTAGTTGGGCAGTTCCTCCCAGACATTTTTGCATACAACAGGTTTTTGCTAAATTTAGAACCGTGCTGACCAAAAACATCAAGTACATGTACAAAAAACATTTCAAAAAAGAAAACAGACACCAGGAAGTGAGGGGTTACACAAACAGGGACACTGTGTCCACATCACTGAAAAAGATTAATAATTATAGAGCCAAGTCCACATAAAATAGAGACCAGATGATGTAAATATAAATCCAGGGAGAGGTAATCCTCCATTTACTCGCATTCCCAGGACATGCAGTTAGTTCAATTCACTTCCTGCAGTAAAGTGGTAATTGCCTGAAATTTTGGGAGAAAACTACCCCAATTCCCACATCTATGCATATTCGACAGCTATAACATGGAAAGGCCGTCCCTTGACAACAAAGGCAACTAGGTTCTTTTAAACATAGAAAACATCCTCCCAAGTAAATAACTGTTTAAAGCCAGTAGAAAATATCCTCCCATAAATATAATTGATCAAAATCTACTATAAACATCTAAAAATTAAGCGGATCCAAATGGACTTACAAATTTGTCCACAAAGACCAAATTTGCAAATTCAGCAAACCCTGACGGTTAACACACTAACAATCAACAGTCCACCTAGCACAGTTATCAAGGAAGTGGTGTTTGCCCATAACATATGAAAGCCTCGTGGTATTACCCTCTACAGAGAGTAAACTAAACAGGCTCCACGGTATACAAAGCTACCCGTCTTTTAGGCCCTACCAAAGCATCCATTACTAAAGCCACTAAACTGACGGAACCTATAACCTCGCTCAACCACTCGTTTCACAGGCCTTCCAAGACTTGTAACAGTTGGTACAAAAGAGAGGCTCCTAAACTTATCAACGGCTGTCCCAAAAATCCATCATTCGTAGTTAATATCGTAAACCTCAAGATTAACCACGCTGTCCAAAACCAACGCACTGCAAAAGCAGTCATAATGAAGCCGTTAATTTAAGAAATCTCAGAGCCTTAATTCTGATACGACTTTAACAGGCCCTCCCACGGCTGCAGCAGTGTTAAGGTTCCTAAACTTACTGTCCCAAAAATATGACATTTGTCAGCAATCTTGCCCAACCCAACAAATAACCAAGCTAACCATTGCGCTGCCAAACGAGCAAAACGAATTGCTCATAATGAGATAATATGTCACTAAATTTGACATACGCGAGATTCACCCGCTTAACAAATAAAATCACTTTAAAAAATGTATCACAGATATTGTCGCTAACTCGAGCATAACCTCTGCTACCATTTAACATGAGTTCAGAATTACAGCATAGCACCTCAAACGTATCCCTATCCACAAGCTTCACCGCCCCTCTCTCGCCACGCGCAGCCACCAAATTTTTCAAGCTCTACGGTTTGCCCTAGCGCACTAAGACGCGGTTAGAACTAGGATCCTGGCGATGAAGTTGGTAAAACCCTACCCAAGGGTTTACCGAAACTCTAAAACAAATCACCCCAATTCGGGAAGAAAGGCAACCCAATAAAGATTAGCACACAACCGATCCCCTCAAAGGAGTTGAAACAAACTAAAGAACTGTAACCATCCAGATTAACAATCAGGGCTTTTTTGGATAGTTATTCACACCAGAAAAGGCATACCTGTCCCTTGACCTTGAGATTAATGTGAGCACCGCCCTGATCCATGGGTTTCTTCTCTTCCTCCTGGTTAACGGCGCCCGGAGTTCCGCCATTATCCACACCAGACATTGACATGGCCAAAATCTCCTCAAACAAAAAACGATTTTCAGAGGAAAAAAGCTCTGGAACTGGCTTATATCGGCTACGATGGCGGCAATAGAGAGAACGAACAAGACAGATACACAAAATTGTCAGCAATGGAAGATTTCACCCCGGCAATTCTTCGACTGGTTGTGGTGAGCGTAAATGAACAGAGGAATAAATTGGGGGTAAAACTATACTCTAGTTTAATGCTGTTTTAAGTCCGCGATTCTCCAATTACATCATGCAAAGGAATTTGCCTTTTTGTTTGTTTTATTAAATCGAGCGAATCGGTGAAGCCCTAATTCGATTTTCCCGCCCACTAATTGGGGATTTTTAGAGCTCAATTAAAACTTTTTAAAAATATATATTTCAAAATAGAGCTTTAATCTTTATTTTGTAGTGTATATTGGATTGTACCTTTAAAAATGTGTATTAGTTTGGTAGACGTCAATTTCCGAGGCCACCTGTTCTCTTCTCCTTTTTATTTCCTCTAGGAGATCATTTTCCAAGGCCTTGGATAGGATGGAGAAATAAATATGGTACTGGTTAGTATTTGTTCTTTCATTTAGATGGTGGATTATAGAAGTATAAAAGGGGGAGAATATGAGTTAGAGGAAAGGGTATTCCATTCTTTGGGAGAGTAGTATTGGTATATAATATTTGGAATCAAAAACCATTCTATATTAGTATATTAGCATTTGTACCTTTTGACGGGTCCAAGGGGTATGTCGATAGTACTATATAGGTTTATTATTGTTTTGTACATGCGGAATAGGTGTATTTGGTTTCTATTGACAGCTGGTTTAGACGAGATTCTTCTGCTTTCCGTTTCATTGTATATGGACTGTTCTACATTTTGGCATACCTATCATAGGAGAATGCAGGTTGGATGCGAAGACTATCCAGAGATTTGACTCTTGATATAGCTGTAAACGTCATTCCTTGTCTCTCTAATTTACCAATGTCAATTGTTGCTTTTTGTAGCATGGGCCCCTGTGATTTGTATATAGTAATAGCCCATGACATGGTTAGAGGGAGTTGTCTTTGGCTACCTAATGTGACAGGCACAATCGGTACAGCCTTTGGGTCCTTTTCATCCCAAGATGGTCCACAATAATTATCAAAGCGTATG
>MU227088.1:3125601-3169807 GCA_018584345.1 Thuja plicata | reverse complement strand
AGCCATGATCTCCTTACACACAATTCAAGATGCCGACACATCAACATTATTTGCAAGAAATACATTTTACAAAATAAATAATAAGAATAGGAATTATCCAAGGTTGAGACACCTTATTCCTAACAGTAAGGAGGTAAAACTCAAAACCCTCACAAATGGTTTTTATATGGGTATCTGCTCTATGAAAGAGGAAAAAGAATGGATCCTAAAAAGTGGCCCTTATCTAATCAATGGGAAAGGAATCTACTTAAAGGATTGGATTGAAAATTTTGATCCAATGAATGAGAGGCTAAAGGATTATCTGGTGTGGTTGAACTTACATAATCTCCTAATGGAATACTGGGATGAAACCACTCTGGAGCAAATCAGGAACAAGATTGGCACCTTTGTTTCTATAATAGAGGTAATCAGTAAAAAAGACTCCTCTATACACCCTAGAATCCTTATCAATCTCCAAAGTAATGACCCCATCCCAGACTTTGTTTTACTGGGGATGGAGCACGGGACCTGGAAGCAATGGATAGATGTGTGGGAGGGAGAAGAAAACTTGATCTCCCCCACAAACCCTATGACAAAAGGGCAAAAAAAGGGGAAAGGTTTGAAGGAAGACAGGCTTTTGGATCAACTTGAACTAGAACTCCTAATATCTGGGAAAGGTGCAATAGATATGATGACTAACCAAATGAAAAACCTAGACAAAGGACAATTCAATACTCCTCCAAGAAGGCATGAGTATAAAAATGCTACAGAGAAATCCATTAGAGAAATCGATCAATATAATCAGGAAGAGGCAGACATATTATCCGCCCAGCAGCTTTTGGAAACTTACCACTCCCTGAGGCATAAGCAGTGGAGCTCTGATGGATCCCTAAGTGGGGTAGTAGATATGGTGCTAACAGGGATGCAAGATGGTAAGGACGAAGCCACAGTAAGCCTCTCCACACAATAAGTGAAATGCATGCCTCTCTCACAAATAAGGGAAACATATGTGCCTGAGAAAATGCCCCTTTCCCATAATACCCTTTTCCCCCACCTATGAGAGGTAGTGGAGGAGAAAGAGCCTCAAAGGAAAGGTATGGAGGGTGAAAGCCTTTCAATCATTCAAGACACTTTAGAAATACTGTGCCCCTCGTTGAAGGATGCTATAGTCTGCCTACAGACCCCAGAGGAAGGAAGGAAGGAACCTCTCCACCAAGAAACCTCCGAACCAGGATTGAACACTAACAGTGGGCATAAAGACTTCAAGGAAATAGAAATCACACCAATCATAAATATGAACAAATCATTAGAAGAAGAAAAAATTATTGCAGAAACCTCGAAGGAATGGGAATCAGAGTTTGATGAACAGCTTGGGGAAAGTGATGTGAATAACCTGGGTCTCTTTGAAACCATGGGAGTCCTGGAGAAGAGGTCTATAGGACAAACAATATCAAAAAAGAAAAACCCAAACACTGGGTTGAAAGGAAAGAGAGGAGCAAAATCCACAAGAGAAAAGCTGAAGGTAGCAGGGAATGCTACAAACCAATCCAAATTGAGATCGGGAAATGGCTATAGTAATGTCATTTCCCGGGAGCCATGAAAACCTTATCATGGAATGTCAGGGGCTGCAATGCCCCTGACAAGATTCATTTGATAAAGCGATGCCTTGATTAAATGAAACTAGATTTAGTGATGCTTAAGGAAACCAAAATAAAGATGGAAGACAGTGAGTTCTTTAAGCAGAAGTTTAAGCGGTGGAAATATGCACTGATGGGAGTGCAGGTTGCTTCAGGAGAACTTGGTGTTCTTTGGAATGATAGCACTATTCATGTATCATTAATTCAACAAGATCTTCATTGGAAGTAAATAAGAGTGCACATTAAACATCTCCATTGCTGGATATCTTTCTTTAACATCTATGGACCAAATAACAGGGGACAAAAAAAGATGTTATGAGAAACATTGAAAGGGATTTTGGAGAATATGGAAAATGAGGTAGTCAATTTAGGAGGGGATTTTAATGCTATCTTAACTCCAGAGGAAAAAAAAGGTGGAAAAGGGTGGAGCAATGAGAATCAAAGAGACTTCAGCTCCTTTGTTATTGATTGCGGACTGATGGATTTACCTTTCAAAAAAGGGGATTATACATGGACAAATAGAAGAACAGGCTTCCTGAATATTGCAAAAAAGATGGATAGGTTCTTCATAGGGGGCAATTGGGCAGATACAAGTTGGTCTTGTGATGCTGAGATCCTACTCTTCCAAGGTTCAGATCATTACCCAATATGCCTGCAAATTCAGCATGAAGATACCCCCAATAGATGCCCTTTGAAATTTGAGGCAATGTGGTTTACTTCAAAGGGTTTTAGTGACCTGATTGAAGAATGGTGGATGAATTCTCCAAGGAGACTAGGTAACAAGGCTTTTATTATTTTCGAGAAACTGCAATTTCTTAAAGAATAGTTAAAGATATGGAATAGAACACACTTTAAAAATATCTTTGCTGAGAAACACAATGTGGAAGCCAAACTAACTACCCTAAGTTTAAGAGTCATTGAAAATGGAATGGAGGAGGCTGACTTTGCAGAAGAAAAGACTCTTCAATAGGAATTGGGCGAGTTACTAAAAAAAGAAGAGATATTTTGGAGGCAAAAATTGAGAGAGACCTGGCTGAAGGAGGGAGATCTGAATACCAAGTTTTTTCACAACTCTCTTAAACAAAGATGGGCCTACAATAAGATTTTCAGCATTCAAACTGAAAATGGTGAGGAGGCGAGGGACAAAGAGCTTATAAATAAAGCTGCAGTAGCTTTCTTCTCAAAAAAGAAATTGGTAAACATTAGAGAAACCACTAGTTATGAGAAAATTCTAGAGATGGTCCCTTTTGTAGTCTCGGAGGAACAAAATAGGAACCTATTAGCCCCGGTATCCATGGAGGAGGTTAAACAGGCATTGTTAGGCATGGGAGGTGACAAGGCTCTGGGTCCAGATGGTTTCCCGACCATGCTTTTTTAGAATCTATGGCACATCTTCAGACAGGAAATTTGGGAGGTTGTTGAAGAATCCTGGGAAGGTGGTTTCTTGTTGAAAGACCTCAATACCACATTCATTGCTTTGATACCAAAATGAGAAGCGCAGGAAAATTTTGAAGATTTCAGACCCACTGTCTTGTGTAATACTGTCTACAAGATTATTGCTAAGACTATAGCAAATAGACTGAAGTTAGTGCTAAACTCAATGATTTCTAAGGAACAGAGCGGTTTCTCAGCAGGAAGGTCTATTTTTGAAGGGGTGGTGATTGCACATGAAGCAATCCATTCAATTAGATCCTCAAAAAGTCAAATTATGATGGTGAAACTAGATTTGGGTTTGGGAATGAATGGATTAAATGGGTGAAATGCTGCATTGAAACCCCGCAGTTCTCTGTATTGATAAATGGCAGTCCACAAGGTTTTTTTGGACAAGACAAGGGTATAAGACAAGGGGATCCCCTCTCCCCTTTTCTCTTCATAATCATGGAAAAGGCATTGGGAAGGTTGATTACAATGAAGAGGATAAATGGATTATGGAAAGGCATTCAGATAGCAGAAGGGGTGGAGGCCCTCTCACATATCCAGTTTGCGGATGATACCTTCCTAGGGGGGAAGCCACAGAACACGAGGCAAATATCATGAAAGAAACCCTTAATTTGTATGGGAAAGCCTCCGGACAAGCGATTAATTGGAGAAAATCAGAGATATTTTTCTTCAATACCCCCTTACATTTACAAACTAGGATTAGCAACATCCTAGGAATGAAAACTGGACTACTACCATGCAGATATTTGGGTATCCCCCTCTTTAAAGGGAGAAACAAAGCTGATTTTTGGAAAGATCTTACAGAGAAATGTCTTAAGAAAATGGATGGATGGAAGGGCAGATGGCTTTCATCTACTGGCAGAATTCTAATGCTCCAAACAGTAATCTCAGCCATGCCCATGTATTCAATGATGTTTATGGAAATTCCCAAGAAGGTGGTCAAGATATTAAGTGCAAAAATGTGAAGGTTCTTTTAGTGTGGAGGCAAGGAGGAGGATAAAATCCCACTAGTGGCTTGGGAGAAGATATGCAAACCAAAAGACCATGGTGGGGCAGGGATCCACAATTGGCAAGTTATGAATAAGGCTCTAGGGGAAAAACTTATTTGGAGTTTATATCGGCACAGTAACCTCTACTGGGTGAGAATTCTACAAACCAAATACTTAGACTCTCCAAATTGTGCAAGGATTCTGACTATTAAGGACCCCCCTCGGGGTTCAAAAATTTAGAATTTCATGTTAGCATGTCGTCCAATTATTACTGAACACTTAACTTGGCAACTCAAAGATGGAAACTCAGCCCTCTTCTGGGAGGACTCCTGGGAAGGCCATGAGGCTTTAAAGGAGAACCGAGACTTGCTGGGCTTAAAAAAACATCTTGAAACACTCTAGGGCAGTAAAGTGAAAGACTACTTGGAAGAAAAAAGAACAAGGGAAGGTGTGAAATGGGAATGGAAGAGTTTAGAAGAGGTGGACTTTTCTTTAGAACAGAAGGACAAGTTGATGAGGCTCCTCGGCAGGAGAAATGTTACATTAACAGGGAGGAAAGACCATATCAGATGGTGTGGGTCACTCTCAAGGGAATATTCAGTTAAAATAGGTTTCAAACTGCTGGAAAATGTTGTTGAACCACAGTTCCCATCAAAGGATCTTTTTTGGAGTAAAGATATTCTACCAAAGGCAGGTGTGTTTGCTTGGCTGGTATGCAAGGGGAGAATTTTGACCAGGGAAAGAAGGAAAAAATTGGGTTTTAATGGTCCAACCCATTGTGAACTTTGTGAAAATAATGAGGAGTCTTTAGACCATATGATGCTACAATGTGACTTTGTAGCTAGTTGTTGGAACTTTGTCCAAAGGAAACTTCAGTGGTTAAGTCCACGAGATAACACTCTTTCTGAGATTTTTGTAGGTTGGTCCAGGGAGAGTAGGAAATCCACCTTGTCAAATATATGGAAGATTGTTTCATCCATGGTAGTATGGGAGATATGGAAGGATAGAAACAGGAGGCTCTTCCAAGGTGAAAGGAAATCTTTGGAAAGATTTCCAAACATATTACAACATTCCATTGAAGAAGTTGTGAGCACCTTTGCCACAAGAAGACAGTTTTTAAAAGTTCCCTATACAAATGAAGATCGTCTGATTCAAGTGAATTGGCCAGGGGTAAGGTTCATCTCACCAGCTGGAGCTCTAGTGACACATAAAAAGCCACGGAAGACACAACAGACACAATGGGATCCCCAGAGGAAGGATGGATAAAGACAAATTTTGATGGGGCTGCAAGAAACAACCCAGGACCCAATGGTATAGGGGTCATTTTCAAAAATGCACAGGGAAAGATTACTCTAAAAGTGGCTAAAAGATGCCTAGATGGAACAAATAACATGACTGAAAGCCAAGCGTCTCTACTAGCAGTTCAAATGGCACAACTTAGGGGAATTAATAAATTGCACTTAGAAGGAGATTCACTATTAATAGTGCAGGCGATCTCCAAATTATCTCTAAGAGCATGGCACCTTGAAAAATATATTGACCCAATCAAAGACATGCTTAAAACCTTTGAGGATTTTAAGGTTACTCATATTAGGAGAGAAGCTAATATGGAAGTTGATGCACTTTTTAAACAAGCTCTAGACATTTCAGTGATTAATGAGTTATGGATAGAGGAGCTACCCCCAACGAAAAGTTAAATTGTGGAAAGTAATCAATACAAAAGAGTGCCTTCGTGTCCCAAAGTTTCTCTTATAACAGATTTGCTGAGTCGGGGAGGATCTTGGAGGAGATTAACTCGACAATGCACGCAAGGCAAGTTGGTTTATTTTTATTAAATGAACTTATTATAATGATTAGATGACGATGAGGAAGGTCTTATCACGGGTGGTGAATTGTGCATAATCTGCCATCCCACATGCCAATTCCATAATGAACTTTGTGCATTGATTGCTAATCAATGAGGATTGGCGAAACATAAGGTGACACCCCTCTCAAAAATGCATTTGACAGAACGGCCTGAAACAAAGTGCTCTAGATATCGGTTAAGCTGAAGTCTGTGAAAATGGAACCCCGCTTCACTTTCACCACAAAGCGGCAATAGAAGGGCATTTATGGCCTAGTGGAGGACCACAAAACTAAGCTCTTGATAAAATGCCCAACACCAGAGATTGTGGAAGTATTTTAGCAGACCCTAGGGCCACATTTTTTGTGCAAACTCAAATAGATGGAAGCTATAAGTGGACATAGCAGCTATGATCATGGTGTGGGGGCTTGAGTTGGGTAAACATGAGAGGGTAGTAAAATGGGTGATGAATTCCCTCTTTGTTGATGACCTCATCCCAAATTTAGATCATTTGTTAGAATGGGCGCATTTAGGTTGGGCTTTAAACTACAATGAATGCTATGAGAATGAGGAGGAAGGCATAATTAAGGGCATTCAACCCTTCTTACAATGGTCAGAAGGGGTAGAAAAGAGGAACTATTTGAGGGATAGGCAACTGGCTTGGAATAATTTAAAGGCGGGCATCCAAAATCACAATGCCCTACACCTGAGGTTGGTAGTCCCTACTATCTTCCCAAGAAGAGGTATTCTCAGCATGCCCACAACTGAAGGATGGTGCAAGGTGCTTTCCCCTAGAATCCTAACCGATGGTAAGGTTACAGTTTTTTGTTTTGGTGTTTGGTTTTTGAAAATTCAAAAGTTGTCCATAGAATAGGAAATTATGGACTGCGATGGCAGCGCCCTTTTTTGAACATGGTGTCGAGGTTATTTTTTAATGTGTTTTTTGTGAAAGAAAAACTATAATGTAGCTTAAAGAGACGGGAGGGCTCACTGGCTCCTGTCAAAATTTTAAATAGCAAGATCAAAGCCCAGAAAGATGGTGATGGTGGCTTGTTTTGGGGGTGCTCGATGCGGGTGTGATTCTGTCGAAGAAAACCAGGTAGCTCTAGCTCTAGAAATGATGTAATGATGATGTCATGTGAAGAATGTAACAAAAGGAATGTTTTCCTTTTTGGGTGGGGGCGGATGAAATTTTATATTGTAATGGGATGCTATCAAATATTGATATAGCAAATATCTATGTAATACTTTCTCTTTAAATATTAATAAAATATAATTATTACCGACCAAAAAAAAAGATAGTGAGCCAACAGTGAGAAAATCTACAGTGAGCCCTTGTAAAAATCACCTTAATAAGTGTCACCTTAACCAATGTTTATTTCATGAGAATTAACTTCTCTGTGGTTTTTCCCAGTTTGGGTTTCTACGTAAATTTTGGTGTTCATTGTGTTGATGGTTTTGATTACTATTATTTTTTTAAATGGTGGATATTAAGGGGTATAAAGAGGGGGAGAACACAAAGTGCTGCTAATTTTGTCAAAAAAACATAGCATGGAATATGGTGTGATACTCATAAAATGATAATTTTATAGTATTTAAAAAAACTCTTTGACAAGAAATTAGTTAACACCACATATTTTATGCCCAATTTTTTGATAGTGTTGTTTTTCATTAAAAACCCATGTACAATATATTTCCAGTTTCATTTTTTCTTGTTTACCAAAATTTAAAACAATTTAATTTTTTAGAAACTAGACTTTATTCTACACACATTCAGAAGAATCAAATATCAAAATATCAACACAATTAAAACATAGAATAAACTACATGGTTAGAAAGATAAGAGAGAGAACTCAACATTACCATGTCATTCATTATACTTGACAATACAACATGACAAAGTTGATGGAGAACACACTTGAGATTGTGTTAATTTATAATAATTAAAAATAATTTCTTTGAGCATTTAAATGACAATCCAACCCTTTAGATTGGATGTCCAAGGAAAATCCAACCCTAAGGGTTTAAAATTCTCAAGGAAAATGATAATGTGGTCACATCATAATGCACTCACATTTTTGTGAGTGAACCCCCCCTCCCCATCTCTCTCTCTAAATCATTCATGGTTTAGGTTTGATTATTTACGATTAATAGTCGAAGATTGAGGGTTTAAATATTAAATTTAATTTCTTAAGTTTTGCTGTTAAAATATTAATAACAAGTGTCGGGGTTTAGCATATAGAGTTTACATTTAACTTTTCCATTGTTCATGACATGGAGGGTTGAGCATATAGGGTTTAGTTATTAAATTTAATTTTTAGGTTTTAATGTTAAATTACTAATGTTGGGTTTTAGGGTATAGTGTATAGGGATAAGAGTTTAGGGTTTAGGGTTTATGATTGATGATGAAGGGTTTACTGATTAAGTACAAATTTTAGTGTTTTACCACATTACGTTAATAATGAACTAGGTTTTAGGGTTTAACATATAGAGTTTAAGGCTTATGATTTAAGGTTTAGTGTTTATGGTTGATGAAGTATGTTTGAGCATTGAAGGTTTATGGATTAAACTTAGTTTTTTAGGTTCAAGTTACCAATTTATTAATGTCAAGTTTTAGTGTTTGGTGTATAGGTTATAGGTTTTTGGGCTCAAGGTTTAGAGTTTACAATTTATCTTGAGAGATTTTTAAGTGTTGATGGTTTAGGGATTGAGTTTAATATTAAAGATTAAGCATACAGGGTTTATGGTTTACAATCGATGATGGTGAGTTGAGGGTATACCTATCTCTCTACCTCTCCCTTTCCCCACTCTATTTCTCTCTATGACACATCTCTCTTCCACTCTCCCCGCTCTCCCTCACTATCTTACTCTTTATATGTCACCTCTTCATCTCACCACCTTGTCACCTCTACCCTCCCTACATCTTATATAACCTCCACCCCTCTCCCCCTCCCCTCCCTATGCCACCTCTTTATCTTCCTCTCCTCACCACCTCTCCATCCCTCCTTTCCCACCTGTTAGGGATTTTCCTTGCAAGAATCTTTTAATAATAGTATGAATGCTTGCTTTTGTATACTTCCAATTTACTATATGGAAGAAAAGCCTAATTGATGAGGATTGGATAAGATCCTCCTTTTTTGAGATCCACAGACTCAGGCAGGTATTAGCTTTGAATGATTACTAACTTAGAGTATTAGTTATAATAGATTAGGTCTTTTACTAGTTTGCTAAATGCCTTTTACTGTATCAATAAATAGAAAACTATGCAAATGACTGTGATTAACCTGATATAGAGCTTAAGAAGCCAAACTATTATCTCGACAATAGCAAACAGTAATGTGATAAGGATTCTCATCCTTCTTCCTTTTATAGTTCTCTGAACTTAGGAGGGTCAACCTATTAATTCTCTCTTGAAGGAATCAACAAACTGAATTGTATACTGTGTGAGTACAATTACTTGTAAATGTATGATTGCTTATGAATGTAGTGTAATTTAATTTATATGGTCTTAAATATTCGATGATGAACAATTACTTGCAAAACCATAAACCAGTGCTTGATCCTATGGGCAACAAAGTAAATCTTGGATGCAAATCCATAATTAAGTGACCAATGAAAACATATTCAACCTAGATAGAATGCCTTACAGACTATCCACTCACTCCTACAAATTTGTTATCAGATCTTAATATCAATATTCAACTTCCTGGGATCATCTGAAAGAATTACTCCTTCCTTGAAGGACCTCACAAATGACTGCACAACTATCTTGCAGTTGATATATTTAAATGCCTTACAAATAAACATATAAAAGCTTAAATAGAGATAAAAGAGACAACACAAGATATAAAATAGAGATTGCAATGTATTTTATTAATGTCTAACTGCTTCAAAATATATTCAATAGACCAAAAAGTATAGAGGCTCAGACAAAATTGTAATAGTTTGCCTTGTAATTATATTCCATCCTCCTTCAAAAGTTACAATATGCTCTATATATAGTCTAAAACCATCTTGGAATCCTTAAGAAGTAAGGATGCAACAAGCTTCAGATGGTTTAAGACCTAACCCTAAAAACATAGAAAAAGACAAAAGACAAGAAGAAACCAAGCGGTGGATGGACAAAAATGAAGAATGAAATCTGATTTGGATCTTGTCTTCTTGTGATCACTGGCACCTTTGTCTGTATGTGTTCAGGATAGCCTCTGATATTTGTAGCGAGACCTAGTGACCGCCGTTATAGGCTAATTTACACTAGTCTTCAAGATGACTAACCTTCCTGTGCTCAAAGAGCAGGTGCCAGGTGTTCTTATACTCTTCATCAATAATATCCAGGTCAATAGTAGCAGGATTTTTCTTCTTGGGCTATGTTAAGACATCCCATGCTGTGACATCATATTATTTTGGTCATTCAAAGCTCTGAATATTCTCCGGTTGTGTCTTTTGCCTTTCTCACCTTACATCCGTAATGCTCTTGACATTTGTTATGAATTTATTAAAATTTGTTTCTGCCTTAAAGGCCTCATCTAAGATATTATTATATCTTTCCATATCTAATTCTCCATTGTCATAAACATATACCTCTTTACTAGGTAATACATTATCAAATTCTGAGCTCCATACCCCTAGTGGCTTGATTTGATTATCTTCTAACCTGATTGATGGCACAAATATGTTGTAGTCAGGCCCAAATATATTTATTCTTGCCTCAATTTGATTTGCCTTGCCTTTGAAAAATGAAAAGCTTACCCCTATTTGTTCTATCTCCTTTCCTACTTGGGTTACTGTCTCTGGTAAATCTGATCTCAATGGTTTCAATGATGCTAACCTCTCAAATAAACCGGTTCTTACTGACCATGTTGCATAGTAGGGGTTCAAAATTGATACAAAATTATTGACTTCAACTCGTAGGCCTGGCAATTTACCCTAGGCACCATATACTATATCCACTTTATCTTTTAGTACTTTTATCCTATGCTGTAAAATTTCTTTTAAGGATCCTAAAACAACCTCATTATGTTCTCTAATCCCCTGCTATGTTTCTATTGCAGCATCCTCTGTTTCCTCGGTTTGAATCTCAGCATTTGTTCCTTCTTTTGGTACTGCAAGGGCAACCTCAGGCATTTCTTGCAATATCTGAGTTAGGTCTACAATTATCTCTTCCATTGCATTAATTTTCATCAGACCTAACTCCCTATCCTTGGCAATCAAGCTTGTCTCATCAAATAATTTATGATATCTAGTAGACATCTGTATTGCCTTTGCCTCATTTAGATGATAAAAATGTGTCAATGCTTGAGATATTTCTAGGTCTCCTGTATTATGTACTGACCATATTATATTGTCTCCTTCCATCTTCTCTTGAACATTTATTAGTGATGGCTTCTGGTTCTTAGGAGTAAGGGACCACATTGCAAGGGCTTGAAACTTAGAATCATATCCACACCCTTTTATCATTTCTCCTATCTGTGTCTCTATAGAAATCTTGACATCAGACTGCCTCCTAATTTGATCTATTATAAATGCTGAGGCTAATTCCCATCCCTCCACTAGGAGCATCCCACTTGACTTCACAAGTTGCTTGGCTTCATCAGGAGTCAAAATTTCTGACTCTGGATCATATGCTTGGAGGGCTTGTAATGCCTCACTTGTAATTGACTCTCCTCCTTGTGACTTTAATTATGTTGCAAATTGTTTTTGCTTTGCCCATATAAGGAAGTCTTTAAACTCCTTAGTCTTGATGAATTCGTCACCCTTTAGGAACTCCTCTTGTTGTAATTCTCTTTCATCTTGGCATAGAATGATGGGCGTCTCTACATTTTCATCAATATCCTCTCTCTTTTTCTTGCCTTCTCCTATCAAATTTCTTAGTTGATGATCATATGCACTCGTCCCTATGAATAGGGCACTGAGTCTATCTTTTTTCTTCTTATGTGTTTTAGCTACAGAGGGCTCCCCTGCTTCTACTCTTTTCTTTTTCTACGGGGGCTATACTTCCACCTCACCCTCATGTGCTTCTGTTAAATCAATAATGTTTTCCTCATTTTGAGGTGGGTGATCTTGGGGTGGTGGACTATGGATAGAGTAGCTACCGCTATACTCTAATGATGATTGTTTATTGAGATCTTTGTCCTTGTCATCAATTTGATCTTCAATTTGATTGTTGAGAAAGCTATGGTTTTCAATCATCTTCTCCAATCTCTGTAGGTAGGGCATACCTGGGAAAAATCCACCAAATGGGATTCCTTTCCTCTTCACTTGCTGCTCCAACTCCTTTAAATCAAGATACTTTGATAATCTTGATGCAATTACATCATCTTCTAGGAACTTTTTGTATTAAATCCTCTTCCTCACAGGGCTGATGCATCTTGGTGATAGGAATAGTAGGTGTCAAGAGCTTCTGGCACTCTCAATAAATCCTTCGGTATCAATATATCTGTATAGGGAAACATTCATTCTGTAGTGTCTTGACCATCTATTTATAGGGTCATAATCCCTCTTCCCAATTGTAAAATATGAGGCAATGAACTGCCTAGGAGTGAAATTTCCCTTCCCGTGGGAGGCCAAGTGCTCTCTATCTATCAACATAAGTTGCCACAGAAACTCCATTATTGTAATTCTTGGTGGTACTCTACAGGGAAAGATATGTGGTGGCTATGAACAGCCATACACTCTGATTAATGTAAAATTTTGGTGACAATAGAAGTCACCCCAGTTATAGTCACCATTCCACTTGTCAACAAATTGACAAGGTCTTAATAATTGCAGCACTTTTACTGGAAGTCTGGTCATATCTACTCCCAAATTACTCAACAATGGGTAGACTACCCTATTCTCAAAAGTACAAAATGCTTGCTCCCTGGAGGTGTAATTCCATACCCTCAACCATAACTACACAGGGTTCTGTTGTCCATGATAGAATCTTCAGAGTTGTAGATTGGATTAGTCCAAAATAGGGAAATTGTAAAACATGATAAGGTGCATCAGTAGAGAGTACTGTAGGAACTTAGGGCTTCCTACCTTATTCTAAATATCAAGGAAACCTTGATGCATTTTGTCAATTAAAAATTGTATGTAATCACAGTTTGTACTCACATAGGGGCTCTACAACTCTAGGATTATCATCAACATATCTGGTGATACCCTTTCTCTCCCACTGTCTACTCCCAAGACTCTGCATAGGGCATAAGATATATACTTCATATAGAAAGCTAAGTCTTTGTAGAAGTATGGTGATGGATCACTTGGAATAGGGGCAATGTAATTTCTAGTTCCCCTTGGTGTGTGGGCCTGGATCAATTTGGACACAATAGGTGCCTCTTTGGTATATTTGGCAGCTAGGGCTTTCAAATTAATTTATGTAGAATAGGGGTTGTAAATATCAAAAGCTTTCATGAAAGAATCCCAGTCTAGGGTTACCAAAATAGTGTAATCATCCTTCTTGATAGACTTGGATACAGTATCATACCTGCTAGCCAATTCTAGGATCAGGTCTACATCAATGAATACATCAGGTACAACTAGCTTGGCTAATCCACTGGTCCATGGGTTTGAAATGGGCATAGGGTCATCACTATTTTTATGAAAGTAACTAAATAAATGATAACCAGAATAATATGGTGTCTTGTCATCTCTAATGTATGTATAATTATCTCCTAAATACTCATCATTTACCTTTTTGCCTCGATTGGAGCCCGGGAGCAACTAGATGAACTCTTCTAAATAATTTATTTTTCCTTTTAGGTCCTCATCATCCCCATTTACGCCATTGGTAGAGGCAACACTCACTGCTTTGCTCATGTTTCTAGATGTAACTTGTCACTGATCAGCTTTCCTTCTTTTTACCGATATTGGAACAAATCTTCTCCAAACCCTCACTTTTCTCTGTGAATCACTTCAAATCTTCCACACTGATAATCACACTTTTGAATTTTGAACTGAAATCTTCACTATTTACTCTGTAGACCTTAATTGCTCTGTTCTCACTAAAAATGCAAAGCACTGATGTGAATTATGAGCTCTAGATTCTTGAAAATTGGTAAGATGAACTAATAAAAGTAATGCCTATAAATGCACCAATATTTTTCATGGATTCATAATTTAGTCTTTACTTCTACGTGCTATGAAATCAATTCTAGCTCCTAGTCATGGCATTTCGAACTGACAGATGATCAATTCAAATGATGACTTTCTATATAAAAACCTTATTAATTTTGAAAAGATATCAATATTTGATCTTATTGGCTCCTTGAGAACAACTCAACAATCTTTTAAAACATGCTGTCATAACTCCTTCATTCTTATTGGTTGTCAACTATTAACATGGCGCAGAGAAAACCTTATACATTACCTTGATCTCACCATGGTTTCTTTTAGCAACAATGATACTGAGTGATCTCGTTGTCGTGAAGAGTTATCCTTAACTCCAGTTTTTCATTGAGAATTAATGACAACCTTCTGATCAGCCTTCAAATCAATGACTACCTCTTAATCGCTATGTGAGATCACTTAACTCTTATTCTCTTCGAGACTACACGACTATATCTTTAATAACTCATTATACACCTCGGGTTTCCTTTAGAGACTAAGCGACTGTGTTATCTCTTTGTCGCTTTAAATTTTCCTTTACCATGAGTTTCTTTTGAGATTACGCGACTGTCACACGATCATCTTTTAATCAGACGACCCACGTGTAATCTCGTTTACTTTCTGTACTTTCATGTTTTCTTCTAAGACTTTGCAACTATCGTAGATCTTGTTTTCAATCTAACGGATCACACATAATCTTGTTTTCTTTTCATTTGACTACAGTTTACTTCACGACTTGATGACTCAAGCAGTCTCTATGTCGTGGAAATAAAATATTTACCTTGGGTTTGCTTCGAGACTTCCCGACTAACTCAATTCTTCAAAATATTAGCCACGTGTCTCAATATGTATTTATCATTGCTGAATCACTACAACTTTGCTGACCTTTTGACCTTCTATAACGACTAAATGCCATCCACAGGATCTAGATATTTTCATGACTCTAATCTTCTCATTGAAAACATACTTATACTTAGCTGAACTTATTTCAAACCATGGTTCTTATTGCGACATCGTGACCCATTGAATCTCACTGTCACTTTAAGAATTTGCTAACTCATGGTTTCTTTTACGATTTAACACCAACCATTAGATTCTTTTCAAATTGGATGGTAGTCGCAATATCTCTCTATCTTTCACTTATCTGTAACTTTTCATCTTGATTTCACACTTACCACAGAATATATCTTCAATTTGACGGTAGTCGCTTAATCTCTTTAGCTTTAACTTAACCATGAATTTCAAAAGAGATCACATGACTAAAGGGATTTAACCACCTTCTTGACCTTAGTTTCTTTGCGAGACACCGCGACTGAGCAAACTCGAAATCGCGTATACATTTCTTAACTCATGAGTTTTCATGGAGACTTTGCGACCACCGCAGGATTATGCTTTAGATCGACGACTATTGCCAAATCTCATATCTTTTGACTTAATCCATATTTCTCTTCGTGACAATGTGACTGCATGAAATTTTAAACTTGACCTTTAAACCCAACTCGCAACTCTGATTACCTTTAGAGACAACGCGACTGAGTAAACTCGAAGTCGCCAAAGAAATTCTTTAACTCTGATTTCTTAAAGAGATTCTCTGCCAACCACAGGATCAAGATATGCATCCATGGCTTGCGTGAAATCTCACAAAGACTGAAAGCATATTCATTTTTCAAAGAGACAACCCAACATAAAGGAAATCGCCTAATCTCGATAAGAAAAAGAATATTCTCATATTACAATGAGACTTCACGAATTAAGTGAAATGACATGAAATACAACACATGACTTAAGTGACCTGGATTCTCAACAAAAGTAACAACAAATTAGAAAGGATTTCAATGAATTGGGGTTTTTCTTAGATATGCATGAAATTTGACCTAGGGCTTAGGGTTATTGCACTCTTTCTTGATTTTTGGCTTTGAAGATCATTTATTTGCAGAGGGATTTTGACAACTTCTAGACAAGATTTTTAACTTTTAGGCATGGATATGACTGAGGACTTAAAAAAAATTCAAGTAGACTACAAAACTGGAAATACAACCAACATCACCCACCCTCCCCCCTTTTCTACTACATACCTACCTTTATCTATCACTTTACTATCTATCTATCTATCTACCTACCTACCTATGTGTGCGTCTTTGTCATTCCCTCCATTCATCTCCCTCTCATTCTTTAACTCTCCCCATCTCTCCTTGTTGCAATTCTCCATGCATATTACAATGTGAGTTTGTTATAACACATTCACATTATGGTATTTAAGGGGATTGAAAGTGTAGACACTAAAAAATGGCAAGTTGCTCTTGCACAACGAATTTACTAACATTCTTCTTAAGTTATTAAATAACCCCTATTATTTAATTAATTTGCGTCCTTCCACTATATCCTAAGTTCAAATTCTTCATTTCTCTTCAATTTTGCAATTAAGTGATTTTAATTAATTACTTAATTATTAAATATCTAAATTAATGTTCATCAAATATTCACCTATAAAGTAATTAAATAATTAACATTATTTAATTATTTCCTATGTCATTTAATTAATTAAATAAACACATTATTTAATTAATATTCCCCTTTTTATTATTATTACACACATGTAATAATTACATTTAGTAAATCAAATCTCCACTCATAATTAAATAAATAATATTTATTTAATTAGAACTAGTTATTCATCTATAAAGTAATTAAATAATTAAATATTATTTAATTATTCCCTATGTCATCATATTTAGTTAAATAATCATATTATTTAATTAAGTGTTTTTTTCTTATTTTTATTACATTTATGTAATAAATTAATTCAATTTCCTTCTCATAATTAAATAAATAATATTTGTTTAATAACTAATTATTCATTTTATTTAATTAACTAATTGTTAATTAAAATCAGGTGGCTTAGGTTTTGAAGGAATTAGCCTAGTTGCTTCCTCTATTTTTTGTGTTCTCTTATGTTATTTTTTTTTGTGCCTAGTATGTTTTTTGTTGGTCGTTGCTCGTAGGTTGCTAGAAGGTACTGCTTGAAATAGCTTTTCCAGTAGTTGTTCTCTTTTGTTGTTTTATTTTAGAGACTATACTTTGAATATCCTTTGTAATCTGATGTAAGGAGTTTCGAGTTCCCCTCAAAACTGGTTTTTGCTCAAATAAAAAACTAATTGTTCCTCTTATAAATAAATAAAGATTTTTTATTTATTTATATTCCTCACATGTACAAATAAATAAACTCTTTTATTCATTTAATCATAATTATCTTCTCAATTATAAGTTTGAGTTAACTCCACCATTCTCTATCCCAACTGACCAATTAAATCAATTTATCTATTCTTCTACTCCACCTCCTCAAATCAAATTAGTCAACTCTTCCATCTATTTGAAAACATATGCAATAATTTGAGTTTAACTCCCACTCACTTTGAGCTCATCTCTTGAATCTATCCTCTTAACAGATCCATCCATTTTGTCAACATGCAATCAATTGAGTTCAACTCCCACTCACTCTGAGTTCAACTCTTCAATCCCAACCAATCAACCCACCAATCATGGAATCTTGAATAGAATCCTAAAAATATATATAATGAGAGCTTGTTTCACATATTTGTTAACCATAATTGCTTTGAATTCTCATGTTGCCACATAGAGCACTCAATTTATGAGACCCCACATTGCATAGAGAATGAGAACAACTAAGAAGGACTTTTGGTTTATATTTTCATGTGTTTTGATTGATTTCATTATTATTTGATGATTAGGCATACTGTTATTTGCTTCCTCTTTCGATATTGGGAATACTAATTGCTTAACAAATCTCTTTGAGGTTGAGATTATCGATGTTATTGCATATCGCCAAATCACAAAGAAGCATTAGATGCATCCCTGCAGCAAGCCTCTATTATGAAAGAAATAAATGTTGATGAGCTTCAAGCCATTATGGGAAATCTATCCATGCAACATCATGTTGCCTTCATTGAGAAATATATCCCAGCCCATAAATTGTATCACATTGATCCTTTTCACCTTGAAGTCTTTGTCCACCTCCATAAAATCATACGAGTCTTGATAGATGGTGGAGCAGGTCTAAATATTTGTACCCTAAAATTGCTAAAGGCACTAGGTTATTCTAACAATTGTGTAGATGTTACCAAGAAGATCATAATAAGAGCATACGATGATGAAGAAATATGCTTCCCGAGGTGTAATAAACCTCCCAATCAAACTAGGTCCAACAACACAAGACACTGCATTCCAAGTAATGGAGCTAGAGTGGGTTACAACATTCTCTTGGGATGACCATGGATCCATTCCATGCAAGCGGTACCATCTACTTATCATCAATGCTTAAAATTCCATCACAATGGAGTTGAGATCACCATGCCTGGTGATAGAAATCCTTTCTTAACTATACTAATCTTAGATGACCTATTGCTAATCAAGTACCCAGCAATTAGGAGGCATATGTTTCCTCTTCATCTCAACACATAGATTGTGTAGACCTAGAAAAATAAATTGAAATACCCACATCAGAGCTCAAAATTCAAGTCAAATAAAATGGATGTGGAGAATAATCCTATGCAAACTTCTTCTATGTAGGCAAGCTACCAATCTCACCTCGTTCATATGGAAAGCCTAGGCAACCTCTTCAGAGGAAGCAAAAGTTAACACTTATCTATCCACAAACAATGTTTATAAGATTGGGAGACATTCATGAAGAGATCACAGAAGACAATTTATCTTTCTGGTTTTATACAAACGAAGACCCCCCTGAGGTCAAAAATTATGGTACGTGAATATGGACGGGAGTATACCATTGTCCAAAAATAAGGGTATAATGGACATTCTAGATTAGGAAAAAAGGAAGAAGGAATTATCGAGCCAATTGAAGCTACCCAAAACTTGAAGCAATGTGGCTTAGGTTATAGACCACCAGCATAAGGCATCATGAATATCTCACTACCCTCTGATATTAATGCTTGCGTTTATAACAAACTTGAGATATTTGAGCATCTCTATTCAAACATAGACTCGAATGAATCTGAGTGGAATTATCCCCACGCTACCAGAACCTTGCACCTTAACACTATTATTGCCCGACTCTCTTTCAAGATAGGCCCACAGACCACCGAGTGTGGGTCAAAGAATTTTGGGCCTGATATGAAACTTCATCCTCATCCTCATCTGAATCATATGTAAATACCTTAACCAAACTCCCAATTTTGTCCTTCCAAACCAAAGACAACATAGCTTTGGTTTACCTTGACCTTATAGATTTGGAACAACAAAATCCATCGACTATATACATTTTTGACAATGATGAAGCTATTGCTGATTTTTTCAAACTAAGACAAGGCATACCTATGGGAGACCACAATGCATGTTTAAACATTGAATTTTACAACACAACATACTTTGGGGAGTTATATTAATACTCTAGTTGTACAATTGAAAAACAAAATATAAGGCTATTGGGTGAAAATTGAAAGGCACCTTCTAGCTACAAAATAGTAAAACCAAACGACGTATTTGAAGGTGATGTATGCACCCTAAAATGGTCGCCTGGACTATGGGCCCCCATTTATCAATTTATCAATTTATCAAAATCATGAATCAATGCTTTGCAATATTTTCAATTCAAATCAATTTCCTTGATCAAATCGTAATTAATTCAATTATTTCAATATTTCCTAAGGTTTGATCATTTCATCAATTATCTTATTTAATTAAAATAAAACAATTCCTTTTTAATTAAATAAAACCCCCACTTAAATCCCTCTTTGTTGAAAAAGGAAATAGATTAAATAAAAATAAATAAAGTTCATTTTTCTACACATCTTCCTAAGTGGTGGGCTTTTTGGCCTCTTAATCATAGCCTTTGATTTTGCCTTTTGAAGATATGACCACATGGATCAACCAAGATTTAATCTCCACCATTGCTTATTTTCTTTTTGCCTCTTAATCTCTACCGTCCATTGCTCTTTATAAGGAAAGCTCTCCTTCTCATTTGGATAATCAATAATCAATAATCTATAATTAAGAAATCAATCAAGATTTTATGTTATTGTTATGTTGCAGGTTTGGAGAGCAACTTTGGAAGAGAATTTGAGCACTTGAGCTTGGATATTGCAACTTCTCTCTTCTTGTCTTCTTCTCTCGTGCCTCGTGGCAATCCATTTAGATTAATTTTTCACTTTTTTTTTAGATTAGATTCATGTTTCCTTTCATAGATTAATCTTGCATTTGTATTTCCTTTCATAGAATAATCATGCATTGTTATCATATAGATTAGTTTCCTTTCTTGCATTGTTATCATATAGAATAGCTTCCATTTTCATTTGCATGCATACTTGATGGTCATGGAGACTAGCATTCTTTCTCTTCCTCTTTAAATCTCTCATTTTATGGTGTACTTGCACAGGCACAAACTAGGTCAATTTGAGGGCCTCTATTACAAACCCTTGCACTCCATGAATAGAGAGCTATGAGTCGCCAGTCGAGATCTCATTCTTGAGCAATCTTGGATACAATGATTCATAGAAGTGTGACACACTTTTAGCACACATTTTTTATGCCCACTGTGGGGCAACCCACCTTTACATGTTGGTTTTGTTATTTTTGGAGCTAACCCCCTTGTCCAGATTTGCTTGGAGACAAATAACCCTAGAATTTCAAAGATTTGATCATATCTTCTAAATGACTTGGATTTTCAGTCTGAATTTTTTTTGCAGGTTGACGACATATTAGAGAAGCTTCAGTAAAAAATTTAGAATTTTCTGAGGTATTTTGCATTTTTATAAATTTTTCTTTATTTTTGATAAAAAATCAATTTTCGACGCAAATCAGCATATTGTTTGGAAATTTTTACATTTTCGGAAAGGTCTTTAAATTCTATAGGGGGGTCCATTCTTTGTGTTTTAAATTTGGATTCAGTATCATAGCTCATTTGGTCAATTTATGAAAACTAGTCTATTTTGGGAAAATGGCTCCCTGGGGCACAAATGAAAAGATCTTTTTGAAATTCTGACATTTTTGGAAAGCTCTTTGTTTTTTAATAGGGGTCTCTTTTTTGCATTTAGGGTTTGGGATCTGAATTCATGTCGTATAGGTCCAATCTTGTTGACTAGGTCAAAAATCAAAATTAAAAAAGGCATTTAATGATTAGCTTGCACTTATTTTTCACAGGGTTCAATGCATGATGTGAGTTGTCATTTAGATTATTTGATGGTTATTATTTCTCTTAACAATTGATTTTCAGATCTAACCCTAGGGTTTTCATAAGTTGAATATACATTGCATATCTTGTTTGTTTGTCTTGCTTGTTAGAGAGTTTGTGGCTTGCTTTCGCGGAAAAGCTCAACAAAAGAAACAATAAGGTAAAATCTACTAAGCGTGTTGCTTTGGACTTGAGGTATTTTGTTGCATCTCTATAAAATTTGGATTTTGGAAATAAAAATGAACCTCTTGTGTGTTTAGCTTGAGTGTTTCTTGCTTTCATAGATCACATTTCCAATTTTTGCTCTAAAGGAATGAACCTAGATTTGCTTTCTTGCATATATGTTTCACATAGTAATTAGGCCCTATGAACACTATTTGTGGTGATCTTGAGAGAGTGGGCTTCATTCTCTTTTCTTACATGCGAAGATCTTCTTGATAATAGATCCCCTTGTAGGTAGGGAAGGATTTGTTATTATCTCACTTGGTTTGGTCTTCAACTTTTGACGGTACTTTCTCTCTTGATATTGGTGGTCATTGTTGTTGATATGAGAACCTTGGGTGAGGTGATTTCAAATTAGTGGGTCAATTAATCTTTCTTTCTATGTCTAGGTGAGGTGAAGAGGCTAGAGGATTATGCTCTTTTCCCTTTTGGGAGAATAAAAAACTTGGAACCCTTGAATCTGACCTAAGTCCCCGTGTAGTCCATATTGTGAGTCTTCCTTGTTAGAGAGGGTTAACCATAGTGGACACTCCCTTTATTGGGTAAACCATGTGGATGAAACCTCAAGCGGAAATAGTAATTTCTGCCATGGTAGCAACAACCACTATATAAATGTCGTTATGGAAGAAATCTCCATAGGTGTGGTCTCTTGTAGGGTTGTCAGATCTCCTCAGCAGCTCCTGATTGATTAAATTCTCGGACTGTGTCAAAACCTTGGTGCGCCGGGATTGGATTTCACCCACTTGAGATTGCAAAAGTTGAAAAGTTGACCATTATTATGAACCATAGTGCAACCAACTTTTTATTTTCTAGGACTGTGTGTGCGATTGAAAAACATTTTGAGAACATACACAAGTAGAATCTTTAGTGAGTAGAATACTACAACACTATTCTTGTTCATGCGCAAGGTTGCATTATCCCTTGCTCATTGTTTGGAGACAATTATTTGCTTGAACTTCCTGATTGTTGTCTTGTGTGCCTGATTAATGATAAAAATTTATTAATGCATCTAGTTGGTCAATTAAAACGAATAAAAACTGAGTTCTCGAGTCGAAAAACCAACTTTTTTTAACTTGCTCAATTTGCTATCCTTTTATTTCTAGTCTTCCTTGGTTGATCTGGGTTAGATTAGGTCACTTACCCCGCTGTTAGAAGCTTGTTTACACTTTAGATTCTTGCATTTTGACCTCTTTCATTAGTAATCTTTGATTTCACAAGTGACCTTGCTTAGAGTTGGTAAGCTAGAAACCGTCCTTGTTGAGAAGATAAACCTTTATATTCTTTGATAACACACTTGGAGAGTTTTGGTAGTCTCTTGTCCATTCACTTTCAATCAATATAACTTGGGTAATCATCCTCATGATCCATATGTGTTAGGTTATTTACCCATTTATTGGGCACCTCTGTGGCAGTGTTGATTTATACCTCTTGCAAATTCTATCTTACCATCTCTCTTTTGGACAAGTTAATGCCTTTACTATCCTAGTTTGGTACCAATGTTTCTTAGGATCATCCTATCAGCTAGTACCTTTTCTTTCATGCCATTTACAACAAGATATCAAGTAAATCAAGGAAAATGACCTCAAGTGGTCTTCAACCAATTACCCTTAGTTTAAACTCGCCAAAAACGTAAGGGAAAAGAACCTATATTTGATCAATCACCTAGGAACAACTCTGAAGTTTGGTTTGATTCCAAGAGTCACCTTAGTGAGTTGGGTACCCCCTTAGCACCTTCTCACTCAAATATGGATATGAGTTACACAATTACTCAGAGAGAGAGAACACATGGATAAACGTCTTGATGACATATTTGTGAAGCATAGAGATGTTATTTCATTTGGTGGTTCCTCTCGTGACACTCAACCAACTTCACCCCTTATCTCAACTAGATATCTGGATGCACAATAAAGAGCTATGAGAGGTAAGAGGCAAGCTTATCAGGATGAGTTATCACAACATGAGAACCAAGGAGATGAACTTTATGGCACTCATGTCAATGCAACCTATACCAACAACTTGTTTAGAAATTCAAGACCAAGTTCACCGCTCAAAACATCTTCAAGATACACAAGTGAAAGACTTAAGAGGATTGAGTGTGAAAATAAAGCCTCCCTAGATGAACAAGCTGAAAAGGAAGAGAAATTTAGACTCCTATAATTTGAGAGACAAACTTTGGTGGAAATGGAAAAGAAATCCTTCCAAGAGGAGCAAGATAGGCTCTTGGTTCAATAACTTAATGATCAATTTAACAACATGCGTGTTAGTGGTGGAAACAACTCTCCTCCATCCACTCCTCCTAAGACTCCACAAAGTGGAAGAAATTCAAGAGCACCATCATGATCTCCTAGCCCTAGGGGAAGAAGGGCTTTAAGACATGATCATTATAGGAGACAAACACCTCCTAGGAACTCAAAAAAACCTTCACAACGTGCTCATCGTGGTTCACAATTTGGGGGTAGTAGCTCGAGTTTTGATCTCACCTCCCAAGACTTCATGAAAATGCAACAAGAGCCACTTTTCCAACAATATGTGGAGAAATATTTAGAGAAAAACAAAGACAAGTTCCTAGAGAGTTTAATCAACAATGGTGTTGTAGTCCCTTACGACTTTGATGTGGACAAAAATATTAAGAAGCAAGGGGCATCTCAATTAGAGGAGATCAAACAAATTAAGAGTATGATGGAAAAGATGTTAGCACCCAAGAATTAATTCTCACAAGATTCAATTTGTCCTAATCCTTTTGAAAAAAGTGTTAACATGAAAGACTTCCCTAGAAAGATTGAGATCCCTCAATATGACAAATATGATGGAAATGGAGATCCACATGATCATGTGCGCCAATTTTATACCACAAGTTTTGAGTTCCATCAAGATGACTCGTACATCATGATATTGTTCCCAAGGAGTCTCAAGGGTCAAGCAATGGAATGATTCACCAACATAACTCCTCCCGTTAAGACTTTCAAAGAGCTTGTCCACAAATTTGTTCAACACTTTGCATACAACCTTTCAAGATCTATCACCATGTTGGACTTATGCAATTTAAAGCAAAACCAAGGGGAATCCTTTGTCACTTTCTTGCAAAGGTGGAGGTGACAATGCTCTCGCTACCCTAGGACCATTCCTGAAAATGAAAAGATTGACATCCTTGTTAGCAACTTGGTTCCCGAAATGCAATATGAAGATGGTTTTTTATTCCTTTGACACCATGGTTGAAACCACATGTAGGATTGAGGATGTTTTGAAAGAACAAGGAACTTTGACCCAACATGGAAACAACAACAACAACAATGGTCAAAACATCAATAACTCTAACAAGGATAAAGGGAAGAACTCACACTGGAATAGGAACAAACAAGTGGTCAATGATGGAGTTGTAGACTCCTCCCAACCCAGAGATGAAACTATGCTCCACTTGTCTAGTGTTTTTCAAGCCTTGAAACTCAATGCATCTAATAAACAAGAGAGCAAGCCAAGATACCAAGATAGGCCTAAGAAATAAAGATGTCAATTTTCAAAACTTGGTGACTCATATGAGGATGTCTTGAAAACACTCATTGCCAACAACCTTGCACATCCTCAAGATCTTGTGAAGCATTATATACCTGATGTTAAGCCACATTGGTGGGATGAGAAAGCCTTTTGCAAATTTCACAATGGTATTGGACATGACATTGAAAACTGCTACAAACTCAAGCATCTTATTCAAGATCTCATTGAGAATGGCAAACTTAAGATAGATGGATTGAACACCAACACCGATCATAAGGCATTTAAAGAACCATTTCCCAAGTATGAAAAGGGGGAAACCTCTAAAGCAAAGAATGGCAAAGCTGAGATCAATTACACTTATATAGATGCATAAAATACTACCAACATCCTTGAATTTGTAGAAGAAAATGTCAATATGATGAGGGGTAAAGATCCCTATGGTTATGATCTAGATGTGGACTCTCCTCCTCTCTTTGATGAAGAATCCATCGTGGTGCTAAGGGGTCCCAAATCTAGAGTGTCATTGCAAGCCCTCAATAATGTCACACGAAGTCAAGGTCCCATTGTCATTAGAGGACCCAATTCAAGTCAATCAAGTAAACCTAAGCAAGTGGCATCCAAGAATGTCACCTCAAAACCAACAGTTAATCCTATGTTGAGCTATAGTCTTGTCAATCAGCTGCAAAGAACCCCAGCTCAAATTTTGATCTTTGAGCTCTTATAATTTTCCCCAAGACATAAGCAAGTCCTTGAGGATGCTTTGCGCATGACAAATGTCCCCAACAACTTAGATGTCGATCAATTCCAGAATATGGTTAATCACATTGCTAGCCCTCATTACCTTACCTTTTTGGAGGATGATGATAAAGCTTTGAGCCAGCCACACAATCTTTCTCTTCATATTGAGGTCATGATCCACAGAACCTGTGTTAGGTGTGTGTTGATAGATGGGGGTGTTGGGCTTAATATTTTTTCCTTTAGTCTTTTGAAAGAGTTGGGTTATTCTAAAAAAGTCATAGATACTAGGAAAAGGAACACCATCAAATCCTATGATGAGGTGGAAAGAAGTTCCAAGGGGCTGGTCATCTTCCTGTTAGGATTGGCCCTATTGAAAAAGATATTTTATTTCAAATAGTTGATGATGGTCCCCTTGCGTATAATATCTTACTTGGTAGACCATGGATTCATGACATGCAAGCGGTGTCATCTACCTATCATCAATGTGTTAAGTTCCCCTACAATGGAATAGAGATTTGTATACCTAGGGATAACACGTTATCTGTTAATTCAATTTCAGTAGGAACTCATGTTCCCCTCAATAGAGAAGCAGAAGATTTTGATGCAACCTTAGCTGAATGTAAAGATGAGCTTAAGTCAATAGACCTTGTCATGGGGGGGGTATCAACTCAACTCCCTCACAACGCTACCAGTTTCACCTAGTTCTTACAGCAAACCTTCAAAATAAAAGAGACCCTCCTCTTCAACTATGACTTTATTTGGCACGTTTGTAGAATCCTCAGTGCCTATTCAAGATGAGAAAGAAGAGACGTTTGTTAGAGACTAGATCTATAGAGAAGAGAAATACATGCATAATGATAAATTCTCTCCCTCTCCTAAAGCTTACAGATGAGGGTATACTTTTGTTAGATAGATGGGCTATCCTGGACATGGCCCTCTTAATCACAGACTGGATGCTAGAGCTGAACCTCTTGATCATGCTCTTTTTGGACGCAAATCTAAGAAGCCGGTTGGCCTAGGATTTGCAAATCACAATAAGCAAACTACTCCCATCCTTGATAATTCAGATAGTGAAGATGAACTAGAATACATACCTAATTTGACAAATCAGAAAGACGTGTGAATATTGGGTCCCTTCCACTAATCTCCTTTGGGGAGATTTAGATATTTCGGTCGCTCATGTGTCAGTTGAAACTTTAAAACAAGATGAATTAGATATAGAAGATCCTTTCAACGAATGTCAGTGAAATTCATTTAATTGAAAGAGAAGGTGCTACCCTTGATGACACTAGACCTTCCACATCACAATGTTCCAAACCTTCATGGTGTAAACATCCTAGTCGCAGTTCAAACACAAGTTCATATGAGTATGAATGGGACTCCTTCTCAGAGTCTTCCATAGTTGATAGAGATATTGATGTCATCCACACTTATAGTTCTCAACCTGAGGTAGCTGACAAGTTATGTGTAGGATTAGATGATTTGAACCCACGTGTTTCCTTAGTGGATGATTCTTACCTTGTTAGGATGAATCCCGATTTGGGTAGCTTAGAAGGATACTTGACGGACTCTAACTCTTCGGTCACCAGCAATAATATCATTCACATTTATAACCTTGAACCAGTCATTGACTTGCCTCTTGTTCATCCCAACCTCATTGATTGGTCCCAACGCTATCAAGAACCTGAGCTCTTAACATTCCAAAATGATTATGAGATAGCCTATTACTTAAATGCCATTGAACTTGTAGTCTCTTCCACCAGCAAACTGACTACTAGCATGACAAAGCTAGACATCAAGTACCTTAGTCATAAAATAAAAACAAAAGAAAATCAAAAGAATAGGAGTTCTAATGGCGAAAACCACTGTGTGGCGGTGTCAAAACTAAAAAATTAAAAAGAAATGACGTATCCAAGGGTGAAAACCTCTCTAAGGCGCCTAAGGATGAGGTAATTGATTGTCTCCCTAGCTACTTTCAAGATCAATCTTCAATGCTTATTGAACCAACACAAGTAGTCAATTTGGGTACAAATGAGGCTTCGCAGATCGTACACTTGGCTGAGTCCTTGTCACCACAAGAAAAAGAAGCTTACACTATGTTCTTACAGAAAAAGAAGATCAAATTTGTTGCTGAGTATGAAGATTTAACAGATGGACTTAAGATGGCCATAGAATGGAGAATCACAGAGTTACACATCTATGGGGATTCATAGCTGATAATCAATCAAGTTAGTGATGAATATCAAACAAAACGTGAGAAAATGGTACCTTACAAGCAAATGGTTTATTCCTTGAAACGCTACTTCACATTTGTCATGCTTCAACAAATCCCTAGAGCATAAAAAAAGTAGCTGATGCTATGGCTACACTTGCTTCACTCCTTCAGTTAGAGCAACATGAATCCAGATTTGAATTCCTGGTGGAAGAACTACATCACCATATCTATAACTCCCAAGAAAGTCATGTCATTTGTACCCTTGTTGGTCATGATTCATCCTGTTATGGTGTCATTTACTCATACATTTATGATGGTATTATACCTAAAAAATTTAATCGATCTGAATGCAGAAACCTTACTCAAAATGCCTCTCACCATTCCCTTATCGCTGGTGATTTGTATAGGAGGGGTCTAGATGGAACACTTCTCAGACTCTTAGAAAAGGAAGAATCTAACCAAGTATTAGTTGACATTCACGAGGGCATATGTGGGGGACATTCTAATGGTCTTGTCATGGCCCAAAGGTTGCTTAGGGAAGGGTGCTATTGGCCTACGATGCAGTAGATTTTGCAAATTCATGTGAAAAGTGTCAAAAACATGGTAACCTAATACATGCTCCAGGCAGGGAGCTCATTCCTTCTATATCTCATTGGCCATTTCAGCGCTGGGCCTTTGATCTTGTTGGACTAATTTATCCCAACTCATCAGGTGGACACAAGTTTATTATCACTGCTATTGATTACTTCACTAAATGGGTAGAATTTGTCCCACTTTATGTTGCCCCGGGCAAGACAGTCTCTCTATTCATTATGAACCATATCATCTGTTGATATGGAGTGCCTTCCGAGATTATCACTGACAATGGAGGCCAGTTCAAAAATAAGGACCTTAAACAACTCTGCAAGAAATTCAAGATTAAACAACATTGGTCCTCCATTTACTTCCCTCAAGGAAATGGTCAAGCAGAGGCATAAAAAAAAACCATTCTTAAAATCTTGCATAGAACAGTCAGTAAGAATGGTAGAGATTGGCACTTACAGATAAATCTAGCTTTGTGGGCCTATAGAACAAGTATTCATACTCCTACTGGGGCTACTCCTTTTGCCCTAGCATATGGCGCTAAGGCAGTGTTACCTTTGGAGGTTGAGATTCCTTCACTTTGAGTTTCCCTCCAAGATCTAGTTATAGGTGAAGACTACCGTGCCATGAGACTTCAAGAGTTAGAACTTCTAGATGAGAAACATCAAACATCATTTGACCATATGACGGTTTATCAAAAGTGCATGTCCAAAGCCTTCAACAAAAAGGTTTTCCCTAGAGAATTCCAAGTGGGAGATCTTGTCCTATGTGAAAATCCCAAGAATCAACAAGATAGAGATCAAAAGGGAAAATTTGAACCTAATTGGCTTGGACCTTGCATCATTACAAAAAAAATTGGGTCAGGTGCTCATTTACTATCTAATCAGAGGGAGAGCAACTCCCTGATCCTATCAATGTCTTGCACCTAAATAAGTTCTATCCATGATGCCCATTCTGTCTGGGGCATCCTTTGTACATACTTATTGATCTTGAAAAAATCTAAAAAAAGGATATATTGTAAAAAATTCTAAAAATCAGAAAATGTCCTGAAAAAATGATCATCTTAGTGAAAACCTAGCAATAGGTGCTTTGATGTATCTCCAAAAAAATTACATATTCCAAAAATACAAAAAATTCAAAAACTCAAAAAAATAGAAAAAGTGCCTTGGTGAAAACCTGGAAACAGGCGCCTTGGTAGCAAAAATTCAAAATTTTTTATAAAAAGTCATGAAAAAAAAAGAAGAAAAATGAAAGAGAAAAAATTGTAATAAAATTCAAGTGGTAAAAACCTAGAAATGGGCGCTACTTGAGGCCTTTGCACCCATGTTTCTTAGTGCGTGTCTGCGACACTTAGCCTTTCTTCATCATGCCTTGTCCTTGTTGCCTTGATTGGAATTGGTCTTTGTCTTTATCTAGGGGGCATAACTATATTAGCTTTTGTCTCTTGGATACATTAGTCTTTAGGACACGTCACAAATCATGTTTTTCAACACCACCCCAACTGTATTTTTCAATACAACCCTTCACATTGAGTGTTTTTCAACACTTATCGGTTTGGTCTTACCCCATTTTGTCATGTGGTCTTACATGCTTGCGAGCATTCGATCCTTGTCCTCGAAACTCAGTATCAATTAACACACTTAAATTTTTAAACACAACACTTAATGCTTGAGCTATGTCATGATCTTTTCTTTGCGTGCTGACTGTTATTGATTTTTGTTGAGTGTCCTTGTCTAATAAGTATATCTGGGATGCCTAGCTAGAGGACTTGGGGCATGGGACATGTTTTTATTTGCTTCTTGCTTTATGCTTCACTGTTTTTGCACAACCATTTTGCTGGTCATCCTGGCCTCTATGCCTTGATGCGAGCGTGGTTTTGCTATATTAAATTGGGTAAGCTAACATCACAATCATCTTGACCTTTATGTCTTTGATGCTTATGTTAGAATCTTTCCACATTCCAATCTGATATAAATCACATTCATATCTTCATAGTTGCACTTGTGACTAGTGATGATTGTGTGATTTTCTGATGTCTGTTAATAATGACCCAATGATAAAAATAAGTTCCTTAACATTCTCTAATGAATGATGAACACAAAGTCCTATGTTACAATTGCTCCATTGCAAGTACACCTTTGCATTTTCATGCATCTTGCATTGTTAGACTTCATGTTAGTTTGCATTTTAGGCTGCATTATGATTTTGAGAGGGTTTCCTTCATCTTTCTTGTAGACTTTTAATCAACTATGATCACGTTCTGATCTTCATTTCCTTATCTTCTTTCGTGATCTCAATAAAAAATTTCCATCTTAAACAGTTGATTAATTTTGGGGCATTCTATTTCTTAAGGCAAATTATCTTTCTTCTCTCCATTTCTTTCCACCTCTTCTAAACTTCTATCTTCCATTCACTTTCACCCCACTTCTTTTCTTCTAATTCAACCTTGGGGCATAATCATTCATGCTTGATGATCTACCTTGGTTCTTTGATCCTTATATATTTCATCTTACATCAAGAACCTTATCTTTAGTTCGATTTGATCAAATTTATCAATTTGTTTTTTCTCCTCTATCTCATTTCAATTTCGATCACGAGGGGGCAGTACCTATCAAACTTCAATCCTTGATTCAGCTTTATCAATCCTATCAAGTGCTTCACTTTGGGAAACCTTGCCTGAGATTCTTATCTTGGACATGTCAATTACCTATTTACAAGGGTGTTAATCTTGTCTTTTTCAAACAACTTATCTTTGTCTTGATGTGTTCCCATAAAGACCACATGTCTGGGTTGTTTTGTGTTCCCAAATCGATCTCACACTTCAACTGCATTCTTTGACTACATGTGTTCCCATAAAGATCACACATTAGTCAAAGAGGGGCAAATGTATGCACCCTAAAATGGTTGCCTGGACTATGGGCCCCCATTTATCAATTTATCAAGATCCTGAATCAATGTTTTGCAATATTTTCAATTCAAATCAATTTCCTTGATCAAATCATAATTAATTCAATTATTTCAATATTTCCTAAGGTTTGATCATTTCATCAATTATCTTATTTAATTAAAAGAAAACAATTCCTTTTTATTATATAAAATAATCTTATTTAATTAAAATTCCTTTTTAATTAAATAATCCTATCTTATTTAATTAAAATCTCTCTTAATTAAATAATATTATCTCATTTAATTAAAATATCCCTTTTAATTAAATTAAATAATCTTATTTAATTAAAAGAAAATCCCTCTTTTAATTAAATAAAACCCCCACTTAAATCCCTCTTTGTTGAAAAATGAAATAAATTAAATAAAAATAAATAAAGTTCCATTTTCTACACTTTTTCCTAAGTGGTGGGCTTTTTGCCTCTTAATCATAGCCTTTCTTTTTGCCTTTCGAAGATATGAGCACATGGATCAACCAAGATTTAATCTCCACCATTGCTTATTTTCTTTTTGCCTCTTAATCTCTACCGTTCATTGCTCTTTATAAGGAAACCTCTCCTTCTCATTTGGATAATCAATAATCAATAATCGATAATCAATAAATCAATCAAGATTTTATGCTATTGTTATGCTGCAAGTTTGGAGAGCAACTTTGGAGGATAATTTGAGCACTTGAGCTTGGATATTGCAACTTCTCTCTTCTTGTCTTCTTCTCTCATGCCCCATGGAAATCCATTTAGATTAATTTTTCACTTTCACTTTAGATTAGATTCATGTTTCCTTTCATAGATTAATCTTGCATTTGTATTTCCTTTCATAGAATAATCATGCATTATTATCATATAGATTAGTTTCCTTTCTTGCATTGTTGTCATATAGAATAGCTTCCATTTTCATTTGCATGCATACTTGATGGTCATGGAGACTAGCATTCTTGCTCTTCCTCTTTGAATCTCTTGTTTTATGGTGTACTTGCATGGGCGCAGACTAGGTCAATATGAGGGCCTTCATTGCAAACCCTTGCACTCCGTGAATAGAGAGCTATGAGTCACCATTAAAGATCTCATTCTTGAGCAATCTTGGATACAATGATTCATAGAAGTGTGACATATTTTTAGCACACATGTGAAAACCTCTCAGAGGTGCCCAAGGATGGAAAGATTGATATACTTCCCATTGCAGAAGAACAATCACCATTAATAGTAGAGAAGATAATAAGAATCAATATTAGTATTGAAGAAACACGACGACTGATCCACTTGGCAGAGTCATTAACACCACAAGAAAGAGAACACTTCATTCAATTATTTAAGGATAGACAAATCAAATTTTCTTATTGATACTCTGACATGCCTGGTTTAGATCCAAAATTAGTCCTACATCATTTGCCACTAGATCCAGGGGCAAAGCAATACAAACAAAAGCTACAAAAGATGCATCCAAAGATTGCACTGTTGGTCAAAACCGAATTGAAGAAACTACTAGATGCAAGATTTGTCAGACCTATTGATTATGTTAATTAGATATCCAATCTAGTACTGATATCTAAGTCATGTGGAGCCATAAGAATTTGCACTGACTTCGGGGATCTCAATTTGGCTTGCTCAAAAGATGACTCCCCTTTACCAAACATTGACATGATCGTTGATCTAACTTCAAGATATAAAATGTTGTCACTCATGGATGTTTTATCAAGATAGCACCAAAATATCAAGATAAAACAACTTCCACTTGTGCATGGGGTACTTACTGTTGGTGTGTAATTCCCTTTGGTCTAAAAAAGTAGGAGCAACATATCAAAGAGAAATGAAAAATATCTTTCATGACATGATGTATCTCACCATGGAAGACTATGTTGAAGACATATTGGCAAAATCCCTGGAGAGAAATCCGCTTTTATGAGTATGGGGACTAGTCTTTGACAAACTTCAATAATAAAAGGTACAGTTAAACCCAAATAAATGTGTCTTTGGATTCACATTAGGAAATTTGTTGGGATTCATTGTCTCCCATAAAGGATTAAAGATCTATCCCAAAAAAGTAAAAGCTATTATTAATATGCCTCCACCAACAACTTTGAAATACTTGTGAAGTCTACAAGGAAGACTACAATTAGTGAGATGATTCATATCACAGCTAGTTGACAAATGCCATCCATTCCAATAATTGCTACACAAAGATGTCAAATTCACATGGAAAGAATATTGCCACACTACATTTCAAGTATTGAAGGACTATTTGCTCTCAGCACCAATCTTAGTGGCACCTATTCCAAATCAGCCCCTAATGTTATACATCTCGACTACAAAACACTCACTGGGGGCATTATTCACACATAATGATTTTTAAGGGAAAGAAATATCCATTTATTGTATCATTCAAACACTTGTGGCATACAAACTAAACTATATTACAATTGAAGGAGTATGTTTAGTTGTAGTTTTTGCTTCTCAAAAACTTAGACACTACATGTTAAGTCACAAGATGATCCTAATAGAAAAATTGATCCATTAAAATATCTATTGAGTAAAGCTACATTGACATGATGCCTTGCTAAATGGGTCATGATTCTCAGTGAATTTGACATAGATTATATGGACAAAAAAGCAATCAAGGGACAAGAAATTATCAACCAGTTGGCAAATGCACCATCACCTTCTAGTCATCCAATGTTGATAGAGTTTCCAAATGAAAACATATTTTCTCTTAAAGAGTAGAAAAAATTGAAATTATACTTTGATGACTCTAACACACAAAAGGGATCAGACGTCGGCATAATATTTATCACTCCCCAAGGTGACTCCATTCCAAGATCATACTGGTTGAGCTTCGATTGCACCAATGATATAGAAGAGTATGAAGCACTAATCATAGGGCCCAAGACATCTGTCCAATAGAATATCTAACAACTATAGGTGTTTGGAGATTGTAAATTTATTATCAACCAAGTCAATGGAAGCTCCGACACAAAGCATGACAAGTTGATTCCCTACAAACCCTTGACAAAAGACATGAAACAACATGTTGAAATGATACCATTTGATTAGTTACCAAGAATCAAGAACAAAGCAGCAGATGCAATGGCTACTGTGGGATCTTTTCTTGATATGCCACCAGATGTAACACATTTTGAATTTATGGTATAATGGCTCATGGTCCCTGCCTTTGAAGTGCCCAAGTATGAGGTCATGTGCGAAATTCTTGGTCCCAACTCTCCCCGGTACTAAGATATATATATATATATATATATATATGTGCCTACCTAACTAGCCAAACAATACCCATTGACTTGTCTCGAAACCAAAAGAAGTCCCTGATAAGGCAAGCCTCTCGTTACACCGTAATAGCCAATACACTTTACAGACGTAGTCTGGATGGAATACTCTTCAGATGTTTCAACTCGAAAGATTCACAAGCCACTATATTAGAAGTACATGAGGGAATTTGCGGTGCTCATTCTAGTGGATTGAACTTAGCCAAGAAGATTTTAAGAATTGGATATTACTAGCCTATAATGAAAATAGATGCTTGCCTATATATACAGAAATACAGAAAATGTCAAATACACGAGAACCTCATCTATGCACCTTCTCATGAGCTACAACCACTTACATCACCATGGCTCTTTTCGCAATGGGGGTTCAATTTAGTTGGCAAGATACATCCCTTATCCTCTGATGGTCATAAATACATTATCAAAACCACTGGGTATTTTACAAAGTGGGTTGAAGCAATTCTAATGATCTACACCACCGACAAATAGATTTTGAAGTTTCTTTTGAACTGTATCATAAGTCAGTATGGTGTACCTCGTACCATCATTACAAATCATGGCCCCCCTTAAAAAATAAGCAAGTAGACGAGCATTGCAAAAAATTCCATATCCATCATAGCTATACATCGCTCTACTTTCCCCAAGGTAACAACGATGTCGAGGCTATGAATAAACCCATTGTAAATTTTTTGAAAAAAGTTAGTCAACAAAGCTAGTCGAGACTAACACCTCCAACTCAACCCCGCCTTATGGGCATATCGCACTATTTTTTGTACTCCCATAGGTGTCACTCCATATTTCAGTAGTATACGATACCAAAGCTATCTTTCCAATAGAGGTTTGGCTCCCATCACTGCATATATCTCATCATCACATTATTTAAGATGAGGATTAAAAAGTATCTTGACTATAGGAGCTAGAGTTGCTCGATGAAAAGAGACAAAAATAAATGACACGTCTGCAAGCATAACAACAATGTCTCAGGAGAAGCTACAACAAAAAGGTCATCCCCAGAGCTTTTGAAGTCGGTGACCTAGTCCTAATGGAAAATTAGAAAAATTAGATAGAAAGAGAAAAGCCAGGAAAGTTTTAACCTAACTGGTTGGGTGCTTATATCATCACAATAGTCTACGGGTCTAGAGCATATCAAATATCCACATCAGAGGGCTATTCTCTATCAGACCCCATCAACAACTTGCATTTGTGCAATTACTATTCATAATTTTCAGAGTAGACTCATTTCAAAAAATAAAAAATAAAAAATAAATAAAATAATAATGGTTACCTTGGGAAAAGCTAACAATTAGGCGTCTTTGATGACACAAAAATAGAAATACAAGAGAAATAAATTTGTCTTATGATGAAAACCACTTCGGTGGCACCTTGGGCAAGTACCATGGTGAAAATTGAGCAATCCGACGCCATATGTAGGGATTGGTGCTTTACCATCTATCGTCACTCCAATCTGGTATCATTTGTCATTTCACCCCATTTCTCGCAATAAAACTTGTCATGGCTTATCAATTGTCCTTGTCTCACAGTCTCATTCCCACAAAAAGTCAGTCCACCATGGCCATTATGTAATAAATTAACCATTTTGTTCTGACGGGGCCGACCCCAATGTCACGATCCATCAAGCTTTGAAAAATTCTCTAAATTTTTTTTGAAAAATGTCCTAAAAATTCCAAAAATTGGAAAGATATTCAAAAAGTTCAAAAATATTTTAAAAAAATCATCTACGGTGACCATGTATGGGGTGTCTATGAGAAGGGCCTTCACTTATGTGATATGCCACACATATCTCGACTCCAAACATACAAACCCTATGGTGGACTAAAAACATTTGAAAAGGTCCTGATTTTTATTTTTGTCTTCGGACAACCAAAAAATTTGTAAAACCAAGAAAATTATGCAATAAAATCTCCTTTGGATATCAATTCAGTTCTTTTTCATTTCAAAATAGGCATTGAAAATGTCATTCAACAAGTCTAAGCTTCAACAAAACCGAGTCAAAACAATCAAACTCATCAATAGGTCCTCGGTCAGATTGATCAAACTGTCTCATCTATCAATGGAGTCCCATAGCACAGTCTTTTATTAAGACAATCATGTTATTTTGGACAAGGAAGCGAACAATCAGAACCAGATGGAGCATTATTACACAGGGTACCCTATACTTCATCTGAGAGCATATCCAAAACGTCAACAAATCAATGTCCAAAACAACTACAAAAACATAGACACAAAATCAGTATGGCTTATTACTTGTTGAGTCTAGTTGGTCTTATTGTGTCTTTATTTTCATGAGTTATGTTCCTATGCATCTCCATGATTCCACCTAAGTGATTAGAGATGTCGTGATGGATCATAACTTGTATTTTTGTCTGTTGTTTGTGGAATCTTGACCGAGAAATCTTAACTGAGCATTTTGGGTGTCTATGATAAGAGCCTTCACAACCACATACAGTATCTAATTGTAGGGCTCACAATAGATAAATCAGTTATGATACGTTGTACATACCTCGACTCTTAATGCCCAAACTAGATTCATTAGCCCACATTCCTTGACTATTCAGAGTACTTGTTAGAATGCAAAAGGAACCTCGTGTATATATCATTAATATCTAGGTATGATGATATTAAATTTTTTCTATAATAAAAGTTGCTCAATGATGAAAGAAATTGCTCAAATAAGTTGGAGTTCAAATTTGGTTAAGAGAAATTCAGGTTTTGATTAAGCTTCATTCTTATTATCTCTCATTTTCTATCTCATTTTTCTCTCATCTCTTGTCTATTGCTACTAACAATTCTTTTTGTCAGTCATAACAAAATCCTTAATATAAAGTATCATGATACAACAAAAAATATATCAATCATCTTGAATCCAAAACATGTTAGTCTGCATACATCATAAAAGCATACATATAAAACACATCATAAATGCATCCATTCATCCAATCGTATAAAGAAGCATATAAAAATGCATGTAGATCATTTAGCATAATCTATCATCTAATCTTCATCACATATAGTCACATCATATAAAGTGCATATAAAAATGCATGTAGATCATTTAGCATAATCTATTATCTAATCTACATCACATCTAGTCACATCATATAAAGTGCATATAAAAATACAAAAAGATTAAGTTCAAAACACATCGTCATAGCATCACATCATATAGGAAATGCATACATCCATCACATAGACATAACATTAAAAAAATATATCATGATTCATTGCATCTCATAGCCATCACACATTCATCATAACCTACCAATATTCTTCACTTCTTACTGATTATTCTTTTCTTGCATCATTTAATCTAAATATTGTTCGAAGATATCATTCATGCATTTATTGTATAAACAATTCTCTCGAGGGGGCATCATTTACCTCGTTGTCGCCTTATTCTTGTTGGGAATATTGGGGCGTGATTTTTATCAATTATTCTTTGAAACAACACCTAAAATGCATTGTATCAAAGAGGGGCAAAATGTAGACCCTTAAAAGGGGCGAGTTGCTCTTGCATAGTGACTTTACTAACATTCTTCTTAAATTATTAAATAACCTTTGTTATTTAATTAACCTGTGTCTTTCCACTTTATCCTAAGTTCAAATTCATCATTTCTTTTCAAATTTGTAATTAAGTGATTTTAATTAATTACTTAATTATTAAGTCTAAATCAATGTTCATCAAATATTTTGCTATAAAGTAATTCAATAATTAACATTATTTAATTAATATTCCCCTTTTTGTTGTTATTACACATGTAAAAATTATATTTCGTAAATCAAATCTCCACTCATAATTAAATAAATGATATTTATTTGATTAAAACTAGTTATTCATCCATAAAGTAATTAAATAATTAAATATCATTTAATTATTCCATATGTCATTATATTTAATTAAATAATCATATTATTTAATTAAATATTTCTTTCTTATTATTATTACATTTATATAATAATTAATTCAACTTCCCTCTCATTATTAAATAAATAATATTTATTTAACCAACTAATTGTTCCTCTTATAAATAAATGAAGATCAATTATTTATTTGTATTCCTCACATGTGCAAATAAATAAACTCTTTTATTTATTTAATCATAATTATCTTCCCAATTATAAGTTTTAGTTAACTCAACCTTTCTCTCTCCTAACTGATCAATTAAATCAAGTTGTCTATTCTTCTATTCCATCTCCTCAAATCGAATCAGTTAACTCTTCCATCTATTCAAACACATGCAATCAGTTGAGTTTAACTCCCACCTACTCTGAGTTCAACTCTTGAATCTATCCTTTTAACATATCCTCCCATTTTATCAACAGACAATCAGTTGAGTTCAACTCCCACTCACTCTGAGTTCAACTCTTCAATCACAACCAATCAACCCACCAATCATGGAATCTTGTTTGGAATCCTGAAAATCTATATAACAAGAGTCTGTTTCTCATATTTGTTAACTATAATTGCTTTGATTTCTCATGCTGCTACATGAAGTACTCAATTTCTAAGAGCCCACATTACATAGAGAAGGAGAACACTGAAGGAGGACTTTTGGTTTGCATTTTCATGTGTTTTGATTGATTTTATTATCATTTGATAATTATGCATATTGTTATTTAATTCCTCTTTTGATATTGGGAATACTAATTGCTTAACAAATCTTTTGTGGTTGAGATTATTGATGTTATTGCATACTTCTACAAGTACCTATTTATCTCGATTACAGAAAGTAGGGTGGTTGTTTTTTAGTCCCCCACATTTATGCACATTTGCTGAACTAAATTAATCAAAATCATGAAAATAATTAATCAATTTAGTTAAAAAATCATTGAACGTAAGTTATCTAATTGATTGAAATAGATAACTAATCAATTAATGAGATGACTAGCTAATTACTTCCTCGTCAATGGATAATAGCTACCACCTCTCCCATCCACTAATATTAATGCGGGTAAACTCATGACCCCAAACTAAATGTTAGCTATTCATCCATCGTATAATAAATTTATAAATTGGGATCAAATTTGTACTTTCTTCATCCTAATTTGGAGAAAGTAAATATTGTCAAAGTGAGTAACAAACAAGCATTCTATGATTATTGTGTGCTAAAAATGTGTCACACTTCTATGAATTATTATGTCCAAGATTGCTCAAGAATGAGGTCTCGAATGGCGACTCATAGCTCTCTATTCATGGAGTGCAAGGGTTTGTAATGGAGGCCCTCAGATTGACCTAGTTTGTGCCCATGCAAGTACACCATAAAATGAGAGATTCAAAGAGGAAAAACAAGAATGCTAGTCTCCATGATCATCAAGTATGCATGCAAATGAAAATGAAATCTATTCTATATGATAACAATGGAAGAAAGAAAATTAATCCATATGATAACAATGCATGATTATTCTATGATAGGAAACATGAATCTAATCTAACATGCAAGTACAAAATTAATCTAAATGGATTGCTATGGGGCATGAAAGAAGAAGACAAGAAGAGAGAAGTTGCAATATCCAAGCTCAAGTGCTCAAAATCTCTTCCAAAATTGCTCTCCAAACTTGCAGCATAACAATAGCCTAAAATCTTTTTTTTGTGATCTCCAAATGAGAAGGAGAGACTTCCTTTTAAAGAGCAATGGACGGTAGAGATTAAGAGGCAAAAAGAAATGAGCAATGGTGGAGATTAAATCTTGGTTGATCCATGTGCTCATATCTTCAAAAGGCAAAATCAAAAGCTATGATTAAGAGGCAAAAAACCCACCGCTTAGGAAGATGTGTGAAGAAAATGAACTTTATTTATTTTTATTTTATTTATTTTATTTTTCATCAAAGAGGGATTTAAGTGGGGGTTTTATTTAATTAAAAGAGGGATTTTCTTTTAATTAAATAAGATTATTTAATGTGGGGAACACCCCGTAACGCAATGGTATGTTGTGAGCCTCTCATCTTGGAGGTCTTGGGTTCGAGTCTACTCGAGCCCCATGATGATCTCGGTTTCGGCCCATTACCCATAAAAAAGATTATTTAATTTAAATTAAAAGGGATATTTTAATTAAATGAGATAATATTATTTAATTAAGAGAGATTTTAATTAAATAAGATAAGATTATTTAATTAAAAATAAATTTTAATTAAATAAGCTTATTTTATTTAATAAAAAGGGATTATTTTCTTTTAATTAAATAAGATGATTGATGAAATGATCAAACCTTAGGAAATATTGAAATAATTGAATTAATTACGATTTGATCAAGGAAATTGATTTGAATTGAAAATGTTGCAAAGCATTGATCAGGAATTTGATAAATTGATTCTGGTCATTTGATAAATTGAAGAATGGGGGCCCATAGTCTAGGCGACCATTTTAGGGTGCATACATTTGCCCCTCTTTGACTAATGTGTGATCTTTATGGGAACACATGTAGTCAAAGAATGTAGTTGAAGTGTGAGATAGATTTGGGATCACAAAACAACCCAGACCTGTGATCTTTATGGGAACACATCAAGACAAAGATAAGATGTTTGAAAAAGACAAGGTCAACACCCCTGTAAATAGGTAATTAACATGTCCAAGATAGTAATCTCAAGTAAGGTTGCCCCAAGTGGAGCGTTTAATAGGATTGATAATGCTGAATCAAGGATTGAAGTTTGATAGGTACTGCCCCCTCGTGATTGAAATCAAAATGAGATAAAGGAGAAATAATAAATTGATAAATTTGATCAAATTGAACAAAAGATAAGGTTCTTGATGTAAGACGAAAGATATAAAGATCACAGAACCAAGGTAGATCATCAAGCATGAAAGATTATGCCCCAAGGTTGAATTAGAAGAAAAGAAGTGGGGTGAAAGAGAATGGAAGATATAAGTTTGGAAAAGGTGGAAAGAAATGGAGAGAAGAAAGAAAATTTGCCTTAAGAAAGATAATGCCCCAAAATCAATCAACTGTTTAAGATAGAAAATTTTGATTGAGATTACGAAAGAAGATAAGGAAAATCAGAACGTAATCACAGTTGATTAAAAGTCCATAAGAAAGATGAAGGAAAACCCTCACAAACTCATAATGCAACCTAAAAATACAAACTAAAATGAGGTCTAACAATGCAAGCTACATGAAAATGCAAAGGTGTACTTGCAATAGAGCAACTATAACATAGAAATTTGTGTTCATCATTCATTAGAGAATGTTAAGGAACTTATTTTCATCATTGGGCCATTATTAATGGACATCGGAAAATCACACAATCATCACTAGTCACAAGTGCAACTATGAAGATATGAATGTGATTTATATCGGATTGGAATGTGGAAAGATTCTAACATAAGAATCAAAGACATAAAGGTCAAGATGACTGTGATTTTAGCTTACCCAATTTAATATAACAAAACCACACTCGCATCAAGGCGTAGAGGCCAGGATGACCAGTAGACCAGTTGTGCAAAAAATAGTGAAGCATAAAGTAGGAAGCAAATAAAAACATGCCCCATGCCCCAAGTCTTCTAGCTATGCATCACGGAGAGACTTATGAGACAAGGACACTCAATGAAAATCAATAAAAGTCAGCACACAACGAAAAGATCATGACATAGCTCAAGCATTAAGTGTTGCATTTAAAAATTTAAGTGTGTTAACTGATACTGAGTTTTGAGGATAAGGATTGAATGCTCGCAAGCAGGTAAGACCACATGACAAAACAAGGTAAGACCAAACCGATAAGTGTTGAAAAACACTCAATGTCAAGGGTTGTATTGAAAAATACAATTGAGGTAGTGTTGAAAAACACCATTTGTGAGATGTCCTAAAGACTAACGCATCCAAGAGACCAAAGCTAACACAACTATGCCCCCTAGACAAAGACAAAGACAAATTCAAGACCAAGGCAACAAGGACAAGGCATGATGGAGAAAGGCTAAGTGTCATGAACACACGCTAAGAAACATGGGTGCAGAGGCCCCAAGTAGCACCCGTTTCTAGGTTTTCACCACTTGGATTTTATTACAATTTTATCTTTTTCACTTTTTTCATTTTTTTCTTCTTTTTTTCAGGACTTTTAATAATTTTTTTGAATTTTTGCTACCAAGGCGTCTGTTTCCAGGTTTTGACCAAGGCACTTTTTCTATTTTTTTGAATTTTTTATTTTTTTGTATTTTTTGAATATATAATTTTTTGGAGATACATCAAAGCACCTATTGCTAGGTTTTCACTAAGATGATCGTTTTTTCAGGACATTTTCTAATTTTTAGAATTTTTGACAATATATCATTTTTTGGATTTTCTCAGGATCAATAAGTGTGTACAAAGGGTGCCCCCAGACAAAATGGGCATCAAACTCCCAAGAAAGATCACATTGTGCAGTCCAAATGTTTAGCAAGGTGGAGGACACGAGGGATTAGCAAGCTGGTGGAAGAGATGGAAGACAGGAGAATGAAGGGAAGAAATCCTCAAAGGCAAACTCCTCAAGAGTACCCAAACTAGGGAAAAGAAAAGAAACATCATGTAAAACATATTTGGACAAGAATGAAAGGCCAACATAGGATAAGTCACAAAAGTGTAATACAAGAGCAAGAAAGGATGCAGTCCAAAGGAGTAGACATGTCAAGAGGCTTCATAGCACTATGTTTTACTCTCTTTTTTTTCAGATCAAAACCAAAAGGGAAAAGGATAGTGATAGGTGAAAATGAATGGAGGAAGATAGACATGAAGGCTAATCATGAAAGGAATGAAAGCAAGATCATCGCAAGATAGCTCACAAGACAGCCCAAATGTTTGTGTATATATCAACATTGTCAAGATCAAAGAGAGAATACAAAATAGATGAAAGATGTAGAAAAACTACGCATGATGCCATATTGTCAGGTTTTCATCATGGTACCTATCCAAGGTGCCAGAAGAGAGTAGTTTTTGCCATAGGATGAAATTATTTCTCTTTAATTTTTTTCTCTCTTTTTTTTTTGAATTTTTTGGAAGAAGGCAAGCTTTTTAGATAATGCTCCTTGAAAGGATAATCCATGATATGCCAAGGATTCAAAATGATATGCTCAAAGATGTTGATAGAGAAAAGAAGATGAAAGAGAAAAATGGAGGATAAGGTTTTATGAAAAGCAAGTGAGGTTGGAAGATAGGAGGAATAGGCAAATGAGGAAAAAAAGTAGAAGGTAGAGGGATAGTGAATGGAAGGATTGTGAAAGGGTAGACGGAAAGGAAGGCCAGATCAACATCAACACACACCTTGAAGGGTGAAAAAAGGATGGAGGAAACGTGAACGAAGGAATACATGAAGAAATATGGTGAATGGATAGAAGAGGTTGCAGTTTAAGCGCATGGAATGAAAGAATATTTTTGGAAGAAGATGAAGTGGAAGCCTTTGGAAGCTTGAGTGTCAACTTCACTTGTTGCTCAACATGAGAATTTTTCAAGACAGACTTTGGAATCCATATAGTCGTAGGCTTTTCATTTATTTTTGATGATTTAGAGAGAATATCTTCAATGATGGATTTTGGAACCCATACTTGTCTTGTAGTTTTCTTCTTAGATATCTCTTTTGAC
>MU227088.1:3104865-3120844 GCA_018584345.1 Thuja plicata | reverse complement strand
TGCCTCTTAGATACAGGTGCTACGCACAATTTCATCAGCACAGGTATGGTCTCCAGGAGACGGCTACAGGTGGATGATATCCCAGAATTTGAGGTCAAGGTGGCAGGAGGGGACCTCTTGTGTTGCACAGGGAAGATCTTGAGTCTTCCAATACACTTTGGTGATTACCTGCTAGAGGCAGATTTTTATGTTATTAACTTGGATAGTCTTGATGCGATATTGGGTATGCAGCAGCTGCAGACCCTAGGCAGGTACACCATTGATCACATGCTGAAATAGTTAGAGTTTATAGAGGGTGGTCAGCAGGTGGTTCTTAAGGCCATGCCAGATGGTAGGCCAAGATTAGGGTCTAGTCACAAGATGGAGGCCATCATGAGACACAGTGACATGGAGTGGGCAGCCCAGTGCTTCATATCCATGAAACCCACACCAGATTCAGGGCAGCAGGTTCACCTTGATATTTAGCAGGTGCTTGATATGCACAAGCGGGTCTTTGAGGATATACCTCCAGACATACCTCCCGATAGAGGGTTCAAGCATATCATTGAGATGGAGAAGGGTGCTAAGCCTATAATTACTACTCCTTATCATCATCCTAGGCACTACAAGGAAGAGATATAGAAGATGATAAAGGAACTCTTGGACATGGGACACATCAGACCTAGTTCCAGTCCCTTTCTTCTTCAGTGGTATTGGTGAAGAAGAAAGATGGTACTCTCCACATGTGTATTGATTATCGTGCTCTGAATAAGAGAACCATCAGGAACAAGTATCCTATTCCCCGAATTGATGAGCTGCTAGATGAGTTAGACGGGGCAGTCTACTTCTCGAAGATAGACCTTCGATCAGGGTACCACCAGATTCATGTCCGCAAGGAGGATGTGCATAAGACAATGTTCTGCTGCCATTATGGACACTATGAGTTTCTAGTGATGCCATTTGGTCTCACTAACACTCCGACTACATTCCAGTCTTGCATAAATCACATATTCAAAAAATAGTTGCGCAAGAGTGTATTAGTATTCTTTAATGACATTTTGGTCTTCAGCAGGACATGGGAGGAGCATTTGAGACACTTGGACAAGATTATGAGCATCATGGAGAAGCAGTCTCTGTTTGCTAAAGAATCCAAGTGTGAATTTGGATTGACCGAGATCCTCTACCTGGGACATGTGATAGGGGTAGATGGAGTCAAGGTCCATCAGAAGAAAATACAAGCAATCCTAGATTGGCCGCCACCTCGGAATGTTTTAGAGTTTAGAGGATTCCTTGGTTTATGCTCTTACTACAAGAGGTTTGTAAAGGGGTTCTCTCAGTCAGCTACACCCCTCACCAATCTCACTTGAAAAGGGGCCTTCAAGTGGTCAGATGATATTGAGATAGTCTTCGACAGATTCAAGACTATCATGAGTACATGCCTGGTTCTAGCACTACTAGACTTCTCTCATCCTTTTATTCTGGAGTGTGATGCTTCAAGCACTGGGATAGGTTCAGTATTGATGCAGGATAGGCACCCCATAGCTTATGAGAGAAGGAAACTCAAGGACAATGAGAGGTTGTACTCTACATATGACAAAGAAATGTTGGCCATCATGCACGCATTAGCAAAATTTAGGCAATATCTAGTGGGTGGAAAGTTCACTGTCAAAATGGATCATAACAGCTTGAGATATTTCCTGGAGCAAAAAGAGCTCAATGAGAGACAACAGAAGTGGGTCAGCAAGATACAGGCATATGAATTTGATATCGAGTATGTCAAAGGAAAGAATAAAATTATAGATGATGCACTCTCCAGGAGACCTTCAGAAGTAACTTGCTATGTACTATATGAGATTTCTGCATATTGGAAATCTCATTTGCTGGTTGAGTATTCTAAGGATACTCAAGCATGTTAGATTTTGGACGGGCAACTTCCAGATGACCGGTACAAGGTAATTAATGACATCATTCTCTATAAGGACAAGATCTACTTAGTACTTGGTTTGAAGTTGAAGGCTGTGATTTTGAGGGTTGTGCATGACACTGCTACAGCAAGGCATCCGAGGTTCTTTAAGACTTATAGGTATATCTGGAAGAGGTTCTCATGGAAGGGCTTCAAGGATGATGTCCTCCAGTATGTTAGGGAGTGCCAGACTTATCAACAGAACAAGTCGGAGCACACTCATCCAATGGGTTTACTACAACCCCTTCCTATTTTGGCTCAGAAATGGGAGGGTATTTCTATGTATTTCATCACTGGGTTGCCAAAAGTGCAGGGTAAGGACAATATTTTTGTGGTGGTCGACAGACTCACCAAGTTCGTTCATTTCTTTGCCATTGCAACAGACTAGACAACTTCATAGGTAGCAGAATTATTTTTTCGTGAGGTTTTCAAATTGCATGGTCTCCCTGAGACCATTATGAGCAACAGGGACAACAAGTTCCTTAGCACCTTCTGGCAGGAACTTTTCAGGTTGGCAGGCGTGGAGCTGACTCCTAGTACCAGTTACCACCCACAGATAGATGGGCAGACAGAGATTGTGAATAAATGGGTGGAAGGCTATCTTAGAAACTATGTATCAGGGTAGCAGAGAGCTTGGGTTCGTTGGCTATACTTGGGGGAGTTTTGTTATAACTCCACTTATCATATGACCATAGGCATGTCACCTTTCAGGGCACTCTATGACAATGAGCCACTATCTCTCATAGATTTGGCTTTATAGGACAGCAGAGCCCCGATAGCTAGTGACTGGTTACAGGATCACCAGGATATTCCCCACTCTCTAAGGGAGAATATTTAGAGGGCACAGAATCAACAGAAGATGTATATTGATCATCACAGGGTAGAGTGAAATTTTGAGATAGGGGACATGGTTTATCTCTACCTACAGCCTTACTGACAGAGTTCATTGAAGAAGAGTGGATTAGAGAAGCTCAGGCCTAGATTTTATGGTCCATATTGCATCTCGAAGAGGGTTGGTGAAGTGGCCTACGAGTTGGAGCTTCGGGCTGATAGCAGTTTTCATAATGTCTTCCATGTTTCTTGCCTCAAGAAGGCAATCAGACAGCAAATAGTAGCTTCGGGTAGTTTACCTCCATTGGATGAGGAGGGTAAACTAGCTTTGGTTCTATCAGAGGTTATTGAGGTCAGGGAAAGGAATCTGCAGAACAGGGTTGTTCAAGAGTATTTGATCCAGTGGAAGGACTTGTCGTATGAGGATGCCACTTGGGAGGGTGAGTCTATACTGCAACACCCAACTTTGAGATTGCTTGAGGGCAAGCAATCCTAGGAAGGGACGACTGTAATGTCCCCTTTTCTATAGTAATGCATTTTATGCCTGATTATCCTATCTAGCCATCCAGATATTCTAATGGCCACTTTTCAAAGGATGCCAATCAGTCACAGGGTTACTTGGGCATTTATTTAATATCTGAGTTTGGACTCTATAGTTGGGATACTTTATTTCATAAATTTATATTATAAAGTCACTTTAATATTATAACTTTAAGTTACTTTATTTTATAAAGTGACTTAAGTGACTAAAAGATGAAAGTGCCTTTTTATCCCACATTGTCTAGTTGATGTTATGGCTCTGATTTTGAGGTTATAAAGGAACGAGATCTTCCTTGGGAAAAACACAATGAGAATTTATAAAATTAAAGATTTTATATTCAATTGCTTGGATGTGACTGATTTCTTGAGAACATAGCCCCTTAAGATTTTTATGGAAATTGGACATAGCCCCAATATTCCATCCTTGGTGAAGTCATCCAAATTTCACAAGTGAAATTAATTTGTAGATATAGAAGGAAGTTATTACAACAGTATTTTTAATCGATCCAGCAAACAAGTAAGTTCAGAATACCAACATTGTCTCATCATTTTACAGTGGCTCGATTCATTCCAGGCAGCAAAGGTATTTGATTTGTATTGGTTATTCAATATCTCCAGGTGGAATATAGCGAGGAACCAAAGGGGTGACATTGGAGTGAAGACCCATTGAAAGACACAGAATCATAGACCAGGGGAGGGTCTACATGGAGTGAGCACCATAGGGGCTATTGTAATAAGGTACCCGTGAGCTCCTCCTTCCCACAACTGATTGGTGTTAGCTAGCACGGGCTCGCTGGGAAGTAACACCGTACAAGGAGGGACGGTGTCTTGAGAGTTGAGTGGACATCCAAAGGTGGTGCAGGTGCAACATTTTACCACCAGCCACATACAGGGAAAACATTTTTAGTAGACATTAGCCACTAGTGTTTGCAGCTTGGCGTAACTCGATAGTATCATTTCCAAGTCGCGCAGCAGACTAAGACCACCCACATTGCGGTAGGCAGGAAGTATAGCTAGACAGCGGGAGTATCGGGTTGCAGTAGTCTTGGGGAATCATATGAGTGCCATCTACTGCACTGAAGATAACCTCTTAGCCTTATGCCAGACAGTGATAGTAGGTGATGGAATCGACAAGAATCATTCCTTCATCCACCGCGGGCAAGCCTACATACTATCCAGGTAGTTTCGACAACAACTGGAACTTGTTTGTGGATTACATAATAGTGATTTATGGTTGTATGAATTGTCCATATAGTGGAAATATTTAATCATATTGTTATCAATCTTGGAGTGAATATATTGCTTGTTAGCTTGAGAATTGAATTTGAAAAGTTCATGAACATCTTATAGCATGTATACAATGATTATTAGAATTCACAACTTATATATCTCAGAATGATTAAGGAATGTTAGACACTTATCATATTACTCCGGTGAATCCCATAAAATGCTTAAAACGAGAATCCATTAGGATGGGAGCTCTAATCAAGAAATTACAGTATTGAGCTCAGAGTTAATGATTTTACAGTCTCTTTTCCGGCACATACTAGTTAGAGTCCTTACATCCAACCTAAGCCCTAGAAAAGTGTGAGGAGGAAAGAACTTGCAATAGCCCTAGAAAATAATAAAGTAGAAAGATCAACATTATCATATTTTCACAATCCATTTGAATTCTCTTATTCATTTCTGGCTTTGATTGTGTATGACTTTTTTAGCATCAACGTTTCATATCACATTATGTGATCCATCATCAGAATGAGAAAGGGTACAAGATATGTAAAAACATAAGATGCCAGAAATAAAAATAATATTACGTTATCACATTCTATGATCCATCATGAGGATGAGAGAGAGTGCAAGATATGTAAAAAATATAGGATGTTGGCTATGCCTTACTCAAAATCTATATGAAGAGGAGGGGAGCAACGAGGACACACAAAGGGAGGGAAGAAAATAAAAGAAAAAATAAGGCTTCAAAGGAAACAAAAAGTGAAAAAATAAAATGAAACTAAGAAAACACAAAAAAGAGAACCCACTAAAAACCAAATAGAAGAAGGTGAACAAAATAGACTAAAGCATAAACAAACTAAATATTTAAAATAAATAAAAAATAAAGCACACATAAATCAAAACAAAGAAACACCCACTCAAAAAACATAAAAAAGCCAAGAAACCACCAAATAATGAATTAACAAGATAAACATACAATAGATGAGCAAAAAATAATATAGAAACATAAAGAAAAAGCAAAAAAAAGCATCTTATGTTTTTACATATCGTGCACTCTATCTCATTCTGATGATGGATCACAAAGTGTGATCCGAAATACTGATGCTAAAAACTTCATACACGATCAAAGCCATAAACAAATAAGAGAAGGTGGAAAGAACTTGCAATTATTCTTCCCAACCTAAAGAAGCCTATTTTTTGATAATTACTTACTTATAAGCTCATCCAAAGATAATGATAAATATTAAGTGGTTAGCCCTAGAAAACAACGAGGAGGAAAGAACTTGTGATAGCCTTGGAAAATTGCAAAGAGGGAAGAACTTAAGATAAACCCTAGAAACCATGAGGAGGGAAGAACTCAAGATATCCCTAAAAAGTCACGATAAGGAAAGAACTTCTGACTAGTCTCCCCAAGCTAATTAATTAATTATAACCTCGTCCAAAGATAACTAGTCGTCATCGACTTTTGTGTGTACAATAGTGAAAGTAAAATAGTTTGCATTAAAAATTAATCTACTTATTCATTATTAGTTTGAGATAATATAAATAAATGATTAAAAGTTATTAGAAATATTTTTTTCTATTGCATATAATTTAAAAATTGTTCAGTACAACATATATCGGAGCTAAGTTCTTAAATTGTTATAAAACTTCTCAATACTACTGAGCGATACAGTCAATTGTTAATACATAACTAGGTAAAAAGTATGTTGCTAACAAAAAAGAGACAACAAATATTTCAGGGGGAGCTATCTCCTTCTTCTTCCTCTTCGCCATTAGTGTCTGAGGAGACAAAATTGTAGCCAATAACTCTGTAGTCACTATCCCTTGCAGTCCTCATCTCCCTTTGTTGTTGTTCATGCTTCAGCTTCTGGATGAACTCCACAAGGGTGATCACAAACTCGTCTTTATCTTTCATTGTAGTATATCTGTGTGCTATTTCTGATTTCTCTATGGTAGTGCTTCCCTCCCTCAGCACTTGCAAGAACTTGCTCTCCTTCATCTTTATGATGACTGTGACCTGCATGGAAATATCAAGATATATGAGTCTCTTGTGAGACTCTGGAAGGTTCATGTTCTTACCTGCAAGTACATCATTATTCTTAGCCTTCCAAATGAACCATAAAATGATAGAAGAAAGCAAAGTCCAAAATGAGTTACAAAATTTGTTGCAGTTGATAGTACCAGAAATGATATTCAGAGCATTAAAATGAGTCATATATGATAGTCTAAACATGTTCCAGATTTCAGAGGCAAACAAACACTCAAAAAAGACATGGTTGACAGATTTAGGTTGTTTACACACAGTGTAGATATTTGGCTCTCCCCCTGGTTTCTTAAATGGTAGTTTGTGCAGCATCAGTTCCCATATAAAGTAAGAGAGTTTTGGTTCAACAAGTCTAGTCCACAGCATTCTAAAGTATTTCATCCATTCAGAATCTTGGATATCCAGGTCCCACTTACAGTTCACATGAGAAAAGATGTCACCACTATTAGTCAGCAACTAATATAGATATTTAGACTTACCAAGGTGAAGTAGAGTATTGTCAGGCCAACATAATTGGAAGCTACATCAAGATTCAGTACAACATCCGTTAACAGGACCCAGGGAATTAAAGGCATCTTTGAGGACAGAGTAGGTTCTCCATTGGGTATGGGGAATATTGAATTGGGATTCAAACCACTCCCATGATGGAAGTATGTCCTACTGGATGATATCTCCAAAGGTTGCAATACCAACTCCAGTCCATTTCTTTGTTGAACAACCCTGTAAAAGTGCTAGCTTTTTATCCCCATGTTTTAGGTTCCACCAGATGGATTTGAGTCTGCAGATCTTTCCACTATTATCAGTTGGTCCCTTATTGATCAAAAATCCCTTAACATATTTCCATGCCTTCCAAATGCTCCTGAAAACACTAGATCCTTGAACGACTACATTATTATCTATAGTGAGAGTATCAGTAAAACAAAGGTTCTGCCAACCTTTAGGTTTGTTACAGTGTGCCAAATGTAGATTTTTTCTCACCAGTACTTTCCATGGTTCTTCCCCCTCCCCTGCTTTAGCTATCAATTTGACAACCAAGGATATGCCTTGTGAATTGAGGTCTTTGAGGCCGAGACCTCCCCAGGATTTATCTCTAGAACAACACTCCCAAGAAACTGCATGGAATCTTTTGTTCCCTCTGCCATAAGACCACAAAAAGTTCCTGATAACCTTTTGGATAGAGTTGAATTGGTGTTGATTAAATAACCACATGGAGGAGAAATATATTGGGTAGGAAGACAAAATCTTCTGGCACACCTGGACGCTTCCGGGGAAGGAAAGAAGGTTACTATCCCACTTATTGAGTTTCCTGTTAATCCTCTCAAAGATCCAATCCCACATCTGATTGAGATTAGGGGAGATGGAGAAAGGGATACCCAAATACCTGACCGTATGATTAGGGCCTCCCCAAGCAAACTCAAAGTTATTCCACCAATCAGGTGGATTTTGATCCCACCCCAACATAACATATTTGGATAATGAGACTTTGCTGTTGGAGGCTTTGCAAAAGAGGTCAAGCTTGTTCATAAATAGTCTCATATTGTTCTCTTCAAGTAGAAGGAGGATGGAGGTGTCATCTGCAAACTGGACATTGGATACATCCTGATCATTGGAGAGGACACCTTTCACTCTAGGGGAGAGGGAATCATCTCTTAGGAGGTAGTGCAAAGAATCTACTGCAATAACAAACAGGGAGGGGGCTAGAGGGCATCCTTACCTGATTGATCTGGAGAGGCTGAAGAAATCAGATATGACTCCATTGATTTCAACTGCAGCCATGGCGCCATATAAAAGTGTTGATACCATTATGCAGAAGAAGGGAGGGAACCCTAATGCTTCTAGCATCAACATGATGAATCTCCATTCAATCCTATCATATGCCTTTTCATAATCTATAAGGAGCATAGCACAGTTTTGTCCTAAAACTTTTGCCCAGTTGATAGCCTCCCAGTATGTTATAAGATTCTCAAGGATGTATCTCCCCTTGACGAATCCTGTTTGGGTGCTATTGATGACAGATGGGAGAAGTTTCTCAGTCCTTATTGCAAGAACTTTGGCTAGAATCTTGTTGTAGACACCCTAAAATGGACAGGCTTGCGACTTTACATTAAAAACACTAATTTTCATCTATTAATTAATATTTTTTTTAATCATTAATTAATCATCTATTTTCCTCTAAATTCATTCCCAAAATCATCTAATCAAATTCCCAAAATTAATTAAATAATTAATTTTATTTAAATAATTAGCTTTAATTGATTGATTATCATTAATTAATTAATTAAACTCAATTTCATATAGTTTAGATCCAAATATTTATACTTACTAATTAAATTCTTCCAATTAAATTAATTTAATTTCATCAAATAAAGCAATTCTTGATAAAAAAGAATTCAATTATCAACATGTTGAAAACAATTATTAAATAAATGAATTAAATATTCATTTATCTTCAAAGAGATAATTCCAATCAGATCACATGGGTTACTCCACCCATCTCTCTAGTCCACGTAGGTAACTTCACCCACCTCTTCAGTTCAAAAAGGTAACTCATAATTAGCTCTTCAGTCAACCAAACTCTATCTCCTCTTTACCAGATGAAGAGGTGGAGTTTACTAAGGACCTCTCCAGTTCCTTTTGATCTCAACCGTTCATCTCCCTATCTCTGGGATTGATCTCAACCGTTCATATCATCACCAAATCCTATATAATAAACCCTTCATAACCATTTGAAGGGTCCAGGATTTCAAGCTCTTGTGCGTCATTACTCTGTCAGTTTGGTTCTAGCATTCAAGCCATCTTGAGATCACACACACACACATTTCAATTATCAAATTCTCGATGCTTCTCAAGTCATAGACGCTTCCCCGCCAATACTGAGCATCAAGAACAACGTTTCAGAAGGAGTAGAGAGAAACAATAGAAGCTTCAAGCATCGTGGGATTTGCATTTATTTGTCTTCCTTTCTCTTGTTTGTACATTTTATTGATCACATTTCTAGCAATCGTTTAGTAGTCATTATATACTTGATTTGCATTCATTTGTGAAACCTTTGCTACTAACCCTCACCTTTGGAAAGCTTTGGGAATCGAAAGAAGAGGCATACATTTTGGTGAACCCGACGTGAACAAACATCCCAAATATCTCGTGCAGATGAAGAAACAGATTGATCAACCACGGCCGTACGTTCGAAAATTTGAAAATCACACTTTTCTTTGATATTTGTATTATTTTGCAGTTGCTGGTATTTTACCGCAATCATCTATATTGTGTCGTAATCGACTGGTTTAATACTGCAATTGATTGCAGGCTTTCGCAGTTATTCTGTCCATTTCTTATCTTCTTTCCTCTGGTATTTTGTCGCAATCGCAAGAATTCTGCCGCAGTTGCCTGATCCGTGTCACAATCAACAACATTTTGCCGTAGTTGCCAGTGCTTTTTTGCAATTGACAGAAAATTATCGCAATTGACAAAAATTTACCGCAGTTGCAAGAAGATTGCTGCAATCGCAGGAAATATTGCAACATCAGATCCAAATCTTCTGCCCACCTGTTTCTAAATTAACATTCTTATCGATTTCTGTGTAGGATTGGATCAAAGTTATCAAGGACAGAGAAGGGTAAGTTTGGTAAGCATCCTTCATTATTTCAAAGTTACTTATATCCTTATTTTACGAATAATCCTTTTTGGCACTAGCCTGTTTAAACAACACAAAACTAAAAGGAATTCATTTGTCGATTTGGGTTTAAAAAGAACAGTGCTTGCAAAATGCATCACACCTCATATTTTGGATTTGGGCTTAAAATTGACATGGGGATTAAAATTGAACAAAGGCAAAGAATCTCTCAATTTGGTGCATTAAAATTGAACAAGCAATCAACACCTACTTTTGGGCTTAAAATTGAACATTTGTGCTTGTATGGTGGTGTAGCTTAGTTCACATTTTAAAATTTGGAGCTTAATCGATTTACCTCGTGTCTTGAGTTTTGGGTGCACTTACACAAACTGTTAGATTACAAACCTTTTTACATTTTTAGAAAGGCCTGTTCAGGGAATACGCTTCTTCCTTAGAGAACGACCTTAAACCGGTAATCCTTCCGATCGATATATAAACAAGGCACGAACCAAAGTTCCATCTTATCTAGCCAAGCTTGGGCGAGGCATGTTGATGATAGTCTGGATCAGGTGAATATCCCTAAGGAGTCAGCGTGATCAACTAGGCTCTTAAGTGAGTCACGCACGTACAAACCAATTGGAGAGACACCACAGACCCTTACTACAACCTTGTTAAATAGATGCCAACTCGTTTTACCTCTGAACAGATACCTTATTATAGTGCAAGGGGTTGCAGAACTTCCCCCCAAGATTCCCAACATATGTGTCCCACAGTATTTGTCTAGTGAAAGAGATCTTCACTCCACGACAACAATACCTGAAAATGGCAAAAACATGGGCACCTACGTCGTGGACCTTCATGTCCTAGTAGCGTGACAATTGTTGTGTGAGATAACGGACATTCAAGCATTGGGCCTATAACATTGTATTCTGAAGCCATTGACCTAGATTAATCTAATTGTTCATTGTTGAGACCTCGTGATAACCTTGCAACTTGAAAAAGTTGTAGAACATACACAATTTCAGTCTTCATTCTTCAAAACACAGTGTCTATTGTGCTTGTCTCTTTGGTCAGTTTCTGAAAATGCAAAACAAAACATCCAAACTATCAAAATGAGTCAAACGTGTTAAAGTCTAGGGTTGTCAACGTTAACTATCTTGCAAATCAGAAGCATTGTGTGATAAACTACCACAATCGACCAGTTATATTACTGCAATCAGTGAAATTGTACCACATTTGACTAGATATACTATATTCCTGTTCTGACCTAAAACCTCAAAAGAATTCTTCATTTGGTGTCCAAAACTAGTGTCTATCCCAGGAAACGCGAAGAACATTGTGTGAATCTCTAAACATTAAAGATTATCCTTTCTCCGTAAAGCACGATTATTGTCAAAAACATTGTTAGTTCAAAAGCTTAGACTTGAAATATCTTGATCTCATCATATCAAACATCATCATCTTTATCAAATTGACTTTTTCCAAGGAAAAGGTCGGCAAATCTTATCTTTTATCATCACCACTTTGAGATCAAGTTATATCAAAATCTGTCCTTAGTATTACCCTTGTCCAAAACATAACTTGGACTTTTCTTAGAAGGGATCCTCTTCTTTGTTTGCTTTATATCACTTGTTTTAGTTACAAAACTTGGACCACACTATGTCTCAAACACCTCATGGAGGACCTTACACAAGGTCTAAAACTAGAGCACAACCTGATGAGTCATATATCAACCATTTCTCCACTTGGGAAACAGAGCAAGAGAACGATCCCTTTATCAACACCAATTTGGCTCTATTCATTGAACAACCCTGTGGGGCAGCTTTTTTCCAAGATATCACAGAAGAAGAACTTGAATATGTGGAACAAGATGCTTACTCCACAAAATTAGTTGACGCTGTTGTAGAGAGGAATCTTGAACGTTACTTGGCCATGTTAATAAAGAAGGGAGTCAAACTCCCCGTTGAATTCAGTGTATCAACTATATGGCCCGAAAACCCTCTCATAGGATAAAACACTACTCACACTCCTCAGATACTACCTGTTGTGTCACAGATCTTTCCACCATTGGTTTTACCCACATCGACACAGACTGTATCCAATCAAACCAATGACCCGACCCAGGCTAGCACATCATCTACTCAAGGCATGACAGGCTCGCAACTAAGTGCACCCATGGTTATTAGTATGCCTCCACCTTTGGTCTCATGGCCAACATAATCAAGCTATCATGCTATGCCTTCCATCCCACCAAACACCAACTGTTCTGAAACTATGTTGTTGCTGCAATCTATTCACACTAGTCTTAGGATCAACACATCATGCCCGCAGGGATCTATCTCTGCCGAAACAACTTACAGTCAAGGCCTGCCCAAAGATACATCTTTGCCCATTTTGACACCAATCCAACCTCCGCAACAACAACCCCAGCTTCAGTTGCCTCAGTTCCAACCCCCACAACAGTAACCCCAGCTTCAGTTGCCTCAAATCCAACCCCCACATCAACAACCCCAGCTTTAGTTGCCTCAAATCCAACCCCCACAACAGAAACCCTAGCTTCAGTTGCCTCAGTTCCAACCTCTACAACAACAACCCCAACTTCAGTTGCCTCAATTCCAACCTCTATAATAGCAACCCCAGCTTCAGTTGCCTCAAACCCAACCTCAACAGCAGTAATACCTACCCCAGCATTATCAACCCCAGTTTCAGTCACAACAGCAAACACATCAAAATCCATCATGGGCTACTCATGTCCTTCCAGTTATAAATCATTCGGTGGGGAATCAATATCAAGTCCCTAGGATGAAATCCTATGTTCCTACTCAAGGGACACAGAGGCGCAACCTCATGCCCACCATGACACAAAGGAATGTCCACACGCATCAGCCTCAATATCAAACGGACATGCTAATGCAACAAATGCAAACCCTTCAAACCCAAATGATGGATATGCAAAATCAGGGGCAGACTAAATCCTATACTGCAGAGGATTTATACCCATATCCCTTTGACCATTCTCTTCACATGTCTCTGTTCCCAAATCACTTCTCAGTACCAAAATTTGACAAATACAGGGGCAGTACCAACCCTATTGAGCATATCCAAGAGTTTTTTGCTAGTTGCGTCAAAGTTGCTCATGATGAGACATACCTAATGCGACTGTTCCCACAAAGCTTGGCCGGACCAGCAATGGAATGGTTCTCAAATCTACCTCATGGCATTCAGTCTTGGGGAGAATTAGCTGAAAAGTTCATAGCTCACTTTCATCATAACATCGAGTGCAAGGTCAGCATCAAGGACCTTTGTGATATCAAACAGAAAGATGGAGATTATCTTGTGAAATTCCTACAGAGATGGAGATATACAACAAATCGTATAACATATGATGTGCCCGAGCAAGACTTAATAATCATGTTTGTTGACAATCTAATTCCAGAACCGTCATTCACAACAGAGTTACAGTTAGCTCCGAACTTCACACAACTCATCGAAAGAGGAGTTCGTTGTGAGCATAACTTGGTCAAAAGAGGAATTTTGTAGATCCCACACAAACAAATACGAATAAGTATGCAACGGAAAAAGCTAAGTGGTGGAACAAAAACAAAAATGTCACTAGCAATGGTGTCATTGATGTGAAGATAGTCAACTATGCACAACCCAAGGTGTCATTGCAAGGCACACCTGTGGCAAACCAAAAACCTACAGGGCCCACTCAACAAGCATACACCCAAAACCAACGTCCCCCTGTACAAGCAGCCGATGTGTCAAACAGTTAACAATAGAATCAACACAAACCACGGTTTCAATTCCAGCATCGAGATTTCACACCATTAGGAGAGCCGATAGAATCAGGTTTACGCAAGTTGATACAATGAAACACTATCACTCTCCCAGAAATCAAGGACTTTGAACAAGATGAAAATAAACCAAGGTGGTATAATGACAAAGATTTCTGCAAGTTTCATCGGGTGAAAGGGCACAAATGGCCAACTGCTACCGATTGAAACATGCCATCCAAGATCTAATTGACATAGGGATCATCGACGTGACGAATACTCAAACCAAAGGCACAACTGATCACACTATATTCAATGATACCTGAACCGCCTCACAATAGGTGTGGAATAATCATGCTCAAGGCCTTTCTTAGGAATGGTTTATTCAATCTAAGGACTACTTCTCCTGTTATGAGGTGCATTTAACTTGTCAACCCAGGGACATATACTTGAAATGGTCGGCACAATATGTGCACTAGATTTCTTAAGGAGTCATTATGCTTATGCTGCAGGAAGATAAAAATGCATAAAAGTAACCTACACTAGTGCTGCAGGAAAAGAATACATTTATCTCCTTACTGAAATGAATGCTATGAATTGTAACTCTACTTAAACCTATACTTTTAGCCTAGAACATCCATTATAACTATTATTGCAGATGCTGCAGGAACACTCACAAGGTACGATGCTGCAGGAAGAAATTGTAACTTATATCTGAAATACTAGAAATGCTGGAAATGGTAAAAATGTTGGAAATGAAATCTATTCTATTCTAACCTATTCCACCTCCCAAGTGGGCCCCCTTGGTCAGTTTCTACTAAACTATTAACACAAAATGTAAACCAAGAATTACTTCATTACATTTCAAAAACTCATTACATAGAAATAAGACATGGAACTTGAAATAGATTGTTGCAAGATACAACAGTTTTCTTTCAAAAACTTTTGTCCCTCATTTTTCCAAGCTAACCTCAAACTATTGGTCCAATCCCTATATAAAGAGGATCAAACACTTATTACAAAACATAAAAGAAACTATCTTTGATGAAAACATGCTGGAGAAGAAGATGGAAATGCAACAGCCCGCGGTGTGGGTAACAAAGCTCGGGTGACCAGTTCAACATAATAAAGTGCAGAGGGAATATAGGCACACTACATCCCTGCGTCCTGGAATAATGGCTCCATTGTAGCAGTTGTGTTTCCTGGTGCTGTAATGATCACTCCGCCGTAGTTGGTCCTCAACAGTCCTCTTTGAATGCTGTCGACCACTCTCCAGCCGCTTTCTCTCCTGTCAAGTTAGTTAAGATGCGGAAATATTCATGCAAAAAACTTAATCAAATTAAATATCCAGATATTAGAACATATATTCTGATGGTTTTATGAAATACTGCACTATATGTATAATATTAGCAAAGTATGTCAAAAACATCTACCCATGGTTTATCAGTTCTATCTGGACTTTATCACAAGTTTTGACTAACTAGGCTCTCAAATGTTTTATCAAAAACTAGAACAGAGTATTTAAAATTATACAAAATAGAGGCAATAATTTGGCCTTATCATCTGCCCCTTGGTTAATCAAATGTTTGTCCTCAAGCATTGCACCTTCTGGAAATTGACCTAAAGTCACAAACTTTAGTTCTTCCTCACCTCTGGCTTTTGAAGGAGTAGTATAACCCTCTTGTTCTTTCCCAAACTTCCCTTCTGTGATCTTCCTGCAGCTTGTCAAGTCTGGTAGTGTTGATATCATACAAGGGCCAAAGAAGCATGGGTGGCTGCATTGTGAGCGGACACCAGAGCTCCTTCCTGATTTGCCTACCCAGTGGTATGTATTTTGGTGTTCGGTGTATAGCTACTTCGAGGTTAATGGGGCTATGTGGTTCTGATCTTTTGAATACCTCTGATAATCTACCCCATCTACTTTTGGCACCGGTTAAGGCTCTTTGGAAGACAAAATAGGACATGCTATCATATTCTGCATACACATCTGCTCTGAGTTT
>MU227088.1:3070950-3085590 GCA_018584345.1 Thuja plicata | reverse complement strand
TCTTAGTATAGCTAATAATTAAATCATTTAATTATTAGTCTATTTACTCTATGCTTAAGTTTTACTTAGGCAACTTTATAATTCTTTAGGGTTTTCACCTTTAGGGTTTCGTGATTCCTTTTATAAGGATTCACTTCTTTGCATTTCACACTGAGATTGTATTCAGTATTGTTGTTAATAGAAGCTTTATTCTTTTAAACACGGATTTCAACTCTCTGGCTTTTTGGCCGCCATAGCTCTCTTTCTTCTGTCTGCACTTTGCTTCTTAATAAAAAAGAATTCAATTATCTCACATGTTGAAAATAATTATTAAATAAATGAATTAAAAATTCATTTATCTTCAAAGAGATAACTCCAATTAGATCACATGGGTTACTCCACACATCTCTCCAGTCCACATGGGTGACTTCACCCACCTCTTCAGTTTAAAAATGTAACTCATAATTAGCTCTTCAGTCAACCAAACTCTATCTCCTCTTTACCAAATGAAGAGGTGGAGTTTACTAAGGACCTCTCCAGTTCCTTTTGATCTCAACCGTTCATATCATCACCAAATCCTATATAATAAACCCTTCATAACCATTTGAAGGGTCCAGGATTTCAAGCTCTCATGCACCATTACTCCGTCAGTTTGGTTCTAGCATTCAAGCCATCTTACGATCACACACACACATTTCAATTATCAAATTCTCGACGCTTCTCAAGTCATAGACGTTGCCCCACCAATACTGAGCATCAAGAATAGCATTTCGGAAGGAGTAGAGAGAAACAATAGAAGCTTCAAGCATCGTGGGGTTTGCATTTATTTGTCTTCCTTTCTCTTGTTTGTACATTTTATTGATCACGTTTCTAGCATTCGTTTAGTAGTCATTATATACTTGATTTGCATTCATATGTGAAACCTTTGCTACTAACCCTCACCTTTGGAAAGCTTTAGGAATCGAAAGAAGAGGCGTACACTTGTATACTACATTCAGAAGAGTGATAGGTCTCCATTTTTTTATTAGGAGCCTATCACCCTCTTTAGGAATGAGTTTAATGAGGCCAGCATTTAGTTTAGGGCCAAGAGTGCCTGCTTCAATAGCTTCTTTGTACACATGAAGAAGCTTAGGACCAATCCAATTTAAGTTGGTCTTGTAGAATTCAATTGGCAGCCCATCTGGACGAGGCGCTTTATCATTATCCATTCTATTAATGGCAGTTTTTATTTCTTCCTCAATAAGCTCCTTGTCCAATAATTTTTCTTCATCCTCTTTTATCTTTTTAGGGATAAGGGTTTTGATCTTACCCCTGGCTTCCTCCATGGAGGGGTCAACATCTTCTGAAGAGAACATGTTCTGGTAGAAGGAGGAAAAGGTTTTGAGAATCTCTTGCTGAGAGGATACCATTGAGTCATGTACTCTGATACATTCAATCTTATCCCTAACTTCTTTCTTTTTAAGGGTTTGAAAGAAGAATTTGGAGCCTCTATCCCCCAGGTTAATCCATTTAATCCTAGCTCTAATCATAGCTCCTCTGGTCTTGACCAATTGAATCCTCCTGGAGAATCTCTACAAGCAACAATATCTTCAAGTAGTTCTTCAGAGGAAGGGTTTATTTGAGTTTTTTCTTCCGCCTCTTGTAGAGACTCCACCAGATTATATTCTAACAATCTAGAATCTTTAGCTCTCTTAATCCCTAATGTTTTAAGCATAATCTGCCAAGATTTGGTGGTTTGATTCCATTTATCAATATCTGACTCATGATGCGCAACCTTCTCATTATACCAGGCAATGATCTTGACCGCAGCCTACACATCTTCATCTCCCAATAGGGAAGTATTCAGAGCAAAGCCTTGCTTAGGGGGGGCATCAGAGACTTGGTCTCTAATGAGCTGAATAGAGGAAAAGATGGCGTGATGGTCTGATAGGGTGAAGGGCAGAACCTTAACATAGTTATTGTCAGGATAGGGCTGACAACTGAACTGGAGCTTATTGAGGTAGAACCTATCCAGTCTGGAGTATATCCTTCTTTCTCTTCTTTGAAAATTGGACTAGGTATACCAGATACCTTTTGATTCACTCTTTTTCCCTGCCAAGGGGTCAAATAGGTTGAGTTTGTTAACCAATCTACACCAGTAGAGGGGTTCATTGCCTTTCCACTCAGACTTGAGTCCACCCAACTTATCTTGAGCCCTCTCCACCATATTGAAGTCTCCTGCTACTATCCAAGGAATGTAATCTAAGTCTGCTAACCACCTCCATAATTTAATCATGCCACTGTGCTCATTTGGAGCATAAATTGAGCAGATACCAAACTCAAAATCCTTGATCTTCATCCTAACCCAGATAGCTCTGTTACAGGGTGAGATGCCCCGTGTTTGGACAACATTTTTCCAAGAAGGGATAATCAGGATCGAGGTCCCACCCTTACCCCTAGGATGCTTAGTATAGAAGGATGTAGCATCTTTATAGATACACTTAAGTGCAATATCAAGTTCAAATCCTATTGCTTTGACTTCTTGCAACATTAAAATGTCTAACTCTCTATGAGAATAAAAGAGTCTTTTGACCACATATTTCATGTCAGAGGCTTCCAATCCTCTAACATTCCAGGATGCACAATTTAATAGCATAGCAATTGATTATCAATCTGTCTCCATGGGTTTCCTAAATCCTTTGAAGCATTTAGGTATATCCACTCTGGGGGCCTTAGAAGGTTTAGGATTGCCACTAGTTAGAGGGGGTCTTCCCCTTTTCTTCCTCTTAACTAAGCCCATTTCTGGAGGGCTTGTCTTTATGTTTTGGTCATCTCTTTTAATGCTTTTGGAGGGATCAGCTACAAAGACAAAAGTTTCTTTTGAGCTCTCTTTCTGATGGACACCACACAAGGAGTTAATCTCTCCTTCCTCAAGCTCAAAGTCTTTCTTCTACACAACTCCCAACTCTATTCCCTTTGCAGGGAGAGAGGATCCTCTCTTACTCCTCTTCCCAACAACTACATAATTCCACCTATCAGGTGGTGGTGGGAGGGGAGGGGGGGACTCCCCACTCCTCCCACCACCCTGATAGGGGGAAGGAGTTAAATTATCAGATGTGGATAGACTAGGGGAGGCCTATGATTTGTCCACTCTCCCTATAGGGGGAGCAAAGGGAGGAGTTGAATCCTTTAGAGTACTTTGTCCTAGAGGAAGGTAGTAAGTTTTCCACTTGGGCTGAGAATCACTTTTGTTTTTCCTTGCTTTGTCCCTTATCTTATCAACAACCAGTTGTTGAGCATTCTTAATTCTATATTTTGGTTTCGACTTAGGACCAATAAGACCAAAATCCAGGGTTTCAATGTTGGGAATCCCTTCAATGGGTTTAGTACTGACAGATAAATCTCTTGGGAGGGGGTTAAATTTGCCTTTCAATTTGCCCAGTGTAGCAGTGAGAGCAGCAGAGTCTTGGTTCCAGGCAGAGGGGGGTGAGATCTGAATAGTGGGGGGAGACTCAGAAGTGGTATTAATCTTAGAGGAAGCATCATGACCCTCTGAGACTGGAATGTTATTAGGGTTATGAGGAGGAGTAACTTTTTTATTTTATGCATTCCTTTTCAAAATAATAGGGCACTCTTACTTTTTGTGTCCTCCTTTCTTGCACACAAAGCAGCCATCTAAGCCACCCAGGAAAATAATCGGGCAGCAAACAGTCATGGGGTCAAGGTCAAATTGCAGAGAATCTAGGAGGTCAACACCAGATTTGACAAAGAGGAGGACACAGACATCCGTGTTAGGGATGAGAGTGTTATATTGGTCAATTCTAAGAACTTTTCCTATCGGTTCAAGTGCAAGCGGAATGATATTTAACAAATACGAAGGAAGATTGCCAATGATAATCCATCTAGGGCTAGAAAGTGCTAGAACTTTGTCATGAGAGGCTTCGAGGGACCAGGGAATTGCCCTAAAATTATAGGGGCCGACTCTCCAAAATTGTTTGCCCACAATAACTTTCTGCACTTTAGGGTCACAAAAAAACAAAATGAACAAACCCTTTTGAAGCATATGACAATACAAGAAATCAAAACCTAGTTTCTATCCCATGTTTTATGAAACCAATCATTAAGAAAGTTCCTAGAGGGGATTATGGAACTATCAACTGTAGTAAATAAAAAACCACATTCTCTAAGCTTAGACTTCTCCTGATTGATAGCAACATTCATCTGTGAATTTAGTTTAATAACTAACTTGGGAGGAACAAGTTCCTTACCTCCATTTCCTTCGGTGGCAGAAACCCCTTATGTTGCGCTTGTGAGGAAGGCGGCTCCTTCTAGCAGGATGCTTTCATTTTGGATGGTCTATTTGAAGGATTTTGCTTTGGGGGTGGCCGGTTGCTCTTCTCCATTTTGTAGAGCGTCTCCTCCTATAGTGCCTTTGGAAGCCTCTGGCAAACGTTGAAGGTTCTCCTTAGGGTTAGCGAAGTTATCAACGGTCAATTTTTGAGCGACATCTCTTCCTACCCGGTTAAATGCCTTTTAATTCGAGGCAACATTAATGGCACCAGGTGACGTCGACACCATTAATGGTACCCTGCCAAGGAGCGTGTGAGGGAGCCGAGCAAAAAGTTTGGATGGCCATTGGGTACATCAATTTGCAGAGCCTGATTTTCTTATTCGTAATTTTTTTCTAATAATATCTTATTAGAAATATTTTAATTTATGATTAAAAGTTATTAGATTATTTTTGTTTATATTAAATATTAAAAATAGTTAATCAATTTTATTATCTATAATTTGAAACATAATATTATTACAATGAAAATTTATGACATCATTAATAAAAGAAAAATATTAAGATATTCTACACATATCCCCTAAATAAGTAGCAATTGCACACTTTTGTGCTTGCAACTATATGAGCTTTGATTTTTTAAATTGTCAAAATGGTTGCATAATACCAAAAGTAAATCATTAATGTTGTAGAGAAGGGAATAATAGCTTGAAGGAAAAAAATTACAATCTATCTTTTAAAATAAAAAAGTAGATACTAAAAAAATAATTTCCATACTAATATGCTATAATAGTTTTTATTTTTAAATTAGTAGTGCATTTATCCATCAAAGAAAATAATTTTCAATTTACCCCTAAGTCCAAGGAAAGTGTTAAGAAGTATGTTGCCATTGTATATATCACCCCTGTTATTGTATATGTTTTAATTTTTTTTAAAAATATAATTTTATGTAAATAAATTAAGATTCGATTGTGCTCTACTAGGGTTTCATGCGTACGACGTCCTGTCTGTATCTTTTCTATGAGATTTCCATCTGTCATACCACATTTACTACGGGATTTTTGCATTAGGGTTAGCTTTTAGTATGGCTCCGACCAACTTCAGCCCAACAGTTGATGCTGGTGCGCGAGTTGAAGCTTCGGAAAGCCATGGTGCCTCCTCTGAACAAATGTCCTCACAAATTCATCCCAAAGGTCTTTCACAAGGTAACCCTGATATTGTTCTTAATCTGCAAGAATTTGATTATGCATGTGAATGGTTAGAAAAGCATAATCTGATTGGATATTTTGTGGGTCGTACTCCTCCTGAAAGTATACTCAAAGATTGGGTAAACAAGAGCTGGACCCCTCATGGGGTCAACCTTGACGGTGTGCAAAACCTTACCAAACATTTTTTTCTTTTTTGTTTTGCTAACCCTTCCCAGGCGGAAGCTATTTTTAGTCGCGGGCCCTGACTGTTAGGTCATCCCTGCTTGTTTTCCAGAGATGGTCTCGAGACTTCATTGTCTCGGATGACAAGAAACTTAGGGTCCCTGTTTGGGTTGAGTTTCCTGGTCTCCCTTTGCCATGCTGTCTATTTATTGAGTCCATTGCTAAAACCCTTGGTAAGGTCATTGTCATGGAGCATGGCAAATTTTTCTATGCCCGTCCCCAAATGCGTGTCTTTGTTGAGGTTGACCTTTCTAGGGACCTCAAAGACACTGTTGAAATCCAAGTTGGTTCTCTCACCATTTCTCAAAAAGTGCTCTATTTGAACCTGTCCAACACCTGTTATAGGTGTCAATTGATAGAGCACAAGATTAAGGACTGCCCACTGGTTACCCCTCGGGTGAGGCCATCGCCAAAGGAAGTGCCGGTCAAAAATGCAGAATCTGGAAAAAAAGAAGAACGAACTACAGTTTTGTGAAAAGGCAGGAATGCCTCAGGCTCCAAGACAATGCATGCTGCTTCTGCTGCTGTGTCATCTCTGAAACCTCTAGTTGGAGAAATTCCTCGTTCCGCTGAAGTGCCATTGGTGGTGCTGCTTAATTCAAACCCTGTTATCCAGGGGAAAAACTTAGCTGCGAGGCCTTCCACTTCAGAAGCGGTGCTCGTGCCGCCAGTGATTTCTTTAGTTTCCTCCCAGTCTTTGCGTCGGTCTTGCAGTCCTGATGGACGCACAAACGACCCAGAAAAAGGCAGTTTATCTCTTTTGGAGATTTACTCCCCAGCTTTGGCTCTGTACCAGCTTTCTTGCAGAATAGTTTCTCCTCTCTTGGGGACGAGGAAACCATGAAAGAGTTTTTATGAATTTTTTGTCCTAGAATGTGCAAGGTTTAACTGACCTCTCCAGAAAGTACTATGTTCATGATACCCATTGCAGACTTCACAGTCTGAATGTTTTCTGTTTGCCGGAAGTGAAAATTTATGGGTTCCTACTTAATTCTGCCTGTCGTGTCATTTGGCCAGACGATATTATTTTTTCTTCTCAGCATGAAGCTAGTAAAGATGGTGTTATTACTATTCTGTCACCTCGCCTTCATTCTTCTATTATTGCTCATGGATCTGATCTGATGCAACATGTCACTTGGATTTTGCTATCTTTTCATAACCATTCTTTTGGTATCATTAATGTTTACGTGCCCAATGATGCTATGGAAAGATCTCAACTTTGGTGCTGGTTGGCAGACAAATTTCCTCCTGCTACTTGGGTTATCTGTGGGGATTTTAATATGGTTGAGTTGGCCTCTAACAAGGAAGGGATTACGCCTTTTCGCTAGACAACTAGGGAGAGAGAAACCTAGTACCATATGCGCAATAAATTGGGCCTTTTTTTATCCCAATGCTAACCGTCGCCAACAGGGTGGGGTTTGACATACTTGGTCTAATTTTAAGGCTGGCTCTGACTGCATATTTAAGAGACTAGATTGTGCTATGATAACGGCTCAATATTTTTTCTCTTTTTCTGAAGATCGAGGCCTACTTGTCATTCCTCTAACAGATGTGACCTTGTCAGACCACTTCCCCATTTATTTTTCCATCACTTGGCATTCATTTGCTAGGCGGGCTGCTCAGACGCAATTTTATCTCAACACGTCAATGCTGATGCATGCTTCCACTATTGCTCACATTCTTCAAGTTTGGAATTTAGAGATTTGGCCCCATAATCATCTTAGTTTGATTCAATGGTGGAATGACGCCATCATCCGTACTGTGAGATTTCTTCACATTTACGACCGTCAATAAGCCTGCTACAGGAAGCGTGCTTATGAAGCTAACAACAAGGCTCTTCACAATGCTGCTGATGCACTTGTGTTGAACCCCTTTGATTCTGAACTTCAACTTAAGCTGGCCTGGCTTCAACATGAGAAGCAAATTGCTGATGCCTATGCTGCTTGTGGAGCTCAAATCAAAGCTCGCCTCCACTGGTTGGAGGTGGGCGATAAAGCCTCTAAGGAGTTTTTTCATGCTCTCAAATCCCAACATACCAATGTTGGTATTTAAAAAATCAAACAAGGATCTGAAACCCTTACTGAGCTTCCGACCATTCTCCAGGCTTTTGTTCAACACTATTAAAAAGTGTTTGCTTCGTAGGGTAATTCTATTGCGCGGGAGGAGGCTCTTAAGGCTTGTATTGTTGTTACTCCAAACCACGTAGTGGTTGAGCAACAAGCCTTTTGTGAGCAAATGCTTACCATCAATGATCTCAAAGAAGTGGCTTTTTCTATGGCTGATGATAAATCTCCAGGATGTGATGGCTTCCCTGTGAATTCTACAAACACCTTTGGGATGTTGTTGGTCCTGACCTACACAAAGATTAATTCGAGGCCTTTCACAATAAAAGTTTGGGTACTTTAATTAATAAAGGGAATATCAAATTCATACCTAAATCTGGTGATCCCGAGGATATTTGCAATTGGAGACCCATCACTTTGTTGAATGTCTCCTACAAGATAATTGCTAAAGCTTTAACTCTCAAAATCAGACATCTCCTTCCTCTTATTGTTCGCCCTGAGCAAACTGGCTTTATTAAATCCAGGTATATTCTTGACAATATTATTGTTGTCTGGGAAGGGATGGAATGGGCTCGTCAATCTAAACAGGCTACCCTATTCCTTAAAATTGATTTTGCTAAAGCCTATGACCGCATTGAATGGCCTTTCATTCTTGCTATGCTTCAAGCTCTTGGGTTCGGTCCTCACTTCTTGTAGTCTGTGGAAATGATTTTTGGTGATGCCTCTGTGTGCATTACCATCAATGGGTCTTAATCTGATACTTTTGGGCTTTTTAGATCCATCCGGCAAGGTTGTCCGCTGGCTCATGCTTTATATGTGCTTGCTGTTGAAGGCTTTGGGTATTTACTTGCTAATTCTATTTCCTCTGGTTTGGTTCATGGCATTTCCCTTCCTGAATCCTCTTCCCAACTTGTTAATGGTCACTTTGCTAATGAATCCTTTCTCACTCTTATTGAGGATGAGGAGAACATCTCTAATGCCTTGTAGTGCCTGGACACCTTTTGTCAAGCCTCTGGATCTGCTATCCAATGGTCTAAAACCCTTTGTTTCAGACAGTCTTTTCTTCCAGCCCCTCCCTGGCTTGATAAATTTGACTGGAAGAGGGTTCAACATGGGGAAGTCTTCCGCTTCCTGGGCATTCCCTTTGCTTTCCATGGATCCTCTATGGATTTATGGAATGCTGTGATTGCCAAGATTGAAAAAAAGTTGCAATATTGGATTTGCAAGCCTCTCTCCCTTGCTGGGAAATTTCAGATTTGGTCCAAAGTGCTGGATGCTACTCATGTCTACTACTGTTCGTGTTGGGCTCCTTCTAAGGCTTCTCATCTCAAGCTGGAACGTCTCCTTCAGAGACTTTCTTTGGGCTTTTGGAGTTGACAGCCATGGGTTTAACAGGGTTGCTTGGGAGTTCCGTTGCCTTCCTTGTGATTTTGGAGGCCTTGGCCTTCTCTCCACTCAAAAGCAAGGGCATGCTCTCTGTGCTAAGTGGATTATACACGCTCTTACTGGTGATGAGGCTTGGAAAATTCTTGTCAGGCACTGCATCTCTTTAGGATTCCCTGTTCACATGTTGGCTTGGAAGGGCATTGGTCTACAAACCTTGCTCACTATGAAAGAACTTGTTCAGATTCAGGGTACTTTCATCATCAAGAGCATTTGGAAAGCCTGGGAAGCTATTAAGCCCTGACTTCATTGGGATGGTGATGCCTTTCGCAATGGGCTTTCTTTCAATCAGCAGAGCCTCTGGAGGTCTCCGTTGTTTTCTATTCAAGGCATCCCCCTGGCCAAGACTCAAGGGACTAGTGCTATGTATTTTTTCAAACGTGGCATCTGGACTCCCAAGGACCTTTTCTCTAGGGCCTCTATGGGTCTTTGTTCCTGGGAGGATATGCAGGTTCAGTATCATTTGGCTCGCTCAGATCGTCAGACTTTTGATCTGTTGGTTTCTACGATTCCTGCTAACTTGCTTCATAAGATTGGTATTCAAGCTGCTAGGCCCTTGTGGAAGGATTGGAAATGGTATCCTACCACGCCTTTCAACAATTACAAACCAAGGCTGGGTTACAAGTGGTTGTCTCCCCATCTTCCGATGGTGGATACCCTTAATCAGAGATGGCATCTTCATTCTTCCACTTCTCATTGGAGCTCTCGCTTTCAGATCGTTTGGGCTGCCATTACGGATCCCAAGATGGCTCTTTTTTCTTGGTGTTTACTTTTTCAAGGACTCCCAGTGGGACCTAGGCTCAAACATCTGGGTGTTCATGACCCTCGATGTCCTTTCTATGGTCACCCTGAGACTTTCTTGCACATCTTCTAGTTCTGTAGGAGAGCTCAACAGTATTGGTAGTGGATTCATGATTTCTTCAAACTTTTTCGGCCTGAGCCTTTTTCTTGGCACATGATTGTCTTAGGAGATTCTCCTAGACTTCCCTCCAAGTTTACCCAGATTTGGCATACTTTCAGGATGGAGATTTTGTTCACTTTGTGGAAAGATAGGAACATTGTTATTTTTTCTCACATCTTTCTTGATACGAATGTTGCTCTATATAACAAGGCTTGCATATGTAATAATGTTATGATGCAGATTCAAATTCAAGCTAATAAAGTGGCTCTGGAAGTGGCTCACCTACAGGAGCTGCTCAATCATTGGGGAAATGCTCCCTGCACTGCTTCCAGGATTCCCCCTAATGCCATTTCTGCTGAAGGTACTCCTCCCAGAGGCCGCCGCTGTGGGCGCAGCTCCTCGGCGCGCCACTCACGTACCCCGCGGTCTCAGGCACCCCGCCACCACTCTCTGAGAGGTGGCGACGATGGTTGGTGGCGCTGCTCAGCTTCTCCGCCTCGCCATACTTTTGGGTGGTCTCCAGCTCCAGCTTAGTCTGCCCTGATGTTCCTGGTTCTCGTCGTGGCTCTGATTGGCATCCTGCCACTTCTTCCAAGTTTCCCCACTTGGCTCTGGTCATTTCTCCGCCTAGGGTGGAAGAGAAAGATAAGAAAGAAGTCGAAGACGATGGATGGTCGCTTCCCGACCCTCCTGTTAACCCCAATGATGTGTGGGGTTCTGATGATAAAGATCCTCCTCCTTTTGGTACCGCTCTTGCTGCTTAAAGGCTTTATGCCTTTTTTTATGAATAGTTATTTTCCGTTTCCGGCTTTGTCGAGTGAACTTTGCGGGGTGATTTCTATATCCCCGACCCCTTTTTTGTGAATGTGTAACTTTAATATTTTATTAATAGAAAAGACACTATTCATTAAAAATAAAATTTAAATTAGTTTTCAATTTAAATAAAATATTTAAACTTGAGATTTTATTCTTTTATAGAGATTCTTTTTATCTTATAGAAATAGAGTGTTGATTTATTTTATCCTATCTTAAAATAATAAATATTTTGATATTAAAATAAGATCTTTATTTCATTAAAATAAAATATTCTTTTCTATAAAATAGTTATAAAAGATTTAAAAATATTACTTTCATATAAGATCCTTTTTATAGAAATGTTTCTTTCCTTTATTATATCTTATAAAATAGTTATTAAAGATTTACAAATATCACTTTCATATAAATCTATGAGATTTGTTTTATAGAAATGTTTTTTTTTCCTTTTTATATCTTATATATCTTAGAAAATAGTTATAAAAGATTTTAAAATATACTTTCATATAAATCTACGAGATGTATTTTATAGAAATGTTTCTTTCTTTTATTATATCCTACAAAATTGATACGAAAGAGATAATGATGTTAGAAAATGAAACTTTGGATTGTTGAAAACAAGAGACGCAATGTGTCAAAGTTCTGCCTCAAGGAAAGTAGTAGGTGGATAGGAAAAGAGAACAAATAAAATATTATTTAAAAACTAAATAGAAATATAATTAAATTAAATTTTAAAAATTGAAATTACAGTACAACTAAAATATTTGAAAAATAAAATTATATTTAAATTGTTGAAAATTAAAAGTTAGCTTTTATATTTAAAAATACAAGTAAAACCAAACTTAAAAATAATTTCTATATTTTAATGTATTTTTCTTAAGTTTCAATATTGATATATTGTAGTGTAATTAAGTATCAAATTTAATATAGATATTATAATTATAGCTATTATTTATTAACCATGATCAATTAAACAAATGCAACTAATAGTGAGCAATTATTTAGATAATAAAGGTTAAAGATATTGAAATAAATACATGAAAATAAACTTAGTAGATTAGGTGTTCTTATCTTTAGGATTAATGAAGGAAAAGTAATGTTGATGTTATTAGTGCTTATTAACATTTATACTTGTAAAAGAAATTATAGTATCTTAGAAAACTATGTAGATTGCTTTTGAAGCCTACATGTTGATGTTGACTAGCATCAATCCAATTGTCTATGCACGATTGATATGAAGAACATGGGATTGCTAACAAAAAATGTGATGGGATCTCATCTTCATTTAATGAATATCCCATTTTTCATTGAAGATGATATCTAGAGATATCAAAGGAGCTTGTTGACTTCATACATGAATATTTTCTCTTAATTCAAGCTTTTTGATGAATATGATTGGTGACAATAAAATATTGAAAAATAAGATATGTAGGCATGCAAATGACCTATATGATGATGCAAATTTGGTCTATGTATTACTCTTACAATTTGAGCATACTTTAAATACTCTCCTTTTTGAATTCTTTTCTTGCATCCCTCTAGCATTTCTTTAAATGGAATAGTGAATGTCCTTATATACAATGATATTATAATATATTGCATGAGACACATGATGTTAAATTTGCTCATAACAACTTGTAAGAAAGGGTAAGGAAGTTTAAATTGAATCTAACACCTTTAAGAATCAATGGTCATTTCCATGCTCTTGAACATTGAAGTGAAGCAATCTTGCACCACTTCAAAATGACGTAAAGGTTCATAAAGTGTTGATTTCAAATGTAAGGAATGAATGTGTAGAGACTTGTCTTTTGCAGACAGGTATTTGTAATAACTTAATGCATACACAACATTCTTTTTGCATAAATTTGTTTTTTTTTTGGTTCATGCATACTTCACATATATTCATATAGGGTGTCCATCTGTTATTCAAATTAGTAAATCTGTTAAGATTTAGAAACTCTGCAACTGAAAAATGTTAGTACATGAACATGTATGATAGAACAAAACTAAACTTTCACTTGGGATTCTTAAAAGACTGCTAAGTGTCATTAAACTGCAAAAGATAAAGTATAATTAGAACACAAAGTTCTAATTCTAGCGATAAGAGAATGCACATTCAAAAGCTAATAAGCCAATATCTTGTTTCTTAAAAAATAATTTGCAATGAAAAACAAAGGAAGAAAATGGTCTGTGTTTTTGCATGACAATAGAAAATAATTATTTTTAATAGTATTTGGAAATAATTTAACCAGATTCTACATACAATTCTTACACTATCTATTTATTTAATTTTTAATATATTCGTCATTATGCAACAACATTACTTTTCAACTATATAAATGGATGATTCAAAATGCCTCATACAAAATAGTACTACTTTATATTGGCCAGTCAATTTTCAAAGCTATAATTTATATGACATGAAATCTGATTATATTTTATTCCTACATTGCTGTCAGATACAAGATATATAATTCATCCTTCTATAGATTGGTTTGCAAGTAGAACCTGTGGCATTTTGTTGACCTGATACCATGCAGTTACGAACTTCATAAAATAAGATAGCTTATGGTCTTCCTAAGTAAATATTTATTAACAAGCTATAACTGCGCCTTTGTTTGGGCATAAATGAGGGAAAAACAATAAGGAATTAAAAAAAAAAAATTATGCTCATAAGTTCCAGCTGGCGTAGAAGGCTGTCTTACGTTTCATTTGCAATTTCTGACAACTGTCTCAATTTTACACCTGTCCAAAGATGTGTGAGCTCAATTTTAAAGGATTAATTTTAAGCTCAAATTGTTTAATCTGGACTACTATGATCACAACTTAGGCAAGGAAAAGTCAGTTTGAGGAGGTATTTATTCTCTTTAATCGAATGCAAGGAGCAGAAATTTGAAAAAGCAGCCCCAAGTTGTATTGCTGTGAAAGTCTATATTGATAACATGGTTTTATGCTCTATCTTGTCACTGATGGTGCTATAGGGACATTGGAGAAGTTGGGGGACATTTCTGTAAGTATTCTGTTCATGGTGCTTGTTGCCATAATGTCGAGTTCTTGGAATTCTATAATGACATCTGTGTTTTTATTTTTACTTCAACTTTTTATCCGTGTCCCTCACTAGCATCATCTTATGTTTGCTGGAATCATTGAATGTATAAGTACTTGTACCCATGAAGGATAAAATTTTAATCATCAAGGCTAAAATTTGAATTGTGAATATCGAAACTTGAGGAAGTGGTTTGTGAGGGATGTTTATTTTGTTGGAACCGTAATTGGAGGAAAGCATGGAGGTTGGACAGAACGTCACGAAGAAAAGAAAAATACAAATTTCTCTCTCAGAAAGTTGTGAGAGAGAAGAAAAATATAAAAACAACGTAATAATAAATGGATGGGAGGTGAAACTATAATGGGTGACTGTGATCTCATCTTGAGTATTGAAGATGAGCTTGTGTAAGAGCTAAATTCTATTACTTTTGGACTTCCTATTGCTTATGTGTAAGTCTATGCTCATTTTCTAATAATAGAATATACTATCCCTACCTCCGTCCAATAGGAAAAGGATTTAATTCACTGCATTAAATTTATTTCCTTCTATACCAAAAATTATTGTGTGGAAAACATAATAATTACAGTTTAAAAGTACAGGAATATTTGTAACGTAGGCCTACAATGTTTTAACGGGTCACAGTACTGCTTTGGTGGTTTAAAAATTAAGTGTAAAAATGCAGTGTGCTAATATATATA
>MU227088.1:2996334-3070900 GCA_018584345.1 Thuja plicata | reverse complement strand
TATATATATATATATATATAACTGAAGATTTAAAAGTATGGATTGCATAGTCTGGCTTCCATTACTAATTCGATTGCTTGAAAGTGAGATTGATAGGTACTTTGTTATACGATTCATTATGGAATAAGATGATGCAACTCTGTACAAATTTTGAAACTGAATGCATTGTATTTCCAAATCTAGTATTTTATTAACCTTATAATTATCAGATGATTTTTGAAGGATCATTCATTTTGGATGTGCTAATTTTGGTTTCAGAAAGATTGTGTTGTTTGTTTGAAGCTGTCCTTGGATTTTAGGGAAACTCTTTGAAAAGCTTTTATGTTTGGGAAGATCATGCTACCTTTTTCAGACTTTTTTATTATTAAATGTAGACACCTTAGTGTAGCCCTAGAAGCTCTGGTAATACTAGTGAAGAACTTTGGTCATGTTGTTTGAGCAACAATTGTGGCATCTCCAACAATTGAAGTTGACAATCAAGCAGACCAAAGGTGTAGTTAACATTATCTTAGTTGTGTAAACTGGTTGTCTTGCTAATTTTAGCATTTTTTAAACCTTGGTAGTTGAAATATTGATAGGCTTGAACGCTGTAAACTATGCTCCATTGAGCTGGAAGATTGTTCCTTTGGGTTTGGCGCTTGGTAAGAACGAGGAGCTCATTGTCTGTGAACTTCGTAAGGTAAGTTGTTTATCTGGTGTGCATTCACATGTTATCTACTATGTCTTAATAGTAACTTCATGTAAAATTATACCAGTACTTCATTGTTTGAACTACGACATATGCATGCACTCCCAAGAGTTAAAGTGCACTTGTTATCTGCTATATTTTAAAAGCATTTTGATGCAGAGCATTGTGTTTAATAAGTAGATGTTATGTTTTAAAAGTTGTAGTATTAAAAGGAGATTGCATATGTTACACACCCATGCCTTGCCATCGTTAAAGGTATTCTTTCTGTTTGTGTTTTACCTAGCAGGTATTAAACTAAAAGTTAGGATTCCTGTGTTTTAAAAAAAAAATTGATGGAAGATTCATCATTTGCTTGTAAAATTTTTGTTAGGGATTACTAAATGTGACAAAATATAGTGTGGAGATATTGTGCAATGAGACTGGGGGATCACAATTCAATTATGTGATATGATATCTAATCCACTGGTTATATTTCATCTGCTTTTTACTTCTTGAAACACCATTTATTAGTAAACTGGCAAGAAAAGTTTAATAATGTAAGTAGAAATTCACGGTCTATTCTCTGTCAAAGGCACACAGAAGTGAAGATGCAGTTAGAGCCCTTTACTTTTCAAACCTACAACTATGAAACTCGGTGTTCAATCTATTTTTTTTACCTCTTACATCTATTAATGTTTATAGATTTACTGATCCATTACATGATAAAAAATGCGCCAGTCAAAGAAGTTTGAATTTGGAAAAAAATTTGTTTGCGAGTTTATCAAAATTATTGTTTGGACATATTTATGGTTAAAACATGAAAGCAAATGACGCTGTTCCATTCCCATAAACATAGAAAGAAGCAAACCATCAGTTCAAACCTTCAACCAGATTCACCTTCAATTGTAACAACCCCCTTACTTTAATCATCACTATTAGTATTTATTTTATTATTATCGTATAGTCCTTCATTATCTTATATTGAAAATTTAGGTAAATAATAGGAAGATGTGAAGAAGGTATTGCATAAATAGCATCGATACCAACTGGTCTGAATAAATTCCCAAATTAATTGATTGAATCCTTATATCCAAACATGGTGACTTACCCTAAATAGGCCTATAATTTAATCCTTTTGGGGCTCTTTGTAAGGAATTATTTGTTGTTCAAACTCAAAATCACTGAGCATTATGCAGTTGAGTGAGGCAGAGTTGCAGTTTAGAAAAGCATTTAGACTTGTTGCCATTTAGGATCACCTAATTAATATTAATCAATGATTTATATTATATCCAATTAGCTTTGTGTCCAAAAGGAACAATACTAGTTACTGCTAAGTTGCCCAAATCACAATCAAATGTGGATTTCTTTTGTGTTCATGGTTCATTGGCTCAAAATTTGGTCAGAGATAAATTCATAAAACCACTCATCAGAGAAATTATGTGTAAAACACCTCTCTGAAGTTTGTACAAGACTTACACTCACCTTTGTGTTAACGCACAACAACAACAATAAGTTTGCAAAGGACTTACACTGGACTTACCCAGGAGTTGTAACTGGATTCTACTAGTGTGGTTGTTGTCCATGTATAGGATTCTATGTGCAATAGGCTGGAAAAACCATAGTGAATATTGTCAAACCACAACAATGGGGAATTCTCTATTACTATTGCAATATGATCTAGCCAAATTGTCAAGGATACAAATATAGGCTACCCAAACAACAAAGACCAAAAAATGAAGGTTGTCTATGCCTGTGAGATGGGCTAGCCATACTACAAATTTCAAATTTGATTTCATACGACATTTAATTGATGTCAGTGTACTTCAAACTATAAATCTATATGAAAAAAGGAAAGTTGGGGTATTCACTGATTTGACTCAACAACATCTCTCATGCAGTGGTTTAATCTGTCTTCAGCACATACTCTTATTTTTCCTTGGAACCCTCTCTTAAGCAGAGCTCTAACCTTTGTTAATCCACATGGATTGGTAAGGTTTGGTTGATTCCCAAGTGTGGTAACGAGGTGAACTTATCTGAATAAAATTTGAGATAGATACTACATAAATATAAGGCAATTGGAAAGAAATCCCCTTGTAGAGTTTTAATAGGAAGGGGATTTACTAGGGAGTTTCCAATGTCAAATCACCATTTGGCCTGCCTATGCCCTAATAAAAAACCTTTACCACTTATTAAAGAGCAATATAAAATTGTATACCGAAAAACATGTATGAACTCTTTTCTTCAGATTCCTTGCATGGTCTAGAAGTATTAAAAAGTTTGAAAATTTTCATAATCAAATAAGTGACCAATTTTAAAAGTGATTTCTTTCTTTTTCATAGGATGCCTAATGGAGTTGATGTTTCAAAAGATGGTGTGATTTACTTCACAGATGCTAGCTATAAATACAACCCTGCAAAATTTGAGTTAGAAGTATTTGAATATCGTCCTCATGGAAGGCTGATGAAATTTGATCCCACCACGAAAACTGTGACTGTTCTGCTCAAGGACCTTTACTTCTCCAATGGAGTGGCTCTCTCTGCCCAAGAGGACTTCTTGGTTTTCTGTGAAACTTTCATTTTTAGGTGTCGAAAATACTGGCTAAAAGGAGAGAAATCAGAGAAAATTGAAATATTCCTAGAAAATCTACATGGATTGCCTAATAATGTTAGAGTGGATTCAGAAGGCACCTTCTGGATTGGTCTTCTAGGGGTAAATATATTTCTTCCACTTTCCTTTCTTGATTCTTCTTTGTAAAATCTCAGAAATCTTGCTACATCAAATGGTTGGACACCATAACCTCTACATTAGTCTTAACACATTAATAATATGCATTGCAAGCTTAGGTCATTAAAGAACATAAATGTTCCCTCCTATATTTTCTTGTGCTCAAATTCCTCTGTCTTTCCTACATGTGCATAAGGCTAAACTACTGAAATAGCACATAGCCTAGGCCACTCTGGGCCAGTGCCTCAATAAGTTTCCTATTTGCCATCAAGGCAACTTAAATAAATTATACTTGAGAATACTTTTTGGATTTTCCTATGATTTTGTGGAAATTTTTTAATTTAAAAACTTAAAAGTTATAGAAGAATTCAAGAACTGCCCAGAGAGATTTTAGGCTTTCATCACCACCATTCTAAGATGAATGTAATTAGCAGTAGGTTGATACCCAATTACCTCGAAAAATGCCTTTGAAACCCTAGCCGCCCTTGCAAAACTTTTAAAATAAGCCTTGGGTCTAGACATTGGGAGCCTGAACATTGGGAGCCTGTTTGAAGAAGCTTTATGAAGATGCTTTCAGAAAAAGACAGGCTAAACTGCAAACCCTAAAAATGGAAAAGTACAGAATAAGAATCACATTAGGAAATAATTAAATTGTTAGAAGAGTTCAATAGGTTTATTAAGAAACACAAGCAATCTCTAAGCTTAAAAACTTGAAGGGGGCTGCCCTAGTAATCTCAATAAACCAAGAAACTTCAAAAACCCCTCACGCCGTTAGAAATTTCCATAAGAGAAAATAGATCATTCAAGATTAGTGTGCCTGGAGCTCATGTCTGCGCGGTCTGCTTCAAAGGAGGAGCTTGGAATCCTTCAGAAAATTAACAAGAAAATTATTTGCAAAAATCATGCTTGGAGCTCATGGTCTGTGGTCTCCTTCAAAAGAGGAGTTTGGAATCGTTCAAAAAAATACCTGCAAAAATCATGACCTATAAAAGAAGAAAACATGAGCATGAATTCCAAATGGATATATAGCGGTGGACAAAAAATTGATAAACGAAAAAGCAGAGAATGATCGAGATAAAGCGACAAGCTATTATTAATGCACATTTAATGCCAAAAACACACTGAACTTGGATTTAAAAAAAATAATTCTAATTTCGACTTCAAAAAATCAGTTTTCCTCCTTGCTTTTTTTGATGGGAGCCAATAGAAGCCCAAATAAATAGTTTTTTCCTAATTTATAAAATATATAAAAATAACAAAGTATGTAAGAGACTTTAGGGATGAATTAATTCTTAAATTCTATTGATTGAAAGTAATTAATTCCAGCATCTAAAAAACAAAAACAAAAATATAAGATAGCCCTAAATAGCCATAAAGAGGAAAGAACTTCCTAATAGCCTCCCAACCTAATCACTTGCTTATAAGTTGAGATAGCTCTAAAATACCATAAAAAGGGGAAAACTTAAGAAAGCCCTAAAAAACTAAAAGTAGGAAAGAACTCCCGATTACTCTCCCAAACTGGAAGCCTATTTTTCGATATTTTTTTAATTTTACACAGATTTACGGAAACAATTAGCGAAATTGGATCGGTCCTCAGATGACAAAGTTGCCCTAAGTTAAACCCTTACTTAAATTGTATGTCTCTAAGTGATGGTTTTTTGCTCATACAATTTGAACGCGAAGGACGGGAAGATCGTGCGTGCGATTTCCAGCATCGTCAGAAACCCTAATTTATATTAAAGGTTTGAGACCTTGAAAACCCCTAGATTGAATTTTCAGTAAAACCTATTGAACACTGTTGCTCCCTGTTTAGTCGACGGGGGGAATAAAAACTCAAAAGCACTATGACTGTCTTGCATGAAGATTTTGCTCAGCATTTTAAACCATATAGCAGGCGTTTTTGTTTTCATAACGTGAGAGGTTCTGTACATGCAGGTTTTTAACTGAAATTTATAATTTGAAACCCTCATTTGGCCTTGTACTAAGTATGTGGTTTCGCTACTAGTGCAGTTGAATACACTGGATGGTTGGAGGCGTTTCAGACATTAATAGTTTGTGAAAGTTTGTTCGAAAGAGTTGATAGTAATGATGTCTTAAAAGATATTTTTTTAAGCCTTTCATATTTTCTTGGTAAATCTTGGGTTACTACTGACAACAAGGCTCAGAGACACGAACAGTAATGAGGGCCTGAATATAATTTCTTGTATCTTCTTAATATTTGCTTGGTAAATATTGTGTGAAGCTATGGGCTCCTTGGGATGAAGTGTAGAATATCATACTCGGACCGATCATTCTTGAGATACGTAAATATGGGTCAAATTTTCATACGTTCCCTTATGGTAAAACCACAGTAGAGTGACATACCTCTCACAGTTATGGTTCACCGTAATTCGCATCACAGTGACAGTTACGAGTCACCTTTTTATCAACCTTTGATACTAGTGTTTGCACGACGTAGACATTTAAATGATTGTGATTTGTAAACACCCGCCACGCTTGAATATACGATGGATCTTATTATCTTGACTCCACAATCTGGTCATTATTGAATTACAGTTACGTGACACATTACTACTCGTATTATATTTACCTTTAAAAACAAATGCTGGGAAAAAAACGAAAACAATTAATTTAAATTTATGTTAGTTGATGTCATGAGATACCTTGTACTGACGTATGGACTATGATTTGACTTCATTGTTAAGATTTATATACATGGAACGTGGTTGATTTTACTTCATTATTACCGTGCCCAGCCTCAGTCTTGCTGCATATTAGCTAATGTTATGGATTGCTTTATATCACAAACATTTACCATTGAAGTATATCTGTCGGACTTAGAACTAACATTGAAATGAGTGTGGCTACCATATCAGCACCCATCACCCATCAGTTTGAAGGTTAAGCCTAAATATTTTTCCTTTGAGATTCCCCTTGTAGTGACAAATGTCTGTGATATGTTCAAACGGGTCATGTTTGAATATTTCATTACTCTTTGCACTATTATCTGTCGACTTTTATCCTATGGCTATGGTCACGTCATGGCTGTTATATTTATCTGGTAAACTTATGTCCTGAAAATGGCACTGGTAGAAATGTTGGGACTAAAAATCTCTCCCACATAGCGATCCCAGAACCAAACAATCAAAAAAGCAAACTCCTTGCAGGACCTGAAAACATTTAATGTAATTTTCTTTCCGGTGACACTATGGGGTGTTTTTTAATGCAACGTGAATTGTACTCGGCCTTACATTTGTACTCATGGAACATGTTTGGAGATGCTGCATTATCATACATCAATCCATGAACGCATATCAGCCAGGGTTATCAGTTGCCTTGTGCAAACATTGAAAGTATATCTGCTGGTCTTAAATATTAAAAACTAAGCGAGCGTGGTTGGCCATATTGGTACTGATTATATTTGGAGATTTGTTTATCAGTTGCCTTGTTGTGCAAACATTGAAAATATATCTGCTGGAAAATGAAAAACTAAGAGAGCGTGGTTGGCCATATCAGTACTGATTATATATGAAGATTTGGTTTAAAGATATTTAAACTTTTCTTTTGGGACTACATTCTTTTAGTGACAAGTGGCTCATTTGTAAACATGGGTCAATGAGTTTGACTCAAAAGCTACCCAGTTGAATCCTGATAGCAATATCACAATTTGACTTGCTGTGGAAAATATCTCCTTCTTATCAACACGGGTCATGGTTAAATCTATTTGATAATTATTATAACTCTACTTGGATACATTTCTCTTATGGTTGATATATTCTCTTGGTAAAGTTTGGCCTCATGATGGCTTCAGTAGACAGGATTGAAAAGTTGAGATTAAAAAACTCAAGCTTTAACATGGAGATCCTAGAAGCAAACTATTCTAAAAATAATTACTGTGGAAAAGTTAAAAAATTATACCATAAAATCATTTGGGGTGAGGTTATATTCTGTTGTTTAATGCAATACAGAGTAAGCTTAGACTTATTGAGATTTACAAAATTGAAAAATAGTTCATGGTTGAATATATATATTTTTTAAATTAATAAAATATTTTGTATTCTTTTCACATTGCATAAATGCACAGGGAAAACAACAATATGAATTTGATACTGACACACCTTCTCATCTTATTCTTCTGACTTCCTTCCCCTTCCAATCTTTCCAATCTCATCACCTTACACAGCTTCTTTCTCACATTGACCTGCCACCCCTTAAAAAAGATCGAAAAAATAATACGCACTCTATCTAAGGTTAGAGGCTAATGAGGTTGGTCTATAATGCTCTTGAAATGTGGTTTTCAAATACAGAAATAATAAGCTCAATTTTGGTATTAATTTCATTTAAACTATATCACTTAAAAATATGTGCTGAAATTGGAATGGTGTGGAAGTGACTAATGTGCTTTATCTTGAATTTGGAAACCATTCTTAAGCTTGTTTTTATTTTAATTAGAGGGTTTCCTGCTTATCCACCCTGGTATTGTGTGTTTGAATACCGGTAATGTCAACAAGCTTAATGGCATTGAAGGTCTGAGACTGAAAAAGGCCCTAAATTTCTAAATCTGAACAAAACCCTGGTATGTTTTATCATTTCTTGTTTATTTGACAAAGGGAAAACTGAAAAAATATTGCTGTTTGTTTTGCACCAGGCCTGTTTTCCTCACCATATCCTACCCTTTTATGATGGCAGAATTTGTGTGTTCTGCAAAAATATAAAAGCTTCTGTACACAGCTTTTTAACTGAAGCTTAACTTTGAGTCTCTTGTTTGCCTTTCTAAAATCTATTTGTCCAGCTCCTACTTGCCCCTGTTACCATGAAACCTTGATAACCAAAAGCGCTTTATGGTAAATTCCTCTAAGTGGGATTTTATTACAAATGGTATATATACAATGGATGCCAAGGCGTCTTAAGTTACTGTTTACCGGTCAGGGGTTTGGTATTCAGATATGACAACTGTTTTTAATGATTGGATTTGTTTGTACAAGAAACACGTTTTATTTTTGACTGGTGAAGTGCAAGGATTTTTATCCCGGCCCTTGCTCTAGGTGAGGCCAAAAACTGTTGACCTCATCCTGAATATTAACACTTGGCCGTCCTACTGGCATGACTGCGTGGCCATCTTACTTGTCATCCAGCTGCCTTCTCCTCCACGATCTCCTCCGTCTCCTCCACGTCCCCCTCAGCTGCCTTATCTTCTTCCTTCTCTCTGCTCTCCTTCGTCTCCTTTGAGTCCTCTTCTTCCTCCTCTCTCCATCCTCCACGGGGAAAACACATAAAAATCTTAAATACATACATATTTGCAGATTAAAAATAGGAATCAAGTTCGTATATTGGTTATCCTTAAAAGCCATTTTAACCTTTTACCCCACACAAATTAATAAATTATTGATATGACTTGAAAGTACAATCTTACCATGTGTTACTGGTTCGCCCCCCTGAACCTGCAGCTCGGGGTCTGATCGATCTTGGATATGGATCCAGGTTTGGTTTGGCAGGGACTCTGTCCTTGGTACTGCAAAAATACCGTGGGATCATCTATGATGAACCCAGGGGAACCTGTTTCAAATTTTGACACCATTTGCTCCCGCTTTAATGAATCTTAAGGGTTTTTCTGATTCCATGATGAATTTGGAAGTTTTTTTTGCGATGTCATGAGCAAAATATAAGTGACAGCAGAATATAATCACATCATGAATAACAGAACATTCTTTTATATTTTAATCATTTTACCTACAGTCATGTGCCCAGTGGTGTTTTGATAGTATTTCATTTATTTAAATAATTGCATACTGCTTACAGAGGTGCACGCACACTCACTGTTTTGTGCTTACTGCTTACCTACAGTCACGTGCCTAGTGGCGTTTTGATAGTATTTCATTTACATACTTGCATACTGCTTACACAGGTGTGTAAACACTCTCACCATTTTGTTGTTGGGGATGAAACTTGGTTGCTGCTCGCTCAAATGTTTGACAATGGTGTTTTGGGATTTTCAGAGTGTTTTATTCGACTTAAGTTACCCAATTGAAATTGGAATCAGGTATGTGTACGCGGGTATGGTATGCTGATATGGCCAAAAAATCAAGGATTTGGTAAGTCCATACAAAAATACTAAGTTGCTAGGTCTGCTATTGGTCCTGGTTCATATTTCTGGATCCGGTTTGTGGGTTCAACTATTTTTTTTTTTGGATTTGGATTCGTCTATATTAACTAAGTTACCAGATTCGCTCAGAATAGGCCCAAGTCGAGATTCGATTCGCTTGAAATTTGGATACGTTGTGAATTCGTTGGGAAGTCGTCTGCAGATTGAGCGATTCGCATAAAATTCGCTTAGAAGGACCCGGGTCGAATTTCCAGCGACTTTAGACGAATTTTCAAATGCCTGTGCGAGCCTGGAAAGACTTTGGACCGAATTTTGGTTGAATTTACTTTTACACGTCGGTTTGTTGACTTTTTTATAAAGTTCTTTTAAAACTTAGGTCGACTTGACCCTCCAACTTAGGTTTATTTCACCCACATCCTCACACATCCTCACACATCCTCACGCACGCATCCTGAAGCTGGAGAACTGGAGTATTATTTTGAGCGCATTGTTGAACACATCCTCACGAACCTAATAACACTGGAGAATTGGAGTATTATTTTGAGCGCATTGTTGAACACATCCTCACGAACCTAATAACACTGGAGAACTGGAGTATGAACACATCTTCACGCACCTATTAACACTGGAGAACTGGAGTATTATCCCGAAGTTGAAGTTGGAGAACACATCCTAAGTAGAGGTATGAACACATCCTAAGTAGAGGTTTGAACGCATTATTATGTCTTACTATTCCTTAAACCGAAAGGCCCTCCAGCCATAAGGAAATAAAGATACTGATTTACGAAGCAGAGGAAGGAAATAATGAAATGAATCTCTGAGTCATTTTAATATTTATAGTATTAATGAAACGAATCTCTGAGTTATTTGTGAAACAAAGTATATGTATGAGTCTATGACTATAAATAACTCAAATGGATCATACTCGAATGTATGACCGTGTAGGTGCCATGGATGGATCTCTGAGTTATTTAGAGTAAGGAAAAAGGATATGTGTTTTCAAAGTGAACTCCATTGTAGATGTGATACTGCAAAATGCAAATACTCTTACTATAGAATTATAAGTAACTCGTACTATAAAATTTGTTTTGGTTCTCCTTAAATTTTGCTGATTCTGATGCTTTGTGTGTTGTTTGTACTATGTAGATTCAGCTGCTTTGTGTGTTTGCTGTTTCAGCTATGGCGAATGTTTCTAGCACTAGAAACTCCCGCTTCAAAACAAACAGATGCTCTCCACTGTGGAAATATGTGGAAATGGTTCAATCAATGCCAGGTGGAGGTTTTGTGTGGATTTGCAGCCATTGCAAAGAGGAATCTAGTAGCTCTTATAGTAGATTGAAAGCATATTTGTGCTTTATTCCTCATAAAGGCATTAAATTTTGTACAGGGAAGCCAAGAGATAATGGGGTGCTACCTAAAACCCTTCTTCCAAACCACATTGTGAACAAATATATACAAGAGCAAAAACAAGTAGACGAAGCAGCTGGGAATGCAAATTCCCATCCTTTGCAAAAGTCTAGAAACAAAACAAAAGCATCATCTATGGCTTCAGTTTTCAATCCCGGTGAACCACCCGTAGAGGGCCATCCATTCTTGCGTGCACCTCAAGAACCAGTGACAAATAAGAGAGCAAAGGGCCCCTTGGAAATATTATTTCAGAATGAAGCTAGAGACATTGTTGAGGAAGACATAGCAAGACGCATCTATGCAAATGGATTGTTATTTAATGTTGTCCGCTCACCGTATTGGCAAAGAATGATGAGATCAGTTAATGAGGCTCTCAAGGGGTTCAAGGGCTCGGGTTATGAGAAGGTGTGCACCTCTTTATTGGACAGAGAGGTGATCCATGTAGAGGCTCTCATGCAACCCATCAAGGATTCATGGATCAAAACAAGTGTGACCATAGTATTCGATGGATGGAAAGATGCGAGAAACCGTCCTTTGGTCAATGTTATTGCGCAGTGTCCACAAGAGGTGAAATGTTTTTGAAAGTTGTGGATTGTGAAGGGGAGGTGAAGGACGGTCCTTTCATTGCAAACATTCTCATCCAAGCCATTGAGCAAGTTGGCCCTCAAAATGTAGTTTAGGTAATAATTGACAATGCCAAGAATTGTAGGGCTGCCAGGTTATTGGTTGAGGATCGCTTCAGACACATTTTTTGGACACCTTGTGCCCTCCACTCTCTCAACTTAATGCTGCATAAAATTGGCACTAAAATTGGTTGGATCAAAATTTTTTTTATGAAGTTGCACAAGAGATCCAAATGTTCGTCACAAACCACCATTTGACGCAAGCCATATTCAGACAATTCTCGAAATTGGAGCTCTTGAAGGTGAGTTTAATTATTTTAAAAGTATAAATATGTTTTATAAATTTAGACTTCAAGTTTAGTTTAGTAAACTTTCTATGTTGTGATATGGGCATTTTAATCTTGATTTTAATTTTTAATTTATTATTGTTTTGATTTCAAAATAGGTTGTTGAGACTCGCTTTGACTCTTAACACTATTGTTTTGAGATGCCTTGTGAAGGTTAAAGAGGCATTGTCTAGAATGGTAATCAGTGCTAATTGGAGCATATGGAGGCAATCTAATAGTACCAGGGCAGCTGCCATAAAGGCAATGATACTAGATGACTCTTGGTGGGATCGTGCTGAGTACCTCCTGAGGTTCATTGAGCCTATATTGAGCATGATCCGATACACTGACATGGATAGGCCTATCTTGGGTGAGGTATATGATGGCATAGACTCCATGATTGAGGATATTAAAAAGATCATAAATGAGAGAGCAAGATCCTGAAGAAAAGTTCTTTAAGGAACTACAGATAATCATGGTAGAGAGACGGAACAAAATGACTACCCCTTTGCATCTCTTTGCCTTTGCATTGAGCCCCAGGTTCTATAGTCATTCGGTTCTCAGGGAGAGTACCACTAGAGTTGCCCCATACAGAGATCCTGTAGTTGCTCACAGGTACAAGGCAGCCCTTCGAAGACTCTTTCCTGATCACATACGACCTACTGTGAGGTCTGAATTCATGAGTTTCGCAAGCACCGATGATTATTATTTTTCAAACACAACACACTTCACACACTCTAAACATATCTTTTATTTATCACTGATGCCTACTTCACTTTGCATCAAGATTCTTCTATCGATGATATATTTTCATTGCAAACTTTCCTGTTACTGTCGACGTCTAGCAACTCAACTCTTATATACTGCATCCTTTTTCTCATTGCAAGAAGTCTCAACTGTCATCAGTTTAGAAAGTGTCCACATTGGTTATAACTGACAACCGTTTCTCATAACTTAATTCTTACTTGCAACATATGTTTACGAATGCATGAATACTTTCTAGAATCGATAGGAATTGTCAAAGTCTCTTTGTTTAATGCATTCTGTTATTGCAAACAGAAATTAGACATAGCTGCAATCACAAATCAAGTTCGATGTGTTCTGAAGATGTATGTGGATAGAAAGAGACATCCTGATATAAAAAGAACACGAAGGCAATTGTATTTATACTTTCTGAAGTTGAAAAATAAATAAAGGAGCTGCAGAAGATTGAAGGTCCATTTCCATGGAAATGAATTGTGTGGCACTCTTCTGATCAACTTCTTCATGGCGGATTTTGTCTTCTACCGGTTGTACATGGATTTGAATGATATTTAGTACTTTATAAACTCAAGGCACTACTGTCCGATATGTGGCAAGTCGATAACTAAAAGTTCGAACTTAATGTTTTGAAGATCGACAACTTACATGGACGGACACAGATCGACTTCTTACGTGGTGCTCTGATGCAGAGTTGTATCAATATTCATTTCTATTCCCCAACTTTGCTGGTTGTGTATTCTCTTCTATCATTGATCTGGCCCCACAACCCCTTCTATGTCTTCGCACATGCCTGAGTGGTAATAAAACAATCAATATATCATTTCTAATCCTTTCATTTAACATAGGATGTTTTCAAATCTAATTCCTTTCATTTCTTTGCCCGTCTCTTATATATGCGAAGATCTATCAGAAGATGAAGCTCTCTAAGAAGTACATTTGTTTGATATCAATAACAAAAACATTCCAACACATATATCTCTTCAATGCAAGGCCTGTTCATGTCAGTATAGCAAATCCTCAAAATGGGCTTGGTGAAACTAAGGAGATGCTCCCCACGATCCCACCATGAGTCATCTAAAATACAATCTGCTTAATATTAAATGACTCATGGTGTGATTGTGTGGATCATCTCCTTAATATTCTACGCTATTAGTATTTTTATCTAATTTATTATTTGTCATAAAATTTATACTAATTTATATTCAAATACAGTATGATAAAATATGTTAGGAGCAATATTAGATTTACATAATGATAAAAACAATATATATCCTAACAGTATATAAAACTAATAATGATTAATCATTTAATTTTAATTATTATCTCCTTACCTCTTTCATATCCATACTGTAGAAGATATTAAGTTACGGCATATAAAGTTACAAACAATATATATTAAAACTTTAAGTTATATATAGTTGCATTCTGTTATATCCCTTTGTTGTATCTATTATTGCTTTTCACACAAAAATGCAAATTTCTGTTTGCTGATGCTGCGACTTGTTATCACACATGGAATCTCTGATTGCTGTTGCACAAGCAGTTTGAAACACTCAAAACCTATTGTATGATTGTGGTTTAGGGTTCAAATGATTCACCAGCTACTGGAATTGATCAGCAAATGCTGCTTTGACCCTTGAATCGCTTGAATATGCCCTTAAATGATTCTATGCGATTGTGACTGCTGAAAATCAAACCCCCACTTGTTTCCTCAGTTGAATACCAACTGAATCCAATTCTGAGGACGTATTGTACCTGAAAATGCAGGGTTTTTCAGCTGATTTAGTAACTTGGCTTTTGATCAATGGTGTGTACAATGTAAATATCTATATTTAAACTATTAGTACACTACATTATCATGTAATGTTTATTAATTTGTAAATTAATAGTACTTATTAATATTAATATCACTTTGATTTATAATTAATTATTTAATATATAAGAATTTTGTTACTATTGTAGAAGGTTCTTAAATGCTTCTGCATATTAAAAATATTAGGAAATATGTATATTGCCTCTAATTTTTTTGTTATTAGGTTGCAAATATGTGTATTTTGATTAAATTTATAAGTTTTTGTGTTATTAGGTTGTAAAAATGAGCACAATTTTGTGCACTTTTTGCATTCTTCTTTTGTGACACGCTCTCCAGTTACCTGATTGATTTCTACTGTGTTTATTAAACCACCACCTAAAAGATTCCCAACCTCCTAAAGGATAAAAATATTTTCTTCCCAAACAATAGATATGAGGTTTTTCATAGCAGGAAATAAATATTACTTGTAGCCTTAAAATGTTTTAAAAATTCTGTTATATTTCTGTGGGTTTGCCTGGGTTTGTCCTGGCTGAACCCAGGTCTTTCTGACAGGACCCTGAATGACCCTGCAGATGAACCAACCCAATAATCAGACCGGGTTCAAGCTGTACCTGGATCTGAGCTTGTAGGGTGACTAACTGGTAAGCGATGGTAGCATAGCTGGGAACTGTTTCATCCATAAAGTAGCTGAAAAGAAAAGTATTTTTTTTGGTGGGTAATCAATTGCTTTTGACTGGAGCTTTGAATCAGTGAGGTCACATTTGGGCGACCTCATCCCCGTGGTAGTATGATTATGGCTGCTGAGACATTAACATCTCCTAGATATGTCATTCTCTATTACTGCCTTTTAATCTCATCTCATCTCTCCACACCTTCTGCCTCCCTTCACCCACATCTCTCCATATCTCCTTTTCTCTCCTAACCCTTATCACTCTGATTGATCTACTTATGCCTCCCTGAACCCTTATCTCTTCAGCCATCTCCTTCCATCAGTTAGTCCCTTATCTCTCCGTAGACTCTCCTGCTGACCAGGGCCCCAGAGCAGCATCTTTGTCAGCTCCCATCTGAACACCAGGGTGCGCGGGCCAGTCTCCAGCATGGGCAAGCCTTCCGAACGCCAGGACTCCTGTAAATCACCATGCAGGCACCAGGGAACAACATGTAACTCGGTCTGTGTGCATCCGTACGAGCATGTATGTCTCTGTTGCTTTTTACCTGCGAATTGCATGGGCAGGGATTTGAACTGGGATTGCCGTTTCAACACGTCTTTGCAATGGCAATATTGCCGTTGCACTGCGGGGTCAACCCAGCTGAAAAGAAAAGTTGTAAAAACTTTTTATAGCAACAATGGCTCAAAATCTGTTATGAATCCGACCAAATATCTCCTATGTTATGAATCACCTTATGATTGGTATATATATTCAGAAATTAGTAATGATTTTTCCTTGAAGATGGCTCTGGTTGATGTGCTTGAAATGTTGGGACTAATAAGATCTACCTCTCACAACGATCCCAGAAGCAGGCTATCACAAAACATTGTGGAAAAAATGAAAACACTCTAATATAAATTTATTTCAGGCAAAATTAACTATTAGATTATGCTTGGTCTTTATTCTTGTTTGGGAGAATATGTCGCACTTGAATCTACCAAATTATTGTTATGGCAAATTACAATCTTGCTGCTTGTCAGCTAGGGTTATTGGTTAGATTGTAGTTGGACTTTATTCTTGTTTGTGAGACTAGGTCATGCTTGAATCTACTAAATTATTGTTATTGCAAATTACAATCTTGGTGCATGTCAGCTAGGGTTATTGGTCACAACATTGTCCAAGCACTGAGAATATATCTTCTGGTCTAGTGTATGAAGAGCTAAATTGGCATGGTTTCTCATATCATTGTGTCAACCTTTCTTTTGAAAGTGCCCCTCTATTTACAAGTGGCTTTGATTTCTAAACACAGGTCATTATCGTTACATATCTCTTACAGTTGTGGTTTTTATATTTCCCCGGTAGATATTTGTATGTGGTGATGGGCTCAGTAGAAGGTTTGGAATGTTGGGACTAAAGTGCTCTAGTTCTAACATGGTAATTCCAGAAGCAAGCTATGACAGAAACAGATGTCAAATTCCATGGAAGCTAAAAATAGTTATTGTAATTTTATCTTGAGTGATGTTACATGCTTGCTTTTTAATGCAATATGGAGTAATAATGGACTTTATCTTAAGGAATCCTAACACAGCTTATGTTAAATATACTTCCTTTGTTATTTATAACAAGCGACAATCTTGTTAAGAAGTGTTAAAGATTACCTTATTGTGCGAGCATTGAATATGTATATGCTGGTCTCAGATATTAACAACTAAATGAGTGTGGTTTCCCATATGAAATTTGAAGTGTTGGTCTAAATTTTTATTTCAGGATTTCCTTTATAGTGATAAATGGCCCTGATTTGTTAACTTAGTCATGCTTGAATGTATTGCGCTATGGGGACTCCATACTCTTGTCATTTTTGATCTACAGTTATGGGTCACCTTATGGTTGGACCTGGTATATTTGCTTGGCAAACATTAGTCTCCCTAAGATGGGTCCAGTAGATGGGCTCAAAACATTGGTACTTAATACCTCTAGCTCTCACATGGTGATCTCAGAAGCAAACTATCTCAAAAACAAACACCGTGGTAACATAAACTTATTTTGGGTGACATAATGGGTTGCCTTTTAATGTGGTATAGAGTATGCTTGGACTTCATTGTTCATAGCTCCAAATGTTGGTCATGTTTGAACATATTTCATTATTGTTATGCCAAGCCACAATAATGTTACATATCAGCTAGGTTTAGGGTCATCATATAGTGCAAACATTAAAAATATCTGCTGCTCCCTAAATGAGTTTGGTTGTATCAACACTGATCAAATTTGAAGGTGATTTCTAGACTTTTTCGAGACTGCCCTAATAGCAGCATTGATTCAAAAAAATTGTGTTTCAAATACAGATTTTTCTTTCCCTTCTGATATCTACCGAACAGGGTACTTATACAAACATTATTAGCACAATTATTGGTAGACTAATTCTGTTTGCTCATGTGGGGCATGACAGTGCCTAAATTTGAAGTGGGGTCTTTTCTGCTTTAGTGTCTCTGTGTGCCACTTGGACATAGCACAGACTTTATTTTTCAATATCCTTGGGTCCTTACTAGCTTATTGGTAATGATAGAAGCTCACACTTAAATTATCAGTGAAAATATTTATCCTTTTCTGGGCTTGGTAAATCTTGGGCAAAGTTAATGATGTTTGGGTTGAACTTGGACCAAACAAGTGTCATGTTCAATTAGATCCCATAATTGTAATGCTACAATCTTACCACATTTACTGGGGTTATGTGCAGCCTTAGTGCAGAGGGAGATTTCAATGTGGGTCTCATTCTTTCAAGAGCACCAATTAATCTATAAGACAGCAGAATCCTTATGGGGAGTTTTTAAGTTATTTTCTTTACTAAAACACTTTTTCAATATGCATGGTTTTTAGCAACTAAGTAATCTACATGCAATCTTTTTTTTGATAGGTTAAGTGAAGGATCCATTGTGGCTTACGTCTGTAGCAAAAACCTTTGAAATGACCAAAACCTTGATACAACTTATCCCCCCTTGCTTGAAAAATCTAAAGATGATATGGTTACTTAAAGTTGATAACACTCCCAGCCAAAAGTCACTTATAAATTTTTAATTAACTAAGAAAAGTTAAAACCTAGTGGTAGGGAGAGGGAAAAAAAATAAAAAATGAGCCAAAATAATTGCAAGAAAGGAGAGCCTCCACGGTCCACTAATCATCAGCACCATTAGAATCTGTGTCTTTGATATGCCAATCTCTTCAATTCTGGTTTCCAATCTCTATGTTTCTTTGTGGCAGATGAAGCAGAGAAAGCCTCCCTATTTAAAGGAGAGCAACAAGTCAGTCTATCCCCTGTATCCTAGGCTGCAGGAAGGACCTGAAACCGAGTCCTTTCAACTTTTATTGCCCTCATCTTGACCTTTCACCTCCAAATTATTGCTCCGTACCAAAACCTTGGAGCCCTCTTCAAGAAAAAATTATGAATAGAGAATTGTTTACCAATAGCTTACTCTTGCTTAGTCCAGACATTTACCTTTGCTTTCCTTTGGGACTACAATTCACTCAGTTTTTGTTCGACTTTCAGTTTGCAAATTGGCTAGCGCTTTTCTGGAAAGCAAATCTTCCTTGGGATATAAAGGCACAAAAATTATGATTTCATCATCTCTAGGAAGATCTGACCCACCATCCTTCCCTTTCTCCTATCATTGGAGATGCAGTGGCATTACTATAATCTTTATCAGCTGAAACACCCCCACTCTTTTGAATTAAAAGGTGAAGAAGGATCCAAAACTTTCACTTGTGCAAAGTTTGGATCATGTTTGCCTAATTTTGGAATCCATTTCTGTGACAACACCACCTTAGGAACTGGGAATTTGGAAGAGTGACTCGTTCCTCTTATGCCCAAGTTGATTAAACTGTAAAGCATCTGTACTGCTGGCCTTTGTAGTTAATGTATTGATTCCAAGTGCCATGTGTATACAAGATTAGATGGAATGGAAAAGAGTTTCGGAGATCTCTGTCACTATGTTGACACTGGCAAAAGAGTTTTGAACTCCTCTGACAGAATCAATCTTGACAAAATTACCAATCATATCTGTTTAAAGCTTTTAACATAACCATTGCTTTGTGTAACCAGGGGAAGATTATAAAAACAAATATTAAGGTGCAACCTGAGGCACTTTAATAAGAACAGGGCAGTATGACTTGTCTTCATTCATGATTGGAGCTTTGCAATAGGGTTGTCAAGAATGGTAGGGATTTGAACACACACAGACAATCAGTTTTGTTGAAGGCAACTATTACCATCTCATACTTGTGGAAGAATTACTTTATTATAACAACTAGTGGGATGACTTATCAAAGAATATGCATCCCTCTTTATTAAAATTATCTAAGGGCAACTTACAAAGCATATGTGTCGAACTATCACTAGCTACATATAGTAGAATTGGGTTCATAACAGTGCATCCTCCTTTGAAAAGCTTTGTCCTCAAAGCTTGAGATGAGGGAACTTGGAGAGGATATTGGCTGGCTTCCATGTGACATCTCTAAGTTACAGGCCCTTCCATTGGACTATGAACTCCGCAATAGAACAATTGTGAAGGTGCTTAGTGCATTTGTCCAAAATAACCCCAAGCTCTAAAAATATGGGGCAGTCCTCATCTAATGTAGGAAGCTCTATTGGAGGGCAAGCGAACATCTCAATCACTTTCGTGAGACGAGACATGAAAAATTGGGTGGATCGAAAAAAAGGGTGGGAGACTTGTGTGCCATCTCATTAGTGTGTCAAATCAGTTGATAGGGACAATAAAATTTGAGACCCAACTTACGACCACACTTGTCTTATAATGAAAGTTTCTTGTAGGGTTGGAGGTGTTCAAAAATCCAATCACCGATGTCAAATTTATGAACTATCCGATGTTGATCCACTGGTTGTTTCATGCAATTTTGTGATATTGTCAGAGTGGCCTTAAGTAATTGAGTGATGTCTTCATGCTTGGCTAGAGTACCAACAATGGCAACCTTAAAAGAACTTGAAACACAAGTACGCGAGGAGGGAGAATACTATAGAGGGCCTCTGAAGGGTTCAAATTGGAAGCACTTTGATAAGTGTTATTGTACCACTACTTAATTAGAAGTACCAATTGGTCCATTGACCCTGCTGCTCAAACAAAAATAATGCAAGTAAGTCTCAAGGCACTTGTTGGCCATTTTTGTTTCAGGTACAAATGCCTTGAAATCTTGCCTAAGTTCATTTCAAAAAAATCTTGCTTCACTTGCTTTATAGGTCCTCAAACATTTGAGTGTCTTGCAATAGGGGAGGAGTGTGATTCACTTATTGAGGCCGGAGCTACAAGTTAGGAAGTAACCGAATCCGGTCTTGATAAGTGGGAACTAGGCTGTTCAATAGAACCCTGACATAAACTAGGGATCCTATTCCAACTGTCAAATGATACCTTGAATTGTAGAGTTAGTAGTTTGTTCATTTAGCATCTTATCTATCCAACTTTGAATCATTACAAAAGAGAAAATATGGAGCCTTCCTCTTCCTATTGACCAGAGAGGGCATTTGCAACCACAGTTTCCTTACCCCTTTTGGTAGACAATTTCGTAGTCATATGCTTGCATCTTTGCCATCCATTTCTGTTGTCATGCAATAAAGATTTTGAGCTATGATGATCTAGTTTTATTTGGAAGGCCAGGGTCCGGCCTTCTTGCATGAACAACACACCTATGCCATGCCACAGGCATCAAACTATAATAAAGGTTTTGTGAAGATTGGTCAGGGCCAAAACTGGAGTAGAACACATGGCAGTTTTGACTGCATTGGCCTCCTCAGCTGCTGATTCAGACTAATTGAAGGAGTTCTTTTTGAGCAAAGCTGACAGGGGCACAGTAGTTATTTACCATAATTATTCACAAATGTGTTTTAGTACCCTGTCAAGCCTAAGAATCCTATCAAACTTTCGAGGGACTTAGACCATGACCCCTCTTGCATTGCAGCAATCTTCTTGAGGTTAACTTGAAAAGTTCTTTCTTCAGCTATATAGCTTAACTTACACCTTTCAAAATTGAGTTTTCATTCTCAACATTCAAGGAAGCTCAAAGAAGAATATACATAAAATCAGATCATTGATTCCAATATTGCTATTTGGAGTCAGTGTAAGACTGTCAGGTATCCAGTTCAAACACAAGGAATCTCATTTCATTATTTAAAGCTGTCTAATATTATCGTCTCCTATTTGATAGATTTGACATTGGTACTACTGAAATATTTTGGATGATGGACATATTTTTCATGGATTTGGAATGTGTCATAAGATGTTATTTTTTTTTCTAGATTCTTTTCAATTTTTTATAGCTTTCTTTTGCAACTCATAAAGTGCTCTCTACTTATTTCCATCCTTTTAAAGCAGCACATTACCATGTCGGCCATCTCTATATCAAATCAACTATTAACAGTGATTTCTATATAGGTTCCTTCATTCACTTTTATTTGCAATATAATTCTGGAAAGCTTATCTTCCTGGGATGGACAGATCCCTGGACAATCATTTGGGCTTTTGTCCTAAACATGGGTTTCTGTGGACATGTAACTGCCATGTTTTATTTAGACTGCAGGAATCGGGTATAGTACCCCCTATAAACTGCAGTGTGCCGGGTAAACTTTTTTGATGTGACTGGTGACACTGGCGCGACACATCCTCTGGTACCATGTGGGTTGGGGAGAGACTAGACCTCGTGACCTTGTGCTTTACCACAGGAATCTCTCGCCAACCAAGCTAGGCCCACCTGTCCATGTAATTGCCATAATTATTAGGTTAAAAAATATTGATTGTTTCGGGAGGTCGAAAGAACTTGGAAACTGAGTCGTTAATTTTTTTAATAAGAATAGAAAAGTTTGGACAAAATCCAATAAGTCCTGATGGTACTACAAATCCAGTTTCAGCCTGCATACCTATCTGGATTTTGTAACTGTGGTCATTGGTCAATATCTGGGAAGTAAGACATGTTTTGTGGTGATGAAAAGGAGAGTAAAATCCTATGAAGAAAAAGGTATTAGATCAATGGGAATAGGCCTTGTGAAGATATGATCAGTGATGGCAAAAATCATATTCATTTTATTCTGTGTAAAATCTTAAACAAATTCCATGTATATGTAAAGTATTTACATGCAATGCATGTGGTGAATTGTACAAGTCCACAATTTACTCAAGAATTCTTATAAAACATATCAAAGATTACTTTCTTTATGTCAGGGAGCTTAATTCTTACCACTTGAAATTGGGAATTTGATAAAATTTTCAGTTATCTGGCTCAATCATAAGAGATATCTAATTGCACTACTAAAACCATCCTAATTGTGGCTTTCCATTTGGCTAATTTGACATTTGTATACTGAAACATATTAGATCTACAAATGTTCTTTTCATGGGTTTGGAGTGCATTATAGGATCTTCAAAATTTTGCTGAGGTTTTTTTGCTCTATATTCTTATGATATTTTCACATCTTTAACTGTAGAGGATTCAAACGGATGCAGTGAGGCTATGTATTTCTTTGTAGCAGTAACTGGAGATTTATTTATCTGCATCAGACTCTAGACTATTTTCTTCTGCCTTGTCAAATTTTGACATGCTTAAGCTTCTTGAGTATATCTGTGGATATCTGCCTGTCTAATGTTTTCATTACAATTCACTCTTCCACGTTCCCCATTATAAGTGGATTTTATCATTGGAAGGGTTTCTCCCGTTCCTTAATGGCTGACCCGTTCCTAATTAGTAATTACATATAGATTGCAATTTGCAAATCATATGGCTTAGTCTTTCCATTTTTGTTGTTGGCTGAATGTTTATGATAGCTTTTGCTATTTTGACTTTTTACATATTCTTCTATCCTAACATCTATGCATGGCGATCAAAAGTTGCACCTAAAGGAAGTATTCTTTTCCTCAGCAGCTGGTCATCATCTTGTTGTGTAGCCTTAATGCTCCAGTTTATGCATTTTCAGCGTTATCATTGATTACTTGGCATTTGGCATGCTTGTCTGTGCCATGCAAAGCTGCAATCAAAGTTAACTTAAGGGGTATTGGCTATTGGAATTGAGTTTCTGTTTGGCACATTTTATTCGTTGTAGTTTGTCTTATTTCCTAGCAGATATGATCTATTCACCGAGGTGGTGATCATAAAGGCTAATATGGTGATTTAATTTTCTTAATACTTTTGTTAACATCTGACAAACTTTTTTTTGTTAAGGAAATAAAAATATGCAGCATTGCCAATAATTATCTAATTGCATATGCAGTCTCTGTAAAAGCCCTAGACTTTTCCTGTTAGACATACTGGATTTCAACCAGTGAAATGTTATTGATTACACCCAGTTGGAATAATGAAGTTAGATTCACAATTATATGGTCATATATGTGATTTTTCTATTTATTCTGAGGAATGACATTGTATATCCACTGCCAAGTTTTAGAGTATGGAATACCTTTTATATCTACTTTGTTGCCAGGCCTTCAATGCTTTTGGCTAGTAACAAGGAAGAGTCATTTTGTGAACAGGCATGCATATAACCGTGGTGCATCAATATACTTAACTGTGCAAATAACGTTTATGTTACCGGATTTTACTTGATGTCTATCTCACAGACCTCTTTATGACTTGCTCCGAACCAAGCGTTGCTCAACAAACGCTGCTGAACTTTGTTGCAGGATTGTGGGGTAGCCGCAACCAAGGATCTGCATTATTGGAGGCGATAAAAAGGTTTACCTTAGTTACTATCTAATGGCTGATCCTCAGGATGATGAAAAAGATGAGGAATGGATGAAAGAAGTTTATGGAAAGGAGTATACAGGACCTCCTAAACCCTCTGATCTCAAAGATCGTGACAATAGTACAGTGAAAAAAAGAACTGCTAGTGATAATGAGTCTGATGAGGATGAAAAGAATCGTGATCCAAATGCTATTCCCACTGGGTTTACTAGTAGAGAAGCTAAAGTGTGGGAATCAAAGGCTAAGTCTATAGAAAGAAACTGGAAACGGAAGAAGGAAGAAGAGCTTACATGCCGTATTTGTGGTGAAAAAGGCCATTTTACACAGGTACGTTGAGAGATTCAGGTAATGTAGTGATTTGTCCTGTCTCCTGTTTTCCTTTATAGAGACATTAGACTCTTAATTTTAATGGACAGATGGGCAACCCATAGAGCCATCTTTTGAAAGTCCAGAAAGGCCATTTTCCCTGAGGTAAGTCAACAGGTTCAGGTAATGTTGCTAATATACATCCCTCTTCAATTAAATCTAAGGACAATTCATTTTCAAATTTGGGCGAACGAGCTATCTGCATCGTGATGAAAAAACAGAATCAGCTCTGGATGATATGTTCTGTCATTTGCCTAAGTTGGTTTGTAAAGTGAAAGTACTGTTGGTGTGAGACAATTTATGCTTCTCTTCCTGGTGCTTCAATTTGAGGAAGTTTGAGTTTACACATTTGAGATGCAAGGGTTATGATAGGCGAGATCTCAATTGAGAGATCTTTTCTCTCGTCAATGTATAATTCTTAGTTGTGCTTTGGGGATCACGAAGTGACATTCTTTAGTTTGTGCTATGTGGGAAGCACTGAAAGAAATCGACTCAATCAAATGTTCATCACATCCATTGCCACTAATTTGAAAAAATCAAAATTAAATGCATTCTGTGGAAACAATTTAAATAATACTAGCAGGCACAAATGTATTGATTTAGTTAAAAAAATACAATCAAGATCAATGCAGATGACTTTTTCTCAAAATTCAGAGTAAAAATGATTAAGTTAATGGAAGTAGTTACATATGCATTGATGAAGATAGGATGGATGTGTCAAGTGACAAGACTTTGTGTTTATACCTAAACAGTGAAAAAAGAAAGCAATAAATATGGTTTGTAATCAATCACATGTATTAGAAGACGGCCTACACTGTTAATGAAGGTGACAAGTGTGAGTGAAAACTTTGGAAGTAGGGCCTACTGTAACATTTTGCATCCATGTGTATATGTGTCTATATCTGATCTTGTTTTGAGAGATTGGAAGATAAATGTTCTTTTTGGGAATGGCACTGATTATTTGCACCACTTATCGCAGTGTTGGGGTAAGTCTGTAAGGTATTTAGCTTACACTGCATATCAGGGCTCATTGCTCCATAACCCTGCCCACATTTAAGTACTCAAGAGCCTCCATGGCATGCCTTCCAAGTTATGGGTCGATGGATGGTTAAGGATGTGAACTTGGGTTTCTTTTATTATGAATGCACCTCTTTACCATTAAAACAGGAACAACTGCAATTTTATATATTTAGATTAGCACTGTCTGCGATTTTATGTATTTAGTTCAGTGCTCTATGTTTAAGCTCTTTATATATTAATATTCCAATGCATGTTTCTTCCTAAATTTTTTCTTAAAAAGAATGATCATTAATAACCATAGTTGCATGGGTACTCGTACCCATACCCCTGGGATGTGTACTGGGTGCTGGTACACGTACCCAAGTACAGGGTACTCAGTGGGTACTTAGTGGAGAGCATCATAGCTAAGGACCTTGATTAAGATTTCTGATTTTTGTTTCAGTTTTTTGTTTGCATATCAGTGTGTTGTTTATCAAGCTTATTTCAATATGTAATCACTAATCACTTTGAAACTTCGATACAATGATTGTATGACATTTCAACTTGTGTACTTAATCTTCAAAGTTAATGTTTGACAGTAAACTTTATCATTGTTCTTGTTTTGAAAAGTCAATGGCATTATATTTTCAGATTTTATATAAATCATTAAATTATATATATAAAAAAATTGACGTACCCAAAGTACCCGTCTCCTATTTTGAAGAAATAGCCGTACCCGTCTCCAAAGTACCCAAGTACCTCCGTCTCCATGCAACCTTGTTAATAACTATCAATTAAACTTTTATTGTTTGATATGGCAAAGAGGCTGTTCTCTACCATAAGAGGTTCATTGGCCTTGAATGCCAAGGAGGCTCTAAATTGAACACCCAACTTCCTCCTAGAGTTGTTCTAGCCACGGTTTGCGAACTCTGCAATTTCTTGCCAAATTCAGAGTAAATTCATTGGCTTGATAGTTTTTTGCAAAGATTTTCCTGCTGACTTCGCCACCTGGAAAAAGTTTTTGTATAGCCTTTATGAAACCCCTGATTTTTTTTCTTTTTGGCACTTAAGTATTCTGTGGTTTGGATGTCAGCAGTGCAAATGGATTGTTGAAGTGAAAGGATCTATCAATGGTTGGTTAAAAGTGAGAAAATAATGAACATGACACGTGTAATGAAGGTCCCTGTGACCTTTTTCTGGGTTTTTCAACCTCACTAATTACTGCAGACCCCAGACATTTGCTCTGGTTTTAGAAAGTAAAACATAAACAATTGTTTAGCACTTGTGAGTTGGTTTGAAAAAGCAGATTTCTTTTCCCTTTCATTAGCCTGAAGTATCTAAAACAGCATTTTTTCATTGTTTCCTAAGACGTTCCTGCAGAAGCAAGGGAAGTCCCTGGTGCATTCCCCATGGCAGGGGATGTGGGCGACGGGCGACTTTCTAATATCCTCAGGAGGGCTAAAGTCTCTCTGTGTGAAAACATTAAACAAACCAACAACATGATGGCATGGACAAATTGTTGACCTTGGAAGAAAGAAGGAATATTTACATGTTGGAGGCAAAATAGACCATTAAAGTATAACATCTGTTAATGTTTTTGTTTACATGGACACACTCTCTCCTATCTTTTGTAAGTAGGTGATCAAATATTTCTTCTTTCTTATGGACACCTTGGATTTAGTAGAGAGCAAAGGGAGTGGTGATGGATGTTATCAAGTTTTCATAAATGTTTGTGCACTTCTGCTGACTGCTGTAAATAGTTTCTAAAATCATAAAAACAGAGAAGAAAGTAAATAAAAAGATTGAAAAATGAGGATATTCCAGTCTTTGACTGTGCAACCCTCATCATTTAGACCGTTCAGATTCCTTAGTGTCAACATTAGCTCTGTGAAGAATGAAAAGTTAGTCAGAAATAATTAGGATTTGATGGTGGAAAGACATTTATGCAATGTAATAGATTTTTTGTTACTTAATTTAAATATATATAGAAATTGTGGGAAATACGTATATTTATATATTGTAATAGAACTTTTTAAAATTAATGTAAATATATATTAATAAGATATGTAGATTCTATCTATCTATTTTTTTATTTACATCCCTAGTCATCGTCTACTGTCCCTAGCTTTGGTCCATAGTATATATATATATATACAGACTACATCCCAAGCCACCGTCCGCCATCACCAACATTGGTCCATAGTACACCTGTCCCCCCATCTGTGAAAGCCGTCTGATTCTATCATCGCTCTGTTCCAAAACTCCATGTAACATAGGTTTTTTCCACTATTTATATGGAATTTTCAGCATTTTTAAGTGTCCTGATCAATTCCTGAGTAATTTTGTTCCATCAATACTTCTGGTTTGCCTAGCCAATCCCATTTCTAAGAAATGCTACTACGATCAAAATAGACTTGCATGATCTCCAAAATATGTATTTATGTCTCTTTTTTCAATTCTGTACGTCTCTTGTGCATTATTAAGTTCATTTTGTGTATTTATGTAGTTTTTTTCAATTTACCGAGTCCCAAAACCATTTCAGAATTTTGGCTGCTGAGTTTTGAGTTTTCAAACTATGGTCCAGATTCTGCCATGGCTCTTTTTCGTGATAGATGATGGTAGTGTTGGTTCTTGTGCGTGAGCCTTTTCTACATACACATGACAGCTGGTCTCCTATCATGATGTTTTTTCGTTCTCCTTTACTAGCTACACGCTCCCTTGTAGAGTCTGACCTTAACAATACCATTTGTAGGTAGCTTTTATCATTTGTAGTTCTCTTTAGTGCTTCGTATTTATTGTTTCATAATTTTGTTACCTTTCCCTTAGTACTTCTTTATTATTATAATATTATTTAATGCATTCAAGTCCCATTGATCTACTCGTCTTTCTTTGTGGATATTGATTTAATTTCTTTTTAGTAATGCCATCTAACTATTATGTGCATCAGTTAAAATCTAGCATTCGAGTTTTCTTAATCATGTCTTAAAACGGGAGAGTTTTTACTTTAGCATTTATGCTTTGTGGTCATAACCTCTGTAGGTTTTTTTAATATTTTTATCTTTCTTTAGTGCTTTGTACTAATTCTATTTTAATTTTGCTACCTTTCCTCTTGTACTCTTATATTATTTAATGCATTCAATTTCTTTGACCAACTTGTGTTTCTTTGTGGATATTGATATAATTTTGTTTTTTAATATTATAGATCGTTTACAAATCTTATGCTCATACAAGTATTACAAACTTTTTATTCAACCATCAAACTAAGACAAATACGAGCTCCTTACGAGCTGCCACACTAGAAACAACGAATGGAAGACCAAGAGTCACAACTTATAAATCGATCTTTTACAATGAGACAAATGCAACCAATGGAAAACCAAGAGTCACAACTTAAAATTCCACAAAGATGTCCCTTTTGAGATTTGAACCAGGGTCTCCACAATGAGAACTCATTGCTTCAACCAACTAAGCTAAACCCCTTGGACATATAATTTTTTTTTTCTAATGCCATCTCTAACTATTTAGTGCATTAGTTAAAAATCTAGTAGAGAGTTTTGCTAGCCATGTCTTAAGGAGAGAGTGGTGAAATCTTTATGAGTATATCACCATTGCAATAGGTTTTGGTTACTGTGTATGCAGGGTTGTATTGAGAAGGATTTGTTACTCTTATACATTGGAGATGCATCATTGTTGCATATCAGAAAGTCTGATCTATTTTTTATGTAGGAATTTGCAAAGACAACTGTAAGATATATCCATGGTCAAAATGTGTTTGGGACAACTGTAAGATATATCCATGGTCAAAATGTGTTTAGGGCAAGTGTAGACATATCCATGGTCAATATGTTACATGAATGATTTAAAAAATTATAAGGTTTAAATTGTTATGTGAAATGGGGCGTGGTCACCTTTTTCTCTATAGTTAGATACTGTGGAGAATGAAGGGTTAGGTAATTTACTAAGATATGGAATTATCTGTTTAGTTTAATTCAATTCTCCCATCAGGAAACAACTTTTGTGTATGGCTTCCATATCTTTGTTCAAATGAGCAGTCTGCATATGTACAGATAAAGATTGCAATTTCAGCAGTAAATTTTATGTGTATTACTTGAATCTCTTGAAGCATAATGCCAACATTACACATTAAATGATAAAAATATTTCTGTGATTCATGACAATATGCTTGGCCAGCATTAGTGCAATTCTGAAGTGAAATGTGCTTTGGCAGGGTTGCCCAACAACATTGGGCGTGAATCGGAGGTCACGTGGAGGTGCTGAACGAACCCCTACAAGGGACAAAAATTTCAAGCCTCGCTTTACAGGATCTGGTGGTTCTCGAGGTCAGGGAGCTGAGAAGGATGCTGGATACCGATTTGAACATGATAGTCATCCTGCTGGATTTGAACATGACAGTCATCCCGCTGGAGGCCGTGATGCATATTACTCACATGCTAGCAGAACTGAAAAGGCTAGAGGATCAAAACCTCTAGGCTTTAATAAACGGGCTGAACAAGTTGATGAATTTAGAGACGAAGCAATGGGACGACAGAGTTCTAGTCGTGGATCAAATGCAAATTCACTAGTTGCAGCCCAAATGCAACATATAGCTGCACAGAGAATGCAGCATAGTTCTGGTTCACAGCATTATCCAAGCATGCCAGATGTCCTGCCAACAGGCATGGAACAACGCTACTCATCTTCACAAGGAGATGGTCACTGGAAGTGGGAAGGTACATGAAATGGATCAAATTTTGTACTACCTCATATTCATAAAGAAGGTACCTTGTGGGAAAGATTTGCCTCCAGAGAGTTATATTGTATTTAACTGAACTGTTTTTATCTGATTTCTATGGTAGGCTTTTGAAAGATGGGTTTTTTTGTGTTAAATTAATTTTAGGGACACTTACCCAATTCAATTCAACTAATTTATTTTCTTGCATTTTGATGCGTTTATAAGTACAAATTTGGTTAAAGCTGGATTGTACCCTTTAAGCATGCTCATTTTCTAATGATTCTTTTACTGGTCTTGGTTTATTATATAGGCCGGGGTCCCTCAGACCCAGTTAGTGGAAACATCTCTCCATCTAAAGTAAGGGGTCCAGATGGAGCAAGTCCTTATTATCATGGTCAAATGCCAGAATCTATCCCCTCAGAAGGAAATAATGTTTTGCCAAAGGAATCTAACCAGAAGCTGGAAGTGGATGTCGGCTTTGAAGATCAAACGTCACCTAAGTCATTTGAAGCATTTGAGCAGAAACTTATGGATGAGGTGATGAAACTTACAAAAGAGCAAGATGATGCAGAGGATGAGGAAAATACACGGCATCGTGAGGTATGTGATTGTTTGCATAATTTTAACAAATCTGATTATCTTTCAGGAATCAATGGTAAGTAAAATTTGGATATGGAATAACATGCTTGTCTATTAATAATTAATAATTTTTTTTTTTGGTCTCACATAAATACATCTTTGAGAGTGTTAGTCAGTCCATGGTTTTGTTTGTTTACCCAACTTCCAGAACTGAACTTTCAAAGTTAAAAGGTTTATTTATGTTCGAGTCTGTTGTAGATAAGCTTCATCTATCAACTCAGTGCAGTAAATTTGTTTTTGAAAACTTGGGTAAATTGCATTGGTTTTTTGCTTTTTCTTGCCTTATTTCTGAAAAACATAAAATGACATTGTTGTAAGTAATTGAGTATATAAGTTGTCCTCTTGATGAGTTGCATGGATTTTTGTTTTATTGTATGTGTAGTCAGAATTATTGTGCTAGCATCAGTATTTGATTATCGTCTCTTGGTGGCAAGGGAGCTCAACTCTCTTTATATTCTCTGTTTTGGACAATAGACATTGAGTAGCTGCAAAAATGTTTCTAGTTCAAGAAAGCTTTTGATCTATTGTTTCTCTGAACACTGAAAACTCGCTGCATGGACCTTTTTTTGCAGCGCACACAAGAAATCCATGAACAATTCCAGGCCAAGCTTGTAGCCCTGAGAGCTCAGCATGCTAAGCATAGAGAAGAGTTTTTATGTCATGAGATGCAGTCACGAGTGGATCAGTATCGTCAACCAGCTTCTTCAAAACAATACCATGAAAGTGGTGGTGGTCCAATGCTTGGTTACAATGAAAATTTAAATGATAATCGTGGATATAGCAGTAGTGTTGGAGATGGTCAGCAGGGCTACCCAGGAGGGTATGATGCACGCAGGGATGAAATACAGTATTATGGTAATCCTCCACACACCTTTAACAGGAATCAGAGCTATGATATGAGGGAGGCTTTCTCTGGTAGCCGAATGTACGAGTCTGCTCAAAGATACCGTTGAATAATCATTCGAATGTTAGTGGTGGTGTGTCATGGAGGTTGTGTCAGTTTCATGTTTAATTAACCAAGTTCTGGAGGTAGTATGTAATATCCTGGGTGCACTAAATTTATCGCCATTTAATGCTTCATGTTTAGTATGCCTTCACAAGGTATTCTGCATAGATGGCTCCATTTTAGAAAGCTCCTTTTTCGTCATTTGCTTGTTACACTATTCTAGTATTAAGTTGGTTTTTGTTTTATTACTTATGTGTGGGGCATGCGTCTTCCCCAGCTTAATGATGGCTTTGAAGCCAATGGCCAGTTGGGTAGGGTAACTCTTCTGGCCGGATGTGCGGAGGTGAGACTATCAGGTCTTTACCATTTGCATTGCTAGGTGATTCCTTCTATCAATTTGCTTAGTTCCTGGGTTGCCCAGATGGCTTGCAAGAGATGGATGCACATCCACCTGTTGATTGCCTGTGAATCTAAGATTCCACATTTTTTCTCTAATAGACATGCTTCGAATTTTGGTCTAGAAAATTTTCAGTGAACTACAAGTCATATAGTAGGAAATATACGAGTCCAGGCAAGGTTTCGTATGTTTTTCAGATTTTTAAATTTAAGCTTTTGATTTATCTTCTTATACTTCTTATTTAATGTGGTGTATAATAGCATAGTTGCCTATTTGGGAGCCCATGTTTTAATTGGCCTGTTATAGCTGGTTGGTATAAGCTTTCCTGAGACTAAATATGTGTGCCTTATCCTATTTCAACAACTTTATCCATGTTATTGGTCTCATCTAGTCCTTGCTTGTTTCCTTACGCCTCTATATTTGGATTTTGTATTATGTTTATTGCAGTTGTCCGTCAAGTAGCTCTACAGAATAAACATATGTGCATTTTCTCTAGTTTCCTCCTCTGGAATCAAAATGAGCAAATCAGTTGGTTGAGATGCTTATAGCATCCATAAGAACTTATTTGAAGGGAGAAAAGGTTGTTATTAAGAGGGTAAGTTGATCATTTCATTTGTTCCTGCATTACTTGTGATGAGAATTTTTCTCGGGATGTGGCAATGTATTTGGTTCCATAAGCAGAAATGAGAATAGTATTATTAAAACTGGACTACCATATGTTACCTCTGATTTGCGGTTCAAATTGTTCTAGATGCACGAGGTGCATGCTATAATTCAACTTGAGGTAAGAGATAGGAAATAAGAAGGCATTCTTGAATACAACCTGAGAGTGAATCAAGAATCAGAGGATGGATTTGTAATGAATCAGGAAAATACAAAAGATACAGGAGAGGAGTGCTGGGTAACCTGCATGCAAATTGAGAATGCAGTGGAAAACCATAATCTGACGATGGCTCTTTCGATTTCAATTCACAATTATTAGTATATCTGTGTAAATTTTGTCAAAGCAACTTTAGGTTTCACATTAGCTTTGCTTGCTTGTCATTTAATGCAAAGCAAATGGTTCTGGTTAAGATAGGAAACACAAAGGCATATTTGGAGCATAGGCAGAGGATTTGTTAGGGAGCATGATGAACTCATCATGAATTGGAAAAATGGCAAATATAAAGGAGAGAAATATCAGGAAACTTAATGCAAATTGAGAATGCATGGAAAATCATAGCCTGATAATGGTTCTTTTAATCCAAATTTACAATTATTAGCACATTCAAGCAAATTTAGTTGGGATGCAAATCGAGAATGCATGGAAAATCATAGCCTTATGATGGTTCATTTAATCCAAATTTACTATTATTAGCATATCCAAGTAAATTCAATCGAAGCAATTTCAGGTTTCATATTTTTACTTGCTTGTAGACTAATGCAAAGTTCTGCTACATCCTCATTCAAAGTTCTGCTACTTCCTCATTAGGCAATGCTTCTGCCAAACCAGATTCATATTTTTCCGTGCACCGGTTCATTAAAGCTTTCCAACTAAATAAATACCTGGAAAAGTATGAGATGCATGGTATGCGTGAAATCCTGGAGGATCTTGTTAAAGTAGGGACAGTCTAGAAACTTTGACGTAGGCTCAATTCCATGCTTTTAAGAATGTGTATTAGTTAAATTTTTAGACTGGCAGTAAGGAATCTGATTGGGCTTTCAACTTTTCAAGCATCGGATAGCTGAGCAAGGTGTTTTCCTGGAAATTTATTAGCGTCACTGAATTTCAAGTGTTGGAGATGTTTGTGTGACTAGATGCTGCCCAAGCATAAATGATATTGCCTTAAGATCTGAATTGAACTGAAGAAAACCCTACCCTGCCATATAACTTCAGACTCCCATATAGTTGTGCATGCAGAGGTAGATCCCTACTATGGCAATGGGGTGGGCATGTTACGTATGGAGTCGAGTTGCGGACTCAAGTTATAAGAGACAAATCAGGAAAATTGGTAAGTGAAAAATATTGGTTTACTCTTGAAAAAGCCGGGAGCAGGATGCTCATGTTTTGGACATAGCTGGAGATCTTTGCAGGCAAGGGAAATTGTAATGCTTAACTAATGAAGAACAAGTTCGGAAGCTCATGACTGACTTGAATGATGTCTTGAAGAGTTGGATGGTCATGACACCAGGTAAGGAGCTAAGAACATTGTGAGTCAATTCTCTCTAGACAACCCAAATCTGGCCAAAAATAATAGGCCCCCTCTTGAGGAAAGAAGTTAGGGCAGGGATTGAAGATACAGATTGCCTCAAGGTTCTTATCTTTGTACAAGGAATCAAAGTGGTTTGAAACAAATGAGGGGAAAGGACAAATTGAAGTCGATCCTGCATTGCAGCTTTTTTTGATGCTGTCAACAGCATTTGGAAGATTGGCATCATCCTTAGGGAGGTGAATGCAGCAATTTAGGTCTCCCAAAGAAAGAGAGCTTGATTGTGCACAACTACAAGGTGTTCTCCATGATCTACGTTTTGCTCAATACCATACAAGTGTGGTTAATAAGAAAGTGCACAACTACAAGGTGTTCTCCATGATCTACGTTTTGCTCAATACCATACAAGTGTGGTTAATAAGAAAGTTGAAGCAACATAAGTATGAGTTCTTTCATGAAGAGTTATGTTGGGTCAAAAAGATTAGAGAGTATTGTGTAGGTGGTTACTTTGGACGTGGTTGCTCATAGAGTAAAAGTTATTTCAAGAAACATACTTATGAAGCCTTTATTTGATAGAAAGAAGGGTTACATCACGGGTCCCAATGACACTTTAGTGTGCAAGCTTAAAGCTGCTCGAGTGGAGGTGAAGGGTCTTTGCTCCATTCAATTGGGGTACATTGACGAAGAGAGGGTGAGAGTTTGAGAATCTTGGTATTATATTATTTATGTTCAGGAGGGGTGCAAAGGAAGATTGCCTAGGCTTTTGATGCTTGTTTATCATCGTCATAAACAATTCTTAAAAGATTGGGATCGTGACAGTATGCTAAAGAGAACTCAAAGTGGATTTGGTGTTTGCTTTTTCTTTACTTGTGTTGGTTAACTTGTTTGATGAGACAGTGGGCTTATGCTTGGGTAGATAAATGGGACAACAAGATAGTTTTGGTTGTTGGAGTCAATTTTGTAATAAAGATTTAAAGTTATAAATATTAGTAAGAGCCATTTACTTGTTGCTAAATTCTAGAGTTGGGGGGCATTCTTATTGATTGTGGTGTTAGATTGGGTCTAGTAGAATCATTTAAGTGATTGATACCATGGCAAGGGAGTCGCAAAGTTTGTGGTAGTTGTCGACTATATATGGCTAGTTAAGAGTTTTTGCAATTTGCTTTTACTATGAAAGTAGGGACATGCTTGAGTGGGGTAGCTTGCCATATTGGATGGAAGCCTTTATATTGAGGAGTTTAATACATGGTGGGAAGCCTTTATGAAGGATAACAAAATGTAATGTTGTGATTATTTGTTGTGTTAACAATGTTGGTAGGTTGCTCATATATCCCCATGCTTGGTAGGATTATTATGTGGTGCTTGGGAATTAGTATCTCGAGGTATTATGCAAGAAATATGGTGATAGTATGTGGGTGGCTATTTTAGTTTGGTGGTGGAGTTTGGCATGATTTTTTTGATATTGTTTTGGGTAGGTTCCTTTCTTATGATGACACAAGCAATGTAGGCTATAGATTGATTATGTCAATTCTCTATTTTGATTATTGATTTCAAACAAAATTTGAAATTGGTTATTAAAAATGTGGAGAAAAGGATGGTATTATGGTGCAATTGTTTTTTGGTGATATATTTGCTGGAGGAAAAATGAATGCTTTTAGGCAAGTTGTCTAATTTGTTGTAAACAGAGGTTCCAATTACTTGGAGTTGTCTTAGAAATGTATTTTATTATATAGTTGTAGGAGGATGTTCATAAGCTTCAAGTGGATAACAAAATATTGGAAGTTTTTTGTGAGCACTTGTGAATGACAATGGTCTTGTTTCATAATGAAACATTGGAACTCATAAGTGGTTTCACAGTATTATTTCTTCAAAATAGATTAGTGACAAGAGTGGTGAGATGGACAAAGATGATATTGATGGCAATGATTGGGGTGATTGTCTTTAATGGAGATTACCTTAGTCTTGGGGAATTTGGTATACATGAAAGTGTTTGAGAGGTGCACACTTGTGGGGATTACACGTGCATGTAATCCTTTCTTGTGTAGTGATTTGTGGCCACAACCTCTTCTACATTATAGGGTTTTTAATTTGTAGCTTAGCTTAACATAAATTTGTGGCAACAATGCTTGGCTTGTTAGGGTTTTTGGGTGTAGTACTCGGTGTGTTTAGTTGTTTTTTTATTGTAGTTTGGTTGCTTGTCTTCTATGCATGGTACAATATGATATTATTATTACTCTTATATGAAGTTTGGTGTTGTACATGTCAACATTGTCTTCTAGTTTTCTTGGGGTCCATATAGACAACCTTGATATTGATAATTAATAAAAAGTGAAATCAAGGTAGAAATCAAGTAAAATATTGTAGACTAAACAATAAATTATATTTGAAAGAGCCAATTTTGGGTTTAAATACTTCTTTTGCATTTGTAGTTAGGATCATTGAGGATTACATTATTAACATGCCATTGGCCTAGTTCAAATGCCTTTCCATTTCTTTACATAATAGGGGTTTTGAACTTATATGTACTTGAAAAGGTTTTACATCCTTGAGTAATAGATTAAGGAGTATGAATGAAAAGACAACAATTTTTTCATTATCAATCTCTTTTCACTTGTGGGGGCTTCATTGATAAAAAATGTGGCTCTTTTGCCATCTTTCTATCTTATCGTGACATTTGATATTATTGGAATTGATAATGAATCATATAAATGCTTACTTGTCTAAACTCTTTGGACTAGTTTTATGTGACACACCTTGGATACATTGTAGCCTAGCAACTTATTTTTGTGCAAGGCAATTATATATAGTACCTAAATGAACCATGAATTTGCATCTAGTGCAATATTTAAAAGTAGCTACTTTATTATTGTAAGATCCATGCTTTTGACATAAAAATGTATTTAGGACAATGTTTTAATCATGAATAGATTTTGAATATATTTTTTTTTTAAATCACACTTCAATAGTTTAAACAAATGATACTAATTTTTATAATACAACCTTGCAAAAATCTGGTAACTAATTGTCCTTTTTGTTAGTCAAAATGTACTTTTGACCATTGAGTTGAATGTGTTACAAATAATTGACTTTGAAGATGTATATCAAAATATTATATATAGAAGCCTTTATTGCCCTTATGGTGGCTCTAGTCGTGCCTTTGGAAGCTTAATCAAAGTTCAAAATGATCTATAACCATTTTTAGGTCTCCTATATCATGATTTTAGTTTCTCACCAATAGAGATCTTAGTAATTTGGTGAACCTTCAAGAAAATTGCATGCTTTATTCTTGTCTTGATGAATCATTATGTTAACCGTGGACATTGCCATGTGTTTTATCAAAACATCATCCCAAATTTGGTATTGGCTCTTAGTTAAAAATCTTATTAATTAGTTTTAGCAAAAAATATTTGCAAATTTCTAGGGTAAAAATTTCTAGGGTAAAGGAGAGTGCCAAGATTGTAAATGGTATATGAGTAAAAGTCCATTAAAGATTAAAGCTAGAAACAAAGTGAAGCCATATATATTTTGTTATGGCACATTGAAGTAGAAGGTGATTGATCTTTGGAGTAACCAAGATCTACTTGTAAACACAAAGTTCTCCACAATTAAACAATTTGTAAAATGAGAAATATCATAAGCATGTGCTCGTTAGTTGTAGAATGTACAAATGAGCCTTGCTTATAAAGGCAAGCATGAAGAAAAGAGAAGGTAGGTGTCAAACTCTGATTACCTGAAGCTCTCCTCATTTAAGCAATTTGTAAAATGAGAAATATCATAAGCATGTGATCGTGAGTTGTAAAATGTGCAAATGAGCCTTGCTTATAAAAGCAAGCACGGAGAGGTGAGAAGTATGAAACGAGTGTGGGACTCTATGGGCAAGTGTTGAGACACTAGGTGAGTTTACTTGAGGTGAGACAAAGTCTAGATAACCTTTAAGTGAGCTTAAGTGTAGTGTGAATAGGACTCTACCAAGTAGGCTAAAAGCTTACTAGTTTGATAATACCATTTTTCACACTAACACCCCGCCTTAGGTGACACTAAAGGAGAAAGCTAAATAATGAATATACTAGTCTCAACAACATGGCTTGATAAGTACTCATGTAGAAATAAAGATCTCTCATAAACAAAGAAAGAGAAAACCTAGTGGGAACAAAACTCCTCCAAAAGAGAGAATTGAGAAGGATAAGACCTCGTCTAAAGATGCTCATATGATGATGAACTCTTGAAGCATACCTAAGATGGGCCTGTTTTTATTGGAATCAATGAATCTTCAAAGATGTAGATCAACGGATACAAAATACTTCGTGATTGAGCATGTAGTAAACTACTCAAACATGAAGTTGAAGATGCATGTGGTATCATGATCAAGGAGCATGATCAACAAAGCATGAGTAACTTGTGTTACACAAGTAAAATGTGCTTGGTGCTCTACATAAGCACTATAACCTCACAAAATACGGTCCATTGAAATAATTGCCCCATAGGAGATATAAAAATAGAAGGTCAATGCGTCCCCCCTACACGTTGTGAAGTCCATACGGCTCCACTAAGGTTGCTTTACTATTCCACTGTAACAAGGAAGCATTAGTACAACCATTTTATAATTCTTCGCTTAAATCCAACATTAGGTCAACACATGCACCAAAGAACTAAAAGAAGGGTGTGCATCATAACACTCACACATGAGACAAGATACATAAAGATCCATTATTGTGATTACAAATCTACGACACTACACAAACTCCTATTTCAATGTTTAATTCACTGTAAAGTACAAATTTTCCTCAAGTACCACACATTTAGTTTTGTGGTGCTTTATAAGAGTGGTTTTGCACAATTATTTGTTGTTTGTAGATTGTAGGTTTTATGTTATTAGGTGGACAATGACGACATATATCAAGTGTCTTACAAACCTTTAAAAAATAACAAAAAATACTAAATAGAATCCCCATATTAAAAACTTGAACACCCCTTTATTTAAGTGCATTACAAATTAGAATTGACGCATGAGTTCTCATAAGAGGCATTCTTACAAATTAAAATTTTGGAATAAAATTATGTAAATAACACTACCGTTGCAAATAGCTCACAAAATTATCTAGGTTTAAAAACATAAGAGCAAAAAATGAGTTTGTATGAGCCCAAATGAGCCATGTGAAGTTTCAAAAACAAGAACTATTTAAGGTGTCATGTGAGAAAGTGCAATTTCATAAAAAAATATACATTATTCTACAAAACTATGTTGGAGTTGATAGCTAACACCACAACCAAAATACCGAAGGTTGGAAAATGTAGCACCTATTCACACTTGAATTATCCTACAAGAGTAAAATAAGATCAAAATATAAATTAATAAATAATTTAATTTATGCCAATTTAAATGGTATGCATACACAATAAAAAAAAAGTAAACATGTATGTGCAAAAAAGTATACCATATAACTGTCTAGGCCAAATGAAATCGCTGAAATGGTACCGTGTCAGACCTGTGAGATATCATCCTCAAACATTGACTTTTAAATCCCACATAAATATATATTAGTATTAATATCTATTATAAATATCAATTTAAGATAAAATGTAAAATTAATTTAAGTCTTACACTACTTCGATGTTGATAAAATCCAACATCCTCCTCATCTCTAGCACCCTATGCTCTTTCTTCTATTGTCTCAGGTTGTACACCTGAAATGTGATGGACCTTGTATTCAATTGTGTCTATAGGAGGTTTAGTAGGCTATCCAAGAGGAGCTAAACATGTGTTTGCACATAGTCCAATTATGGGGCACACAAATATGTGAAGATGGGAGTATACTAGCATCAACCTATCCAATAGGTGTATCAATGTCCTTTGGATGAGTGAATTGAGAGCTTTGTGTGATCAAATAACCAGTCAGTGTATGACCAAGCTTCTTTGCGATGGTGCATCTACAATAATATCTGTGTTGTACCAGAGGTGGGTGATCAATAAGAGGGGGAATAAATGGGTCTTGTACTACTAGAATTGCCTTGGAAATATCTCATATCAAAGCAGTTCACATGCTTACCCATGACAAATTCAACATATAGTTTCCTAAGAAACTACTGGGGGACATCAAGGTGGTTGTTGCATGGTTTATTAGAATCCATATATCAATGATCCTCAAAATTAGCTATGATTCCTTGATGCGTGAACCCTTCAATTGAATATTTGGGTATACATCAATGAGTTGTCTACTTCTAGGATTAATGAAAAGCTAGGTTCATTGGGCTTTAGAAATATCTAGTTCCTTCATTCTGATCATACGATAAGCCATTAAAAATGGTTGCCTCTAAAGTGATTTTCATTAAGGACAACCGAGGGTGCTTGCAATATAACTAGATAATGTTCTTCAATCCAGTCAAATTGCCGTTAATTAAGTCCTGAATTGAAGGAAGGTTTTATTGGGGAGGGTTTGGTGGTGGAGGATGATTTGACTGGCTAGGGTTTGGATTTTCATTTATTAATACACCCGATTGAAGTTGAAAATTAAAAAAATGAGAATTTACGCCTAAATTGTTAAAAAAATGAAGAAAACAATAAAAATTAACATACCTTACAAGATCTAATTGAGAAATTGATGATATATAAAATGGACATCAATTCTTTTCCGATATCTATTCCTCCCACTTCTTGTTACTGTCGTGGGTAAAAATGCCATTTTGGCTCTATTTTTTATTGAATGTTGTCATAAAGAGGTGTTCGTTTCTTGATGTAAGCTCTTTCTAAAAAATGTTAATTTTTACGGACTTCTATAATATATAATATATTATTATATTATATAAATATATAATTTTTTTTGATTAATTACAATGAATTTTTAGCTTGGCCCATAACTAGGCGAAGCCAGAAATGGGGGATCTCATCCCCAACATTAATGCAACAACATCCCAGACCTGTGAGTATGATAGGCCCTTATAGCACACAAAGTCCACGAGCACACCAACCAGCCCGACACGAGTGCGAACGCCTACGAAATTGGCACAAATGCCACAAAGTTTCACAATCTATGACCATACTATATCAACAAAGCATAAGCTTGCAACCACAATAGTCCAAATAATATTTGAACCTTGGTGACAATATCAACAATGCTATTGATATTAATATGTAATATTAATATAATTTTATATATTATATCAATATAATAAAATTATATAGTATAATATTTATTATACACTTTATATAGTATAATATTTATTATATTATATTTGTCATATTACTTTTTTATATGTTTTAGTTAGAAAAGCAAGCCCAATGTGTGAATTTTACAACAACAAACTCATGATTTAATACCATAAGGACAACCAACATAGTCTAATAATACAAAATCACAAAGACATTTCTGTGTTGGGATGAAGGTGTCTCAACCTTTGTAAATCATAACACTAGTTATTTCATTTATTTGGTTCATTCATTTATTATTCAATTTGATTAATTGCTTATAAAATATCAAGTCACCTACTGGAACCCATCGGTTTGGTGACATCTTACTTGGTAGTCACTATGTGACACATATGCAACACATTTGGATGTAGCTGTCCCACTTTGAGGATTATGTAATAATAATATGTAGGCACCATGTGTTAGGTTATGAAAGACTTATGACAAGATCCATGAAATATTCTATGACACTTACTTATGGAAACCTATGACAAATTCAATAACAACTAGCACTTGCACCTTTGAGGGGTGCAAGGGTTACACCAATAGTAAAGTATATGTCAAATGATCAATATAATAGTATATTTATAAATCTCTACCCCTTCTATTTCTATATCCATATGCCTCTCTCTAACTCACACACTCTCTCTCTATCTACCTGCTTGTCCCTACCTTTATATCTTGCTTACTCACACACATAGACACTTCTTTCTCCCTCCCTATCTCTATCTTATCCAACCCCTCTCTTTACCTTTCACCTCTCTATATATACCCCATTTCGTCTCTCTCTCTCTCTCTCTCTCTCTCTCTCTCTCTCTCTCTCGTGCGCGCGCGCGCGCACACACACACACACACACAAAACATCATCTTACTATAAATTTGAAAAAATAAACATGATTAAACCTATTGAACAATTCACTACACCCTAGTATTTCCTAGGGCCCTACAAAGTACGTTTAATTATTAGTCATAAAAAATAAAAAATAGGAAGATAATTCAAATATTACAAATATTAGCATATAATAATTATCTATAAAAATATTACCACAAATATAAATATGCAGATAATATTTTCTTTAACTTACAAATTTAATTATGTGAATTCTTATATTCAAATAAAATTGTTCAAAATTGATTTATCATAAAAAGTTAATTTATAAGCATATTTAATAGAATAGAAATGAGCGTTCTGGAACATGGAATCATTCAGAATGTATTTGATTAAGGGTTGATTGGTTTGAATTTAAAATTTATTAGCTTTACAATATGTTTGATTAAGATTTGTACATATAGAATTTTAATATTGATTACTTTGAACTTAAAGCTTACTTCATTACATTCACAAATACTTAAATATAGTACAATTTTTATTTATTATTTATTTTTAATTAAAATCATTATACAAAAGTTAAGAACAAAGTTATATCCAACATTTTTAATCCCCTTCCTCCTCCTACTCCTCCCTCCTCCCTCCTCCTTCTCGTTCTCTGTCTCTATCCCTTTCTTCTCCTTCATCTTCTCCTCATAGTAAACTACAATTAAGCATTCTTCATTTTATTTTCAGTGATATTACATTCCATCAAGTTTTACTCTAGCAAAAATCTAGGCTTCGGTTTGTGTATAGGGTGGCTTATAGAAAAACAATCACTCAACCTTGATATCTAACACGAAAGAATGTACTACCATAATTTCCATTTGAAAATCAGTCTATATCAATAACATACATATCCATCACATTGAAATTAATGCCTAAATGTATGTGTGGAATTCGGTTTTATTTCATACATCATTATTTTGCATTGGCTCCTGCCCAAAGTCGTGCTTTTATTTTTTTTGTAGAACTCAGTTCACCACTTCATTTTCTTTTCTCGTATATCTAGTTTTGATCTTGTCCATGAAGTTGATTCTATTAAGAACTTGACCACTACATGTTTTATTTATACTGATTTTGGTTGTGTCAAGATCTTGACATTCTCATAGGATCAAATTTTCATCTTTTCCATGGATTAAGCCTTTTAACATATGTAGGCTATGAACATAAAGCACCCTTTTCGATGTCTTGTCACGCCTAATGTTCAGGCTATTTACTAGCTCATGCATATTGACCATATACACCTCAACCTCAAATTAGGGAATGATGGTGGTGTATTATAAGGTTTTGCAATCGACAAGAGCTCTTGCATATCTAGGTTTGAGTATTTAAGGAAGCATTCTAGGTAACTTTCATAATTGGATGTCACTTAATAAAAATATTTATTAATCACATGTATCACATAGTTGATATTGATCTTGGTTTGCATCAATCACAATTACTTAAACATCCAACATTGAACTCAATCTACTATCAGTTGTAAAATCTTGAAGAGCTTTTAAAATAATTAGACATGTTGAATCATATAGTCATATCAAATGGACCAATATGTAAGCACAACCCATTCCTAGAATAAAGTTTCATTCTTCTATGATCTATAATCATCAATCAATTTTTAATCAATATCAAAATAACCAAGATTACATTACATTCAAAGTAAATTGTAATTCTAAGTCAATCAATTTTAATATATATTTTATTATCTATTAAAAATTTAATTGTTAATTTGGACATGAAGGTAATTTAGTGGCCATGAAAAATCTTATTCATATGTATGAAAAATTTCCATTGGAATAGGGATTGTGTAAGGTGAGTGAAATGCAAAGTTTCGTCGGTGTAATACGTGAGGCATTTTGCATTTGCTCATTTGGATATCAAATTTCATGTTAATTATCATAACAAAATATAACATATTCTATATAATTAATTGGATTTGTAAGAAACCATTGACTTAATTAATTTAATCATAAATAGATGAAAGCTGGTGCTTTCTTCATGTGAGTCTTTACACCCTCCTCTGGTGCTTCCTTATGATTTCATTGAAAATTTGCTTCTTAGTAAAAATGAAGAATCTTGGAATTAATTATTCCAGCCTGCTGCATTTCAACAAAAATCTCAACAGCCTCCTCTCTATAGTTATTTAGCATGTTTTCGACCATCATGGCAGTCCAGGAAACCACATTCCTGTCAAGCATTCTGTCAAACGCTTTTCGTGATGATACTTGAAAAGGTAAAGTGGTTTGTGCCAAACCTTCATAACCAGTTGTTGCATTTCGCAGAAAAGTTTGAGAGCTTCATCATTACGGTCATGTTGTGAGCTTACCAAAATCATGGTATTCAATGAAATCGAATTACATTGAGGCATTTTGTCAAACACTTGTCGTGCATCAACCATGCTACCACATTCTGCATACATATGAACCAACACATTGCTAAGAACATCATTCCAGTATCAAGTCGTTTTAATAATGTGGGCATGGAGCTCCTAGCATATGTTCATGGATTAGCTTGCCCTGATCCAAGGATTTCAAATGTATGCAACCCTGCAAAAGACTAGTGTATGTGTTAATGTCTATAACAACCTCATTTCTCTTCATCTCGCCAAAAAATTATAGGGCTTCCATGAATCTCCCATGGTCGCACAACTCATGTACACTCAAACAATTATTGTGCTGTCTGCCTTTACCCAATGTTCTTACGCACAAATATCTGCAATTGCGAAGCCTGTACTTCAAGAAGAGCATTAAGGAAGGTGAAATTGTTTAGCAGTTTTATTTGTAAGAGCACATGTTCATGCCCATAATCCAACAACACATGCTTGGATGGAAGTTGGATAAAATCTATCCTAGAAAACATGCTTGCATGGATCTTGATAACTTATGGTGTTAGGATTGCACAATATAGATGTCTCCAATGTACTCGTTCCATAGCAACCTCTCCTCACCTCTTCAAAACCTGCCCAAAAAAAAGAACTCACCCAATTCATTTTTACCCTGAACAAACATTCCTCTCAATATATTTGTCCAGTTTCATGGGCACTAAAGAAAAAAATAAACTCTAATTTATATCAAGAAAGAGAATGACAAAGCTTCTAGCTAATTTTTTTCAGTTGGGTGTAAAGCAAGGCTTAAACTTACCATACAGAGTAGGAGATTTAGCCATTTTCAAGCGTTGATAGTGAGTATCAATATAAGCAATGGTACTGGGAAAAATGGGCTTTATATTCTCTACTAAAGCTTCCATCTTGGAATTTAAAGATCTCGCAACATCAATCAGCTCCTCAACACATTTATTTCCCGTTATGTTGTGGAGAGTAATTTGAGAGGAAAAAACTTACCCGTATGAATACACACGGAGAATTGAGAAGCAGATCCTGGAACTGTTCGACGTTATACATACCCCTGGTTAGAGGATTAATGTAATAATTATTGCAAAAACTCGTCAGTTCCTGAGGTTATAGTGAACAATGTTTGAGATACAGCCATGTTGGCAGTTTCATGCCCAAATAATCTTGCAACCCTAACACCATATATTGTGCAACCCTAGCACCATAAGTTGTCCAGATTCATCCAAGCATGTATTCTGGGATAGATTTCATCCAACATCTGATAGTTGTGAAGATGTGTGGAGGAAAGTACAAAATTCCTGGAACCCGAGAATATTGTTCCAAAGTACTATTTCACAACACCACCATTTATCCAAGCAAAAAATTTGACGAGTTTCCATTCTTTCGAAGATGGGAGTGAGCTTCACCTCTTCTCACTGCCTAAGCATTGATATACTTAATTTTTTGTCGAAGATTTGTTGTGATATTGCTATCATGATTCAACTGTATAGTTTTTTGAGTCAAACTCATTGACCTATGTTTCATGAGTAGTGGTTCACACAAACCCATCTCTCATGACAATGAATGGAACACTTAGCACTCATTGGATCTAGGTGATGCTCACAGAGGTGAAGCACTAGGACTTCCTGGGAGGTCACCCATCCCAGTACTACTCCAGCTTGAGCGCACTTAACTACGAAGTTTTCTCCATGGTTAAACCCACTCTTCTTGTAACCCCATTTGCAAAACCTTCACCAAGTGTTGTGCCTTATGAACCATTCATTAGAAAGCCCCTTAAGCTCATCAATTGATAAGTAGGAGATATTTTCCACCACAAGTCAAGCAGAAGCTTTGTTTCTGCCACCTTTCGTCAGTGTAAATCACCGTAAAATTTTTTAGGTGGGGAGACTTTTGGCCTCCAACGTATGACAATTATGGGCTATGGAAGAATTGGCTAGTTGGGGACACAACATTGTTTCCTTATCTCTCCCTTTGATCCTTTCAACACATCAATTGCACCCATCTTTACCATTGCCATCCCAAAGTATTTGGCGTCCAGGTCAATGCCAAACAACGATGACCGGTTTAGGGGGAGACTCACCAGCGGAGGAAATTACGGTGTAAGACAATGCCAGACAATCAGAACAATTCGACGGAAGTCTCCGCCATAATAAGCCAATCGACTTAATTAGCTATAATTGGAGGTGGGTGCCCATGCATGTAGGGTTATTGCATGCACAGGGGAGGTTTTCATATTGAGGGAATATTTCACATGTAAGGAGGGTGCACAAATTGGAAATTCTATGATGGTTTATGATGATGCTTTACATGAGGACAAGTTGCATGCATGTCTTGGGATGTCCTGCAACTTTTAGATATTTGCCTTATGGATTGATGTAAATGGAATCAATGTTTATTTTCATAATTGCATAGTTTATTACATTGAAATTAAGAGTTAATAGAATAAATTACAAATTCATTATGTAATCATAAATTGACAACCCTATTTTGCATTCATATGTCTTCTACACACCACTACCTAATTTCCATTATGCACTATTTATTCTTCAACCTACACTATCTTTTCTTTTTCTAACCACACCCTACATTCAAATCATACTGAAACTTCTTTTATTTGCTGATCCCTCTTTATGCTGTTTGAATCTGCATTTTTCTTTTAAATTACTTCATTGCTCCATTCTCAAGTTTCGTTCCTTCACTTCTACTATCACACACACTCTCTCTCCAATCAATTTGTCATCACCAAGCAAGTTTATTTTCCTTGTTGCGTAACCTTCTTGTTTGCAACTCTCTTTGCTCTAGCACTATCCATCTCCTTTCATTTTGTTTCTTAGTAAAAGAAACTCTTATGTGGTGGGAGCCTCTTTCGATTCCCCAATCGCCTCTTCATCTTCTCTCTTGTTTGAGTAGGAAGTTCTTTTATTTCAACGCTCAACCCACACTCTACACAAATTTCTAACCTAATTTTTTAATGGTGTCTCAATTCTTTATCTTATGCAACCCCAACCAACCCTTTTCTCTTCCTTCAATAACAATTATTTTGATTGTATTCCTCTTTCGTAGGTACATTTGGCACAAGTGAGAAAGATTCTCCCACATTAGACTCACTTGATAAGAAGTTTGTGAGCCAAAATCACAAAGGTGGAGTCGAGTAGTAGGACTACTCTTCCAGATATTAAACTATTTGTAGCATACTCCAATGCTATTTCTAGCACTATTCATCTTTCATCTTTTCTTCCTCTCTTCTAGCACCTAGCCAAAACATTTGCCATCTTTCTCCACCAATTTAGTTCTTTACTCTTTCTACATGTGGAATCAATTCCACCATGACGAAGCCTCCATCGATTGTAATTCTTATTCCTCTCTAATCTTGTGAGATTCAACCAATCGCATATCGACCACCTCTACCAATACACATTTGCACTAACATCATACAAAGTGCCATTTGAAATAAAATCCATTTGCATTAACGTTTGATCCACACTTACCACTTCATTCATCACATCATCTTCATGAAAATTAGGAAAACATAGCCTCACCTCTTCTACCTGTTCCTCTATGCTACATATGGAAACATCTACATACCAATCCACAATTAATACTCTTGCATATAAACCTCTATCACCCATATTATGAAAATCAATTGTTTCCAATTCTTCTCTTGCACTCTACTGCATCACTTCATCCTCCAAAGGACTAACTACCACTGTAATTTCTTCCTCTTTAGTGTCATCTACTTGACACACTACTCCATTTTCTCTACTACTGACATTCACAAGAATGTTAATACCATCACGAGATTTGGTTTCTCCAATCTGTGTCTATTTCCTCTTTCTCATTTGCATCTACTTTTTCCTCTTCATAGATTCATTCTATCATTCTCATCTCTTCTTCCAATAATGGACTATTCTCATCTTCCTCAACTCCCATATCAAACCTAGGAATCTTGAAGTCCATCTTCTGAACTTCCTCTTCTTTTATCTCAACCAATGAGTTAGTTCCATAGCATTCACACTCTTTGCTTTCACTCACTAATTGATGACCCATAATGATTGTGTTCTTCTCTCCTTTCTCTTCTTTTCTTATCTTCTAGTTACTTGTGCTATCTCTTCTTGCGTGAGCTTCTCTCACATCTTTCTCCTTCAATTTGTCTTTTATCCAAGGGTTGCAACTATTTTCTTTTAAGGGGATTTTCCTCTTCTCAAACTTCTCTTCCATTTTTTCACCCTTCTATTTCAATCCTCCTTTCCAATTTACCTAAGTTATCCTAGATCTTTCCAATCTTAATGGAGATGTTTGTTTTCCACTTCATCTCAATACTCTTCCCAAAATGGGATTATCATGTGTTTATTCATGAACCATCTCATCCTCCTCTTTGAACTCATCTTCTTCTTTAGGGACACTCACGTGTGTTTGCAATCATAGGTCCTCCACACAATAAACTCTCTCTTACCTATCCTCTACCCAACAAGATGTTTATGGAAGACACACCTCTCTCGCACACCTTCTATCCAACTTCAAACTTCATTGGAGGATAACAACTCACACACACAGTCTAGAATTTTTCAGTTTTGAGGATGTTTCACTTTATCTAGCTTCACTTCTCTTCTATGTTCTTCCAGGAAATTTAATTCTACTTTCGTAGCCAATCATATGGCTCTAACACCATTTGATGTAGATGGGATCAAGAGGTATTTTCAAGCTTCCCAATCTCGTAACCTATAACTTACATTCATTTAAAAAAAAAAACATAAACTAAAAAATGTACATTTTTTAATGTTGAAATTAAAATTTGAAAGAACAATACAAATTTATTATATAATCATAAATTGAAACAACCTATTAGCACTTGCAAAATTTTCCATGGTTCCAAGCTTTTTCCCCTTGTCTCTGCAATTATTTTTGGCCTCTGGCTAAAACCCTAAGTCTTGTTGTGTAAAAATTTGGCTAAAACCCTAAACCCTTCAAGACTTGTTATATTTTCTTGTTACCTTTTTGAGCCACTTAAGTCAAGTTTTAAGTCATGTGCGCTTTTCCATGCCTTTATCCCTTAATCTCGTAATCCTGACCAAATATTCTTTTTCATTCAACGATCAAGCGCATGCCGTCGATCAAGTTCTCTATAAGTTTTCATCTCACGGTTGGCGCGTACTCTCGGAATAAAAGTCAAATTCATGGAATATTTGGAGATTTCGCACGCACCATAGATCTTGCTCTATCTTGGTCTTGATCGTGTGGTTAGCATGTGATCGCTAGACAAAGGTGATGTCAGCCTTTTTATTTGGAGATTCAGCGAGGCCCATTAATCTTTGTCTTTTCAAGTCATGATCTTGCGGTTGGCGCTAAGTCTCAGAATGTAACCTGAGTCAAGGATTTTATTTGGAGATTCAGAGATAGCTTTGTCTCTGAATCTCGTGATCTAACTGTGGTCTTGGCAGGGTTATCTTTCCTCTTCGGTTGTTAAATCTTTGAATGGCTCAAGGGTTAAGTTCTTTGTCTCGAGGTTAAGCGAGGGTCGTAGATCTTGTTCTTTGCTTGGTTTCATCCAACGGGTTGCGCGTGATATCCAAATGTTACCCAGGTTAATGTTTTTATCTAGCGACTTGGAGACTGCTTTAGTCGCGCAATCTCTAGATTTGACTTGAGTTAAGGTTAACTTGCTAAGGTTATTTTTTTTCCTTCAGTCGTGCAATCTCCAGATAAAGCCTGGGTCAAGTTAAGTCAAGATGGATTATCCAAGAATCAAATCTGAACCGTCAATGTAATGTTGATCCTAGGACTGGCACGTGATCTCATAAAGAATGGGGCAAGTACAAATATATTCTAAAATTCAACACGGTTCATTGATGTGGATTAAGATATGTATCCTGTACGAGATCTCAAAACAAACTCAAGGGTTAAGAAATGATCTAATGACCTGACAATCATGTTTATCTCCCATTCTCCAGATCTAACTACAGTAAAGGTCAGGTTAAGTTAGATGAAGTACAGGTTTATTTAGAGATTCAACGCTAGCCATTGATCGAGTTCTATTTCTGACATAATCCTATGGCTTGCACGTGACCTCGTAATATAACTTGAGTTAGGCAAGTTGTTCAGCGACTTAGAGATTACTTAGTCGTTGAATCTCCAGATAGACCTCGAGTCAGGCATGGTTAACTTTTGAGCCAAGTCGAGTTGCACGGATATGATATGGACCATTGATTAAAGAAAGATCTTGTGGTCTGCGTGTAATCTCAAGATTAGACTCAGGTTAAGTGAAATGTTTAGAGACTTCGAGATCCTTTCAGTCGTGTAATCTCCAGATGAACCCGAGTCAGGATAAAGTTAAGGTGAGGTTTCCAAGGATCAAATCAGAGCCATTGATATGCATGAAGATCTACGGGGTGCGCGTAATCTCTAGATAAAAGTAAAAGATTCTTTTTCATTCTGACATCTGGCACGATCCGTTGATTTGATCTTAACCTTATGGCATGCGTATGATCTCCAGATGAAACCAGGGTTAGTCAAATCATCTAGCGAATTAGAGATAAGAAGAAATCAGATGACCAGAGTTAAAGACCGGTTAAAGATAGGTTAAAGGCAGAGGATAAAGGACACATTAAAATGTAGGCAAGTTTTGATAGATCGAACGGCTCGCACATTATCTCAATGAAAAGTTGCTCGATATCTAGTCTTTGAGGCATTGCACCTTGTTGCCACCTGTCCAATCTGATTCTAATCCCGGGTAACTTAAGAAGATCCACAGATATGTTTTAAAATTGTGATAAGGCTTAATCTCGACCGTCCAATTTTTTGTTCGTGCCACCTGTAGCCGTTATAACTATAATTTGAATATTTAAATCTTTTACTTAGATGGTTTCATGGCGGTGGACTCAAATATTTGATCTTAGAGCTATAAATGTTGCGATATGATCTTATGGATCGATTCTGAATAGTTGTTGAAGACCAGAAGAATACAAATATAATATACTAAGATGCATTGAAGACCAGAGTTGATAGATAAGAGTTTTATAATCAGAGAATAAATGCATATAGCGACGCTTGTTCATTTCTACATTTATGTGAGCTACTTTCAGAGTCATGCTTGGGATTTATTGCACCTTAGGGTACCACACTCACATCCATGGATTAAGGCAAATCGATTGCAGATTAGATTTGCACAGATTGAAGAGAAGAAATAAGGTTTCAACTTGACAACAAAATTGAATGCTTGACATGATTTCATCATACTTAATATAAGTATTCTCAGGTTTTAAGTCTCTCCTCTATGATATCTCTATGAGTTGTAAGTTTTCTGGCTTACTGTATAAGTCTTGCTTATACATATGTGTATTCCATAAGTCTTTGATCTTAGATCAAATTAAAATGCTTTGGATATTACATTGATTCTATTTGGTTATCTACTAAGGATCTTGTAGTGTGTGATATGAGATATTTATGTTTATGGCTTTGAATCTTTACCAATAGGTTGTTTTAGTTGTAGTATTGTATTTAGGAATTTACCCAATGGATAAGACATTGATCTAAAGAAAAGTATATTCTTTGGAGGTAAAATTCTGAATGGTTTGGCTATGTTTTGTCCCACAAATTTAATCAAACTCATTACCAAAGTTCTTTGCATTTACAGTTGTTCTTCTTATTCCACCAATGGTAGTGGAGATTCAATGAATTCGAGGTTGAAATTTAGTACTTACTTACCATTTATATTTTGTTCAAATACATAAGTAGAAGGTGTTGTAAAGAATTGAGTTTAGTCTGGATTAGGTGCACCCGCCTTGGTTTTGCAGAGCCAGAAGTGCAGAGCAGTATTGACCCTATAGTTGGTCTAGTTATCTTACAGAGCTTTCATACTTGGAGCTAAGCACTCCTAACATCAGTCTTAAGATATATTGGTTTCTTTTTGTAGCGTAACAGTTTTAAACACCAACATAACCCTGTTATGCATTCATGTGTCTTGTGCACAAAACTACCTACTTTCCCTTCCACACTATTTTTCCTTCAAAATACACTATCTTTCCTTTTTCTAATAACAACACCCTCCATGCAAATCATAGTGAAACTTTCTTCTTTTGTTTTCTCCTCCCTCTTTATGCTATTTAAATTTGCATTTTTCTTTTAAATTACTTCATTGTGGCATTCTCAAGCCCAGTTCCTTCACTTCTATTATCACACTCTCTCTCTCTCTAATATCTCTATCATCGCCAAGACAACTTCTTTTCCTTGCTGTGTAACCCCCCCCCNTTCTTTTCCTTGCTGTGTAACCCCCCCGCCCTCCCCCCCTCTCTCTCAACGTTATCCCTTTCCTTTTATTTTGTTTCTTAGTCAAAGTAAAAACCCCAAACTCCTACATGGATGAAGCCTCTTCCGATTTACCCAATTGCACTTTATCTCTCTTGTTTGAGTAGGCCATTCTTTAATTTAAATGTAGAATGTACACACTTTTTATCATTTTCTAATCTATTTTGTTTTCTATAATGATGACTCTATTCTTTATCTTACATAGACCCAATTGTTTCCTTTTCCTTCAAAACAGATGTCTTGATTGTATTCCTCTTTTGTAGGTAAATTTGACATAGGTGGGGAAGAAGGTCATGCATCATGGAATTAGGAATCCATCTTGTGCTCATTCCTCAAAAAAATGTAATATATTAAACTGGTTGTCATTGTTCGTAGATGATATCTTAAGTTTTTTGTAGTTTAGGCTTATGTTGATGAAATTGATCTTGTGTTGTGGATTGATTTGGAATACTTATGTATGAGAAGCTTAGTGTTGACATTGTATTGTAACTAATTTGTCTACATATAGTATAATATTTATGTTCTTTTGGAGTGTGGTGGTTTTTAATTGAAAGGATTTTTCCCCATGTAGATCTATGCATTATTCTGGTACACTTTATGCATGTTTAAAACTCTTTTTAAATGTATTTATTTCACTTTAACTATTGCATATTTGCAAGAAAATATGAAACATCACCCCATTAGATTAGAGTTTAGAATAATTTCCCTCATCTTTTCTCCTTTCAATATGGAGGAACCCACATAAGTAATAGTATCAAAACTTGTTTAAGCCAACTTAATACAATTTCTACACAAATAACATTTTGACGAAAAATACCAAAAAACGTATAGTAAAAAGAAAATAAATAAACATTGTGAGTACCATTGAGTCAAAGGCCACACCATCTAAAAAGGTATGAAACTTAGAAACTAAGTCGAAGATCTCATTGATTGGTGTGAAACTGAAATGAGAGGTTATATATCTTCCACATCCAATGAGAAACTGACATATCAACATCTATTTCCAAACAATGATAAAAATAAATCATCCCTTTGAGAAAATGATCACCCTAAAATAACCATACAAATAATGTCCATAGTAATAACCCACCTTATATGATTCAATATTGGGTCATTGAAGAACATGATCTACAAGGAAATACCATAAAAATATCAAATATATTGATTGTATCATCACCACCTCCCATGGTCAACTCACCACACAAGGTGCTTTCTCATTCTCCCAATAAGTCCCCCGATATAACTTCCTAAAACATATTAGTAATACTAATGTAAATATCCATCCTAGAACTTCTCAAATAATCACGTGTTCATGAGGAAATATTGGATTGTAGCTTAAAAAAGTCACAAGTCCCCAATTATATTAAGCATAGTCAATTGTTATCCATTGTAGACCACTTATCCTCTTAATATCAAGTTTCATTTCATCCAATTAATATGCTTATTTTCATTCAATCCCAAACTATCACTTCATATAAAAGCTACAGTAAATAAACACAAGGTTAAAATATTCCTCATTGATGGTAGGTTTGGTATAAATCTTTGTACATACAAACTTCTCAACTAATTGTGATACTCTATGGATACCATACAGCCACAAAACAAGGTAACTATTAGAGATTATGATTATACAAATAGAGAAACCAAAGTTACCATTTAGCTTATAATTCAAGAGGTCCCTACCTTTCAATGAGCAAAGTTCCATGTTCACAAATTTTACCTTCCTTACAACATTCTCCCCGGGCACCCATGGAATCATGTCATGCAACTCATTCCATCCACATACAACTAAGTCATTAAATTTCCCCATAATGGTGTAAAAACCATAGTTCCCAAAATCCTTAACCATTTAAATATTGCACAAGGTTGGAAAGTCCCTATAATAGATCCCATCATCATTCCATCGACAATAGTGTTCCTTATATATCATTACCATCCTCATCCTATGTTGATCTTGTGTTGTGGATAAGATTGAAGAGTTTAGCATGTTGTGGTTGACTGTGTGTGTGTGTGTGTGTGTGTGTGTGTGTGAGAGAGAGAGAGAGAGAGAGAGAGAGAGAGAGAGAGAGAGAGAGAGAGAGAATTGTACATTTTAGAATATGAACCTATCATTCTGGCATCTTCTCTTTAATCTCTATTCCTAATCTAAATTTTGAGGCTTTTTGGCGAGCATAGGTTAGCCATGGTGACCATTCCTAGTAATAAGTAAGCTAGGGTGACCTATTCCCCAAGATTTTCCCTAAAATTTAAATCGAGGGTCTATCTCATTGGTTAAGCAAGAAATCCTAAATATCGTAAACTTCCTTCAAGTTTTGAGCTCCCAAATATTGTGAGAGGTATATAAGAAACTTATCTCTCCTCATTTTTGCACCCATTATCAATATCTCAAGAACCATGATCAAGATTTTCACATCAAGCATCCAACACAAAAAAGAAAGCATTCAAGTTCAAGCATTCTTCAAGAATCCAAGGCATCCTTTGAAGGGAATATTCTCCACTATAGAAATATCTCTCCCTCAAGAGGGAAAGTAGAGGAAACCTAAATCAAGGAAGAATATCCTTTATCCATTCACATTCACTGATCCATTTTTCAAGGAAAGAGTCAATCAAGCATAATGACATTGAAGATTTTTGAGGAGTATTTGTAGATCTATGGATTTGTGAAGTGCATCCTTGATTTTTATCTATATTCAAAGATCCAACAAACACTTACAACAAAATTCAAGCAACTAAAAGCATCTTCATAGACATTACGACCTTAAAGCCTATTTGTGAAGGTATACACAATTACATTTGCAGATCTAATATCTACTTTACATTTATAAGATTTCGTTTCCTATATTTCATTTCTATCTCAAGGTTGAATCCTCAATTGAGTTTGATTGAGGCAATCCCCTTTCTACAAAATATTTCCCTTGTTTTTCTGTGTAGGTACATGTGTCGCTTGCACTAGATCATATCTAAACAATTTAGGACCTCATAGATAGTTTGTAACTGGAAATAGTTGAAAGTGCAAAAAATAGGTTGGCTCATGTGACCTATTCTCAGGAACAGGTCATCCAGGGTGAAATATTCCCTCCAAATTCACTTTGAATTGATTTTATAGGTTAGTTGCATCCTTTGGTTTCTATTTTTGGCATATGTGCAGAGTTATCTACCTTCTATTAGCCTATGCAACCCAAAACTCACCTTTTCCCCTTGCTTAGATTTCATACTCTTACTCAACCCTCAATTTAGTGAAGGATCTTGGTACCCATTCAATGCTTGGACCCTTCTAAGCCTATTGGGTTGTCTCTCCTTCCTTATGTACAATAGGAAAGAGGATTGATCACCCTTGATCCCCATTTCTTATTGTACATTTTAGTGAACCCAATGTCTTACATACCACTTTTGATTTTGATGGTTAGATTAGTGCTTCTTGGTTCACTTTCACTTTAGATTTTGTTGAACCCAACACATGACATTTCCATTCTAATTTTGTGTCTAGATCTTATTTATACGAATTACATTTCATTATGTTTCATGTGAAATTATATTTTCTAAATGTCTTAGTTGTATTTATGTTGCATAAACTTGATGAATGTTTACATCTTCATTTATTAGCATTGATTAGGCAATATTATTCTTTAATTATATTATGCATCAGTGTTATAAAATTGAGTTCTATATATATAATTTCAATTAGAAGGAGTTGTATACTTATGAGTTCCTATGATCTTGAGTCTTCTATGTTTCCTAGGAATGTTGATGATACCCCCATGCCTACTAATGTCATTCCGAATATTGTTGTGAATCCCTCTTTCCACTCTTCATGTGATGAATATAAAACCTTAAGATTATTTCCTACCCAAGTGAAAGAGCTTTCCCATGATTTTGAAAAAAAAAAGAGCAATGATTAGGTCAAGAACATTCTAATAGGGAACCCATCTCCTTAGTAAAAGATATGATGCAGTTGATTCACAATGATGATAATAGTGTTGAATTATTGTGTGCTATTTCCCATCTTATTCATGACAATGTTAAACCTATCAAATATTGTGCTCATGATCTTGGTCTATCTGAAACTAATACCACTGTCGAGATTTCTATTACTATTCCTACTCCACCTCTCATGACTACATCTGCTTCAAATGTTAATCCTAAACATGTTAGTCTTGGACGTATTCCTAATCCCATCAATCCTACTCCTACAAGTGTTCAATGTATTTCAAAACCATTAATGTAAATAATTTGAATGCTAACAATTCGAATGATATGTATGAGCTTATTGATGATAATCATGATTTACCTGCTAGATTTCCATGAATGCTATCTTTATCTCCTAGTGACAAACAAAGTGACTCATCATTAGAGCATGATTTTTGTTTGGAACTTTCGATGAATCCATCTGCTATGCTCGACGTTGTGCATCTTGTGTGTTTCCCACCTTTCCTAAATAATGAAGCCCAAGATTGGGGGGAAACAAATATATTTGACTAGCTCCTCTTGTACGATGGATTCTTTTGTGTGTTTGCTTGTTTATGTTGTGCTTCCCTCGTGATGTGTTGCTTGTTATATGTTTCATTTACATTTCTTTAAATGACCCTTTTTCTCTGTTGGTGCAAGGTGATAGAGGAATCAACCCATGGCGAAATTCCTCTATCTATATCTCATTTATTCTATATGTCCTATACATGTTATGTCGTGCATGTGGTTTTTTCATAAATATACCTTTGTGTTGCCTGATTAGGGATGATGCAAAGTAGAAACAAACATTCTTTTTTTTTTGCCTCTGCAATGTCGGCCCAAAAGTAATATTCTTTGTATCTCTTATGTGATCTTCTTCTATTATGCCTATAGTTCTTCTACCTTTGGGGGTGATGTCAATTCATTTTTCTATAATTCTTAATAAATGAGTTATCATATGATCAATACTGACCCCAAAGTTCGTAGATCCCTTTGTGCTCTCTTTTTGTCATGTAATTCATTTCCATTTTTTTCCTTGCTTAGGGGCATATCATAGTTAAAAAATCTCATGTGGGTGCATGTATGCTTCATTAAAGTTATTTATCCCATTAAGGCATTTGCAATTACTTTAACATAGGGGCATACACTCTACTCCTTGTTACACATTTTGTACACAAATACACAATAATCTGATTGAATGTCTTATGCATATGGTCTTAGAGACAATGCTTTCCTTGGAATCATCCTTACATCACATTACATGCCTTCATGCATAATTCAATGGATTCCTTTGGGGACTATGCTTTCCTTAGGACTGATCCCCGCTTGTATTTTTCCTTGGAGACAAAGCTTTCCTTGGGATTTTTTTCTAGATCCCTATTAGAGAGAATTCTTTCTTTTGGACCGATTTGATGGATTTCCTTGTGGAAAATGCTTCTCTTGGTTATCATTTTTAATGGGTTGACTATCATAACACAACTTGCTAGATTGTCAAATCCATCTTTGCATCGATATCTCTCTTTGTATGACCCATAGTAAGTCAAAAACTTAATACTCTCTCTCTCTCTCTCTCTCTCTCTCTCTCTCTCTCTCTCTCTCTCTCTCTCTCTCTCTCTCTCTCTCTCTCTCTCCTCAAGTGTTGCTTCTTTTTATCTTGGTTTTGGATTTGACAAAGTCTTGGTGTCTCCTTGTCTCCTTGACCTTGATAATTTTCCAATGCTTTGATCTACTTTACCATGAGCATGAGGTAATATTATACTCTTGCTAAAGTGGGGGATAAGTGTACCATCCTAAACTGGAAGAACCTATGAATAGATTCTCAATTAGGCCCCATTTTAGTGATCTTGAGGCTTCATGTATATTATGCTTGATCTAGCTCCATATCGCCTATCATCCTGGCATCTTCTCTGCAATCTCTATTCCAAAATAAATTGAGACTTTTTGGTGGGAATAGATTGAATAAGGTGACCTATTCCTAGGAATAGGTTGGCTGGGTTTTTCTATTCCCCGAGGTTTGCACCAAAATTTAAATCAGGGGCCTGTCTCATTGGTTAAGCAGGAAATCCTGAATCTCATTGGCTTCTTTTGAGTTTTGAGCTTTGAAATGTTGTGAGAGGTATATAAGAAACCTATCTCTCCTCATTTTGGAATCCATTATCAATATTTCAAGAAGCACGATCAATATTTTCACATTAAGCATCCAAGACAAGAAGGCAATCATTCAAGTTCAAGCATTCTCAAGCATTCTTCAAGCATCCAAGGCATCCTTTAAAGGGAATCTTCTCGATTGTAGAAATATTATCTCTCTCATTAAGGGAAAGTAGAGGAGACCTCAATCAAGAAAGAATATCATTTATCCATTCACATTCATTGATCCATTCTTCAAGGCAGGAGTCAATAGAACATAATGACATTGAAGATCTTTGAGGAGTTCTTTAAGATCTATGCATTTATGAAGTGCATCCTTAATTATTATCTACATTCAAAGATCCAACAAAACAAACAAAAACATTCAATAAAGTAAAAGCATCTTCATAGACATTACAACCTTGAAGTCTATTTATAAATGTATGTATAATTACATTCGTAGATCTAATATCTACTTTACATTTACAAGCTTCCCTTTCATACTTTTTATTTATATTTCAAGGTTGATTCTTTGGTCAGGGTTTGATTGAGGAAAACCCATTTCTACACAATATTTACCTTTTTTTTCTGTGTAGGTATAAGCCACGCTCGCACCAGATCAAATTTGAACAATTTAGGACCCGACGAATAGTCTGCGACTGAACATAGTTGAAATTGCAGATAATAAATTGGCTCAGGTGACCTATTCCTAAGAACATGTCAGATAGGGAGACATATTCCCTCTAGATTCACTTCAAATTGATTTCACAAGACAGTTGCATCCTTTAGTTTCCATTTTTGGCATCTGTGCAAAGTTATCTGCCTTCTGTTGGCCTGTGCAACCCGAAACTCACATTTTCCCCTTGTCTAGCTTACATACTCTTAGTCAATCCTCAATTTAGGGAAGGATCTTAATGTTAGAGTAAAAAAAGTATTTTTTACTTATTAATTAAATCATTATTGATTTAATTATTTAGACACCTTTTTATCTCTAGTTTACTTAAGCTAAACTTTACGCATATAATAATTAATTCTATTATTAATTATTATCACGCAACCTAGGTTTCTCCACATTTTGGGTTTTCAATCTTCTTTATAAGGATTGATCTCTTTGTAATTATTAATTCTTATATAATTCCCTCTATTCTCCATCTGAATGTATATTTCATCTTTCAGATCATTATGAGTTGTGTCTCCATTCTTTGCTTTTGTGACAAATATTTTGCATATACTGGATCTTGGTGATTGAATTCTTCGAATTCTAACATGGTATCAGAGCCTTACTATTGCAGCTCGTTCTTGACTTTTTGAAATTTTTTTGGAGCACCGAGGATTTCAATTTTTTAGAGTTTTTTGTGTGGATCTAGAGGGGAGCTATTTCTTGGAGCACTTTGGGCACAAACCGACCTCATGATTGTGCTTAAAATACGCAAAAACCTCTATTTCCATATAAGGAACGTCCAATTTGGACACAGTTGCATTCTGAGGCAAATGTTTTTGCTCGTACGACCCTATTCTAGGCATGATTTTTGAGGCGGGTGAAAAAAATTTAAAAATCCTCAAATTTCTTTTTCGGATTTTGAACAAAATAAAAAAAACCTATTTTTTTGGGTTTTGCGTGTATTTTTTTCTGCAAAAAAGAAGAAATAAAAATTAAAATTTTGGTCGGGGTCGTACCTCACCCACCTGCCACAGCAAGTGGTGGGGTCTCCCCCCCGCATGATGGCCACAGGCCCCAAGGCAGCCGCGCATGCCCCATTGAGGTCGTGCTAGCCCCAAGGGACCCACGACCCCCCTTTATATATATATATAATATTTAAAAAAAAGTGTTTTTTTCTTGGCAAATGCGTTTAGTCAGCTGCATGGCCGCCACGTCAGCGCTCCACCAACTCTGCCAAATTTGGCCATTTTTTTAGCAGCTCTGCTAGATTTAGCGACATCGCCAGATTTAGTGGGGCTTCGCCAAATTTAGCAGAGATTTTTTTGGGTTGTTATTGTTTTGGGACAACTATTGGTTTTTTTCTCATATCTTGAGAAAACGGGGGCTTTTTTTGCCAAACAAGATATCGTCGAAAAGATGGTTCTGAACCCAATCTAATTTTCTAGGTTTGGTTTTTTGATTTTGTCGTCTTGTAAGGTTTTTTCCATTTAAAGTCAGGGTTCCATTTTGCACTCTGGTCGCCATATCTTGCTCCTTCGGATTCCATTTTTTGACTTCCGCATGTCGTTAGAGAGATGGTTCCATTCTCTTTCTTCTTGTATGGGTCTTATTGCCAGAATCTGCTCCAGGTACATTTTATTCAATTTTTTTTTCTTTTTGGCATTCTGGTGGATATCTTGGATGTTTCAGGTCCTGGGATCATTTTCCTTGCTTGGGATGACTCCTTTTTAGCTATTACATATCTTATTACAACATTATGTCATTCTTGAGCATTGTAGACATCTATTTCTATAGTATTTATTTTTTGTAAGTGCACTGAGATAAAGTGTCATTATTGCATGCTTGGGATCTTGCACATTTTGTGCATGTTTGTACTCATACTTCATAATAAAGTGCCATGGGGGTTGATCTACCTTTTTCAAGTGAGTGTTCCTTCCACGACATTAGCCTCATTATGTGTACCTGTCATACCTCTTTCAGTGTACCTGTCATACCTCTTTGTGCTTAGCATTATAGGGGGGTATTTCCTGTTGGTTCTAATGCTTCTTTGGTTCGATGGAATGAGCTATGTATTCAGTATTTGTTCCTATCTACTAGGCGGATGCAGTGGCTAGGTAACTATGTATTTCGGTGAGATGGATCATTTACCATATGGACACTTCTTTCATTCCTATTTTGGAGGCATCCTTCCATATTTTGTTCAACTATTCAGACCTTGGTGTTTTTTTTTTCCACCATTTGTAGCTTCGAGTTTCGATGTTTGCCTTGTTTCCATCCTGATTTGAGCAGTGTCATTTGAGGACCCTCATGCAAATTAAAATATTCTCTACCTGATCAGATTCTATTTCAGTGGAGGTTCGAGCAATTATTCTATAACAATGTTTACCACTTCATGCTTCAATGGTGTTCTTCATGTTCTTGTTTTGATAAGCTCTTCAGACTTTGGTGTTTTTTCCATTTTTATCTTCAAGTTCTGATGTTTGCCTTTGTTTTCCATCATGATTTGAGTAGTGTCTTTTGAGGGCACTCATGCAAATCACAATCTTCTCTACCTGATCTTTGTTCCTATCTTCTGGGATATTCTCTAGTTTGGAGGCTTTTTCAATCCTTCATTAGTCTTCATCTCTTTTCAGAGAGGGGTTTTTCCCATTGAGTTTTCTCCTTTTCTCCTCTTTACAAAGATTTTTGTACTTGGATACCTAATTAGGCCATATTGTCAGGACCCATTTCCTGCTTTAAGTAGTTGTTTCTAGGTTTTTAGCTTCTCCCTAAGTTTATCTTAAGGAGGTGTTAGAGTAAAAAGGTATTTTTTCACTTATTAATTAAATCATCATTATTTTTTTGATTGATAATAAAATTTTTATTGATATCAAAAGAGATTTGCATTGCTAGCTTATCATCTTCTAGGCAGATGAATATACAAATTTCTAACTCAACAAAAAGGCCACTCAATGGACGAATTACATTTAACTGTTAACCCCATGAAGCTTGATTCTCTTTGAAGACAATCCAAAAAATTACCTATCCCTTAGTACGAAAAATCTAATACACTAGTGAAGAGTAGCACCTCCTGCTACTTGAACCATGTTGTTGCTTCCTCTCTGGTGAAATTGAGGTAGGCAGCATCCACATTCGCCGCTCTTTCCTGACCCTCTTCATCTGAGCCTCCCCCTTCATGGCCTCCAACAGTTGATCCGCCCCCATCCACATCTTCAACTCTTACCTGACTATGAGTCCCGAATCCTCAGCCACCCTCTATTTTTGGAGGAATCTACCTCCTCGACACTGAGCCCCCTTATTCTCCCATTGGAGCAGTCAACTTGATTGGCATCAACTTCTGCCTCGCCTCTGCACTATTTTGCCTCTAACTTAGCCATTTCCTACTTTATCAAGAAAGCCAACAAAGCCATCTATCCTTTGCGGGATTCCTGCAAATGGGTTTCCAGTGGGTGGTTTGACGACCGCACCATCAAAGGTTGAAGCTCCTCTACACCTCCACTGATCAGTCACCACAGGCCCCATACATGTGTATTCCCCGGTCTTGGAACTTCCAATAATATTCGCCATTCCTCTAGCCCACTTGGGTACCATTCATGCACGTGCTACCCCAAGCACCTCATCTCGGGAGGAGCCAACCATCAGAGCCACTGTCAGGAAAACAGATGAAATTTACAAATTTGTGCGTGCCCATAGGTCGCTGTTGAGAAATTATTCACCAAAAATTTTCACCACCGCATACCATAAATCGAGCTCATCTACCTTGAGAATTTTTCTCATTTTGTGGATTGAAATAGGCCCTCAGAAACCAGGTAGTTTCCTTGGAGAGCTGAGGGAGAAATTTGCCTCCATATAGACTCTTCGATTAACTGGAAGAAAAACAAGATGGGAAAAAGTCTACGGGGTGCCACTTAAAACACTACTGCCATGCATTGGCTCTCCCCACGAAGCCTTCTTGGAGCATGGATATTTCCTTTCATGTTAATTCCCAAGCACCACCGTCAGCAAATCCAAGCTCAATCTCTCATCATACCAGCATGTTGCATACTCGTCCAATCATCCTTTGCCACTGTACTATGAGAGGAAAGACTCTTTGCCACCCTCACGCTTCAAAAATATGCTTTCTTGAGGGAAAATGCCTCCCATACTTGCACAAAAGATCACATCTTCAAAATTTGAAGTCTAAAGAGTCCATAAAACAAAGATCCTTAAAAATATTGAACTTGTCTTCTAGTGATCCATTCACTCCAATGTTGGAGAGTTGATGGGAAAGTATGTTAGCCTCCCTAAGGACATGAGTGACCTTGAAGTCATAAAACTCACCAAGGAGGTCTTTGATGCTCTTGATATGCTTATTCAAGTACCATGTGTCTTTCTGCCCCTTCACAATCTTGTCGACTGTTAACAATGAGTCTCCCTCCAAATGCAACTTCTGCACTCCCAGTTTTTTAGCCATCAGAGTTGCACCTATTGTTGCTAGAAATTATGCAACATTGTTTGTACCATCTTCCAACCTTTGAGCTCTGACACCTACAATGTTGCCTAGCTCATTTTGAGCTACATAAGCAGCCCCTGAGGTGCCCAGGTTACCTCTAGAGGACCCGTCGAAGTTCACTTTAGTTCATCCCAGATCAGGGGGCTGCCACCTACTTCTAGGATCCTCTGCAAGCAGAGGATTAGCCCTCTTAGGCCCATTAACATGTAATTAATTAAATCATTATTGATTTAATTATTTAGTCACCTTTTTATCTCTAGTTTACTTAAGCTAAACTTTACACATATAATAATTAATTCTATTATTAATTATTATCATGCAACCTAGGTTTCTCCACCTTCTGGGTTTTTGATCTCCTTTATAAGGATTGATCTCTTTGTAATTATTAATTCTTTTCTAATTCCATCTATTATCTCTCTGAATGAAAATTTTATCTTCCAGATCATCATGAGTTGTGTCTCCATTATTTTCTTTTGTGACAGGTATTTTGCATACAATGGATCTTGGAGATTGAATTCTTTGAATTCTAACACTTAATATCATTTATACTTAATTTATACCTCATTATGATGAAAATGACATTTTGATGATATTGTAAATGATTTAGTGCAATTGAGACATCTTTCATATAGTAACTCCAGCTCATGCAATATAGATACTTAGTATTCTTAATAATTAATGATACATCTCAATGATACTCACAATGAAGAGAGCTCAATCTCAATAGAAAAGACAACTTCAATTCCAAAGACAAGTGAATATGGTGTGTCTCATATAGGTGTATGGATGCTAGTGTGAAAATCCCAAAAGGATGGATTAAGATGCAAATGTCAGTCATGACCAACCTCATTGACTATTATCTAAAGGGATTTTAGTATAGTATTCTTAGAAGCTAAAATGGTGGGAAATGAAGATATATAGCATATGAGAGAAATATAATCTAGGGATAAGATGACATTAAGTTTGAGGATGTGCAAGCCCACAAGCATATGATCCTACCAATCTGTGAAAAAGCCTTCAAATATTCTCAAAGAAAACAATGTTAGTATTAAAGAAAACAAAAGGTTCCAAGTCAATTAGTTGAAGAGACCCCGATGTAAAAATGTCTTAGCCACTAAAATCATTCTTGACATGTTATTGCAAGAGCACATGTGGAATTATATATAAAAAAAGGACACAACAATTAAGGAGAGAAGGCATGAATTATACTGGCCAAAAAGATGTACTATATTAGGTGATTCATGTGGTGCAAAATAGAATCACATTAGAAATCCACAATATACTAGGCAATCAACGCCTATGGAGACACAAAAAAATAATAATCAACACCTACATAGGCATGAGCGACAAAAATTATACTAGTAAGACACACTATACTAGATGACAGAAAAGAAATCTTGACGACTATGACTTAGGGGGTACTATTTAATATTTCATATTGCTACTTGAGCGGGACATCAATGAATGAATATGAGAAAAAAAGGAGGCCTCATATGCTTCCTTTAAGATGTAAACATACAAGTCCACATGCATGTCTTAAGGAAGAGATAAATTCATAGCAATGATATATCCTCAACAAAAATGCATGCATTCTAAGCTAGGAAGAAAGTGTAATCAGGGATATAGGTACCTATAGAGACATACAATAACATCAAAATCTACACCACAATGAGATCTGTTAGGCAGTTAGTTTTCCCATTATTGAAAGAGGAAGCAAATAAACAATATCCATACCCATCAAATAATAATGAAATTAATCAAAACCATAAACATTCAAATCAAAATTCCTCCTTCGTTGTTCTCCTTCTCTATGAAATGTGGGCTTTCAGAAATGAGTGCTTGATGTGCCAACATAAGAATTCAAAGTGATTGTGGTTTTTGTGGTTAAAAAATATGAGAAATAAGCTCTTTATTTATAAGATTTTCAGGGTTCCAATCAAGATTCCATGATTGATGAGTTGATTGGATGTGATTGAAGAGTTGAACTCAGAGTGAGTGGGAGTTGAATTCAATTTGATTGCATGTGTTGAAAATATGGACCTGTTAAGAGAATAGATTGAAGAGTTGAACTCAGGGTGAGTGAGAGTTGAACTCAATTGATTGCATGTGTTTGAATAGATGGAAGAGTTAATTGATTTGATTGATAAGTTTAATTGAGGAGGTGGAGTAGAAGATGAGATAGATTAAATAGATAACTGATTTAATTGACCGGTTAGGAGAGAGAATGGTGGAGTTAACTAAAACTCATAATTGGGAAGATAATTATGATTAAATAGATAAAAGAGTTTATTTATTTGCACATGTGAGGAATATTAAATAAATATTTAATCTTTATTTATTTATAATAGGAATAATTAGTTTAATTAATTAAATATGATTTATTTAATTATAAGAGATAAATTGATATAATTATTACATAAATGTAATAATAATAAGATGGAATATTTAATTTAAATAATATGCTTATTTAATTAAATATAAAGGACATACAAAATAATTAAATAATTTTTAATTATTTAATTACTTTATAGTTGAAATAATTGGGTAATTAATTTAAATCACTTAATTATGAAATTATAGAGAAATGTTGATTTTGAATATATAATATAGTAGAAAGATGCAAATTAATTAAATAATTAAGATTATTTAATAATTGAAGAAGAATGTTAGTAGAGTCATTGCATGAGAGAAATTGACTATTTTTAAGTGTCTACATTTCAACCCTCTTTGATACAATGTATTATAGGCGTTGTTTCAAAGAATAATTGATAAAAATCATGCCCCAGTATGCCCCAACGGGAATAAGGTGACAACGAGGTAAATAATGCCCCCCTCAAGAGATTGTTTTATACAATAAAGACATGAATGATCTCTTGGAAGAAGATTCAGATGAAATGATGCAATAAAATAATAATTAGTAAGAAGTGAAGAATGTTGGTAAGTTATGAGGACTATGTGATGGATATGAGAGGCAATGAATCATGATATGCTTTTTATGTTATGTCTATGCAATGGATATATTTCCTATATGATGTGATGTTATGACAATGTGTTATGCACTTTTTAAAAAAATAAAAAATTATATGCACTTTATATGATGTGACTAGAAGTGATGCAGATTAGATGATAGACTATGCTAAATGATCTACATGTATTTTTATATGCTTTTATATGATGGATGTATACATTATGATGGGTACTATATGTATGATTTATGATATATGAAAACTAACATGTAATATGTGTATTTTTTGTTGTATCATGATACTTTATCCTAAGGATTTTGTTAGGACTGACAAAGAGAATTGTTAGTAGTGATAGATAAGAAAATGAGAAAAAAATGAGAGATAATGAGAGACAATAAGATTGAATCTTGATTGAAACCTGAATTTATTTCTTAACCATCTTTGACTTCCAAATTATTTGAGCAATTTCTTTCATCATTGAGCCACTTTTATTATAACAACATTGAATATCATCATACCTAAATATTAAAGATCTAGGCACGATTATCCTTTTGCATTCTAACAAGCACTCTGAACAGACAAGGAATGTAGGTCGATAAATCTAGGTCATGCATTAAGAGTGAAGGTATGTGTGGCGTATCACAACTAGTTTATCTATTGCAAGCCCTACAATTAGATATCACATGTGGTTGCGAAGGATCTTACCACAGACACCCAAAACACTCTATTAAGATTTCTCGGTCAACATCCCATAGACAACAGACACAAAGATATAAGTCATGAACCATCATATCTCTAATCACTTAAGTGGAATAATAGAGATGCATAAGAACATGACTTGCAAAAATTAAGACATAATAAGACCGACTCGACTCAACAAGTAAGCAACCATATTGATTATGTGTTTGTGTTTTTTAGTAGTTTGGACACTGATTTTGATGTTTTGTTGATTCTATCAGATGAAGTATACGGTACCCCTTGTAAGACTACTCTATCTGGTTTTGAGTGTTCCTTTCCTTCTCTAAAATAACATGATTGTCCTGACAAAATACTGTGCTATGGGATTCTATTGATGGATGAGACAATATGATCAAATTGATTGAGGTCCTGCTGATAAGTTTTACTATTTTGACTTGGTTTTGTTGAAGCTCATACTTGTTGAATGGTGTTGTTCCATGCATGTTTTGAAATGAAAAAGAACTGGATTGATACTTGAAGGAGATTTATTATAGAATTTTCTCGGTTTTCTGATTTTTTAATTTGTCTGATGATAATTTATTAGGAGTTTTTGCAAATGTTTTTGGTCCACCATAGGGTTCGTATGTTTGGAGTTGAGGTATGTGTGGTGTATCACATAAGTGAAGGCCCTTATACCAGACACCCCAAAAATGGTCGCCCTAAATGAATATTTTTATGTTTTTGAATGTTTTGAAGGTCTTTCTGATTTTTAGATTTTTAAAATTTTTTTTTACAAATATTAGGGATTTTTCAGAAATTTTTCAATTTTTTAGGGATTTTTTTTAGAAATTGATGGATCATGACATTGGGGTGCCCCTAGTTAGAAATAAATGGGAAATTTATTACAAAATGACCATGATAGACTGACTTTGGGCTAAATATGGGACCATGAGATACAAACAATTGAAACACTTCTAGCCATGACAAATTTTATTCCAGAATATGGGGTGAAATGACGAGTGAAACCAGATTGAAATTATGATAGATGGTAGAGCAAAAATCTCTACACATGGCATCAGATTGCCTGGTTTTCACCATGGTACATGCCCAAGGCACCACCAAAGTGGTTTTCACCATAGGACAAATTTATTTCTCTTGTATTTCTATTTTTGTCTCACCAAAGACACCTAATTTGCCAGGTTTTTGCCAAGGTAACCATTTATTTATTTATTTTTTAAAATGGGTCTACTCTGACAATTATGGATAGTATTTGTGCAGATGCAAGCTATTGATAGGGTATGATAGAGGCTGGACCTATGATGTGGATATCTGATATGTGCCAGATCCACAGAATAATGTGATGATTTAAGGGCCCAACCAATTTGGTTCAAACAATCCTGGTTTTTCTCATTTTATCTAATATTTTATTATTATTTTCCATTAATACGAGGTCACCAACTTTAAAATCTCTTGGTATGACCTTTTTGTTGTAGTTTCTCCTGAGACGTTGCTGATATGCTTGCAAATGTGTTAGTGCCTTTTGTCTCTTTTCATCGAGCAATTCTAGCTCTTGTAGTCTTGATTCTCTGTAATCCTCATCTGAAATGATGTGCTAAAGTGATACACACAATTCTAGTTGGGTTGAGTTGGAGGTGCCAATCCCGACTAGCTTCATTGACTGTCTTTTTCAAGATTTTTATAATGGTTTTATTCATAACCTCAGTGTGACCGTTACCTTGGGGAAAGTAGAATGAAAAATAACTATGATGGATATAGAATTTTATGCAAAGCTCATCTACTTGTTTATTTTTGAAGGGGGAGTCATGATCTTTAATGATGGTTTTTGGAATACTATATCAACTTATGATATAGTTCAAAAGAAACTTGGAAATCTTCTTGCCAGTGGTGTAGGTCATTGGAATTTATTCAACCCACTTTGTGAAATACACAATGGTTATAATTGGAGCAGTCAAGGATGAAGGATACAAGAATGGACAGTCTAAACCCTGATGCAACCTAAAGAAAAAACACAATGGAAACAACCAAAAACACAAAAATACAATCAACAATGAGATCTATTTCTAGAAAACATCGATTATATTCAACATGCTGGGATGTAAGGCCTTCCCGGTTACGACCAATTACAAATATTTAAATCTAAGATCTAGCACAGGTCTTTTTCAAGCTTCAAATCACCTCCTTAACTAGTCCAGATCTTTGACACACCACACAACAACCTGGTAGGAATCCTCCAGCAAGATCTAAACTTGTGCTCGCAAGCCACCAAGAAACCTTCTCGTTTCCTAAGCCAACATGCTACTAGTCCACCAAGGTGTCTTCCACCAAATTCAGATCCAATACTCAGATCCTCAGATCTGATCTCCTCTACCTATGATCTTCCCTACTGCCAACACTCTACCCCAAACCTCCTTAAATACTAGCACGACCACAATTCAGCTTGTTGCAAATAAACCTTCACATTAAATACATATTCAAGACACAATTCATCCTGCAAAAATATATTAAATGCACATGGGATAAAGATCCAAGACCCAAATTGGTCCACACACATCTCCATGATCGATCCATGTCATGATCACACACTTCAAAAATTAAATGCATCAAGTTGGCCTCCCAGATCCGCAAGAACACCAATTGGCAAGCCAAACTAGAGAGTGTTAGCAAGACTGCTGAGCACCAAAAGAAAAACTACCGAGCACCAGAAGTTCCCGAGACCCTCAGCCAACACATGTTGAGAAACACCATAAGTTGATCACCAATATGTGTCAAGCCCTTCAGTGAACGATCATCTCTAGTGACCAAGACCTTCAACGATAGAGTCTCTTCAGTGACGGAGCCCCTCAGTCCACATAGAAACCAAGCAACACTCCAAGTACTCAAAAAAGAAGCTACTGAGAAAATCCAAGATGCTCTTGCATCAGATTCCCTAGGTAAACATAAAAGTGTGTCCCACACTTTGATGCCAAAAGAAAGCTCCGCAACCAAATTCATCTTCACCAAAGGCTTCCAAATCCTCCAAGTTAAGAACCACAAATTCTACACTAGCACATCCTTCCTTCTCTGATCTGATCTCCGTGAGCTCTACTCAGAAATAGAATAGTTACTAAATCCACTAAAAGACCCAAGCACCAACTCTACAAACCCATACACTTTATCACACTCGGTCATCAACTCATCAACAACAATGATGTCATGAACTTCATTCATTCCATCTCCTCTGTCCTTCAGCCAGTCATCCAGCTTCACCACCACCAAAGGCTTCCACTCCATCAAGGAAAAGAGAGACAATATGAAAATCATCCACATCTGCTTCAGCCATCCAAACACCAGAAGCATCTGTATCACCACTAACCAATCAACATGCAACTTATCACCACAACCCATCTCAGCAATAAGAGTAGCCAACCCAAATCCATCTACAGTAACAACATGTAGATCCAAATCCAAATCCTCATAAAAAACAAGATGAAACCCCTCATCAACACAAGGAAAACTCACAACACCAGTGATCTCATTGCTCACAAAAAAGATGCTCACTGTCCTCAACAAGTTCATCAACCACATCAAGAAACACGTCTAGGTCAACATCCCTGTCAACAAGGTCATCAATACTGGCCTCCTCAGAAATACACACATTCGAAGGTATATCTTCCATCTCACCAACAATATCATCATCCACAATAGGATGATCTACAATCTCCACATCATATCCATCTATCTGATTATGAAAAACAATAACCTCTTCAACAACAACATGCACAAATGAACTATTCTCAACAATATCCTCCTCAGAATCAGAAAGATTCTCCAAGCCTTCACCAAGACTTCTTTCCCCTGCAAGATTCACACTAGAAACACTTCCCATGCTGATATCCTCCTCAGGAAAATATTCTTCACATCGCTATCTCTATTTCCTTCACTTGTTTCTTCAACTTAATCATACCAACTCATATCTCTTCTCGTGTCAAATACCTTGCTTCGGTGATCTAATTACAATATTTCAATGATCTCTCCCTCGACGATCTATTGATAACCTTCGCAATCTGCCTTGAACTTCCAAAATGAAACTCATCTTGAAGATCTTGCACTTTTCTCCGCAACGATCAAAAATCTTATTCTGTAATCTCACGATTCTTCTTCAGAGGCATCTTCAAGATATCTGCAAACCCTCTGCAACAAATCACCAACTTTCCAATCCAAGGTCCTAGTGCAAACTTCCTCACCTTCAGTGGTCTATCCACACACTCAGGAACTTCAATCTCTGATACCACCTGATGCAGTCAAGGATGAAAGATACAAGAATGGACAGTCCAAGCCCTAATGCAGCCCAAAGAAACAACATAGCGGAAACAACCAAGAACACATAAATACAATCAATAATGAGATCTATTTCCACAAAAAGGCAATTACATTCAACATGCTGGGTTGTAAGGCCTTCCTAGTTACGACCAATTACAAAGATATAAATCTAAGATCTAGCACAGATCTTTTACAAGATTCATATCACCTCCTTAACTAGTCCAGATCTGTGACACACCACACAAAAACCTGGTAGGAACCCTCTAGCAAGATCTAAAATTGTGCTCGCAAGCCACCAACCAACCTTCTCACTTCTTAAGCCAACATGTTACTAGTCCACAAAGGTATCTTCCACCAAATTCAAATCCAATACTCAGATCCTCATATCTGATCTCTTCTACCTATGATCTTCCCTACTACCAACACTCTACCCCAAACCTCCTTAAATACTAGCATGACCACAATTTGACCTGTTGTAAATAAAACCTTACATTAAATACATATTCAAGCCACAAGTTATCCTGAAAACAAATATTAAATACACATAAGATAAAGATCCAAGACTCAAATAGGTCCACACACATCCCCATGATCTATCCATGTTACGATCATGTGCTTCACAAATTAAATGCATCAAGTCAGCCTCCCAAATCTGCAAGAACACCAGTCGGCAAGCCAAACTATCGAGTGTCAGCAAGACTACTGAGCACCTGAAGAAAAACTATCGAGCACTAGAAGCTTCTGAGCCCCTTGAAAAACACATGCCAAGAAACACTGTAAGCCAAGCACCAGTGTGTTTTGATCCCTTCAGCAACCGAGCATCTCCAGCAACCAAGCCCTTCAACAACCGAGTCCCTTCAACAACCGAGCCCCTCGGTCCATAAAACAACCAAGCAACACTCCAAGTACTCAACAAAGAAGCTACCGAGAAAATCCAATATGCTCCTACATCAGTTATTATGTACTTATGACCATCAGAGGATAAGGGATGAACCTTGTCAACTAGGTCAAACCCCCATTACAAAAAGGGTCATGGTGATGTTCATGGTTGTAGCTTCTAAGAAGGTGCATCAATAAGGTTCCCGTGTATTTGACACTTTCTCTTCTACACAAATAGGAAAGCATTTGTTTGCATTATAGGCTAATATACCCGATTCTTAAAAGTTCATAGCTGAAGTCAAGCCACTAGAATGAGCATCATAAATTCCCTCGTGTACTTCTAATATCATCATTTGTGATTCTTTAGAGTTGAGACATTTGAGGAGGGTTCCATCCAGACTATGTCAAGGTGTGTTGGCTATGATAGTGTATTGGGAGGCTTTCCTTATCAAGGAATGCTTGAGGAAGGAGACTTGAACACCTTGAGAGCTTGAAAACATGTAGAGCAATGGATTCTTGAACTTTTTTCTTCTTGACAAAATCTTGGTTAGAGCTTTTTGCACTTGGAAGACTTAGAGAAAATGAGAGAGAAAGGTTTCCTTTTATATGAAATTAGGGATCAATCTTCTAAGGAGGCCTACATAGGAGGATTAAATTCCCATTAAGGCCTTTACCCCTAGGAGAGGACCTATATTAAATATAATTTAGGAATCAATGCTTCGGAACCCGAAACAACCGACCTGGAAGCGGGAAAATTGAATTTTTGATGACCCCCGATAGCCGACAAGCTTCCTGATTTGAAAGGGAGGCCCAGGTCAAGGTCGAGGTTGACCCTGACCTAGGTTAGGGTCGAGGTCGACCCTGACCCAGGGGGTCAGAACCCCTGGAAAATATGCCAGGTGGGGTAGGAGGTGCTCGGAGAGGCCCAATCAGGGTCCTGAACCAGCACAGAAGTATGAGATGATGCAGAAATGGGAGGATGATATGATGGAGGTCAAAAACGTCCCCTAAGGAGGGCTAAATTCTCTTAACATGGAAGTGCTTCCATTTTAAGATGATACATTAAGCCCTCACTTTAGCGGGAGTACAAAAATTGAATGTGCTCACGGTAAAGTCAGAAGAAAGACATTGGTGGATTTGTAACAAAGTAGAATATCACTAAGTCAAAGATACGAGTCCTTAGACAAAGGATTCTAACTCAAAATTCATATAAAGAGAAATTAATCATAGAAAACATACATGATTACATAAGGAAGACAAGAGCAACACTATAGATAACATAGCTTCATGATCTAATCCTACTAGCATGAAAGCGAAAAGAGAGAAAAGAAAAAGTGATTACCTCACCTAGTAAGATGCCCACCTTACCATGAATCACCAAGGAGGGATAGCCCAACAGGTTCACCCATAAACTGTGCTTGTAATTGTAAATGCGTCTTCTGACGGCTTTTGAAAATATCCATAGATCAACATTCTTGTATCACTATGGAATGTAAAATGTGTGTCCATTCAGGATTTAGCAACTTATGTGCGTTATCTTCCAAGGATTTAGCAAACATAAAAGTAAAAATGCGTGTCTCTTCAGGATTTAGCAACTTGTGTGCGTTACCTTCCAAGGATTTAGCATGCTGTAAAATGTAAATAAATGTAAACTATAATACAAGGGAGACCCTATATATGCCCCCCTCCTTATCATGGCTACCCACTAGGCAGGATAAGGAAG
>MU227088.1:2951204-2993867 GCA_018584345.1 Thuja plicata | reverse complement strand
CACAAAGGAAGGATCCAAATTGATCAACCCAAAAAGGATCAATGCATAAATGAATCAATCTATTGGAAATAAGAATGAAGAAGGAGATCCTAGGTTTCCCTCTTAAAAATGTGTTGTGATGAATGAAAATGTGTGATATATTTAGAATGATTATGAATTTGAATTGAAATGAATGATAGAAAAGTACTAACCTTGAAATATTGCAGATCAAAGAATGTTGTTTTCTGGGGCCTGTACTTAGTTTCAGGAAAATCCGAAGTATGATCCGGAAAGGAAACATAGAGACGAACAAAACCCATAAATATTTTTCCATTCCAATGTAATCTTATGAAAAAGGTCGACCTTGACCCACAAATGTCAACCCTGACCCAATAATGTCGACCTTGACCTGCACAGGTCCGACAGAGAATCTGTTCGCGGATCCCGGAAGTTGGCCGAAAAGGGTATCCAGATCTGGGTTCAAATCCGCAGTCCTGAAACTGTATCTACAAGAAAAAGAGGATTGTTTGTTGTGGGGGAGAGGTTTTCCTTAGTCAAACCCCAATTTAGGAATTAACCTTGAAATCAATAATTGAAATAAGAATGCTAGCAAGTAGTAGAATTGAATCTAACAATGAAGATATGATATTGAATAGATATGTAATTGTAATTCAAATGTAGCAAGTATGTAAATATGAAAGCTTGGAATCAATAGAAACCATAAACCTCCATGATTTTATGCTTGGAATCCACCTTGAAGAGATCATGAAAGAGTCTTGAGGATGCACAAAGGATCTTGAAGGAAGATCACACCATCATGATGGCTAGATCTAGGGCTTGAATGATAAATCTTGAATGCTTGAACCAAATCCATTCAAAGGCTTGAAAGCTTGAACCTTGATCTTCAATGGAGAACTTGAATTCTTGAGGAAGGATACTTGAAAACCTTGAGAGCTTGAAAATATGTAGAGCAATGGATTCTTGAACTTTTTGCTTCTTGACAAAATCTTGGTTAGAGATTTTTGCACTTGGAAGACTTAGAGAAAATGAGAGAGAAAGGCTTCATTTTATATGAAATTAGGGCAATATCTTCTAAGGAGGCCTACATAGGAGGATTAAATTCCCATTAAGGCCTTTACCCCTAGGAGAGGACCTATATTAAATATAATTTAGGAATCAATGCTTCGAAACCCGAAACAGCCGACCTGGAAGCGGGAAAACTAAATTTTTGATGACCCCCGGCAGCCGAAAAGCTTCCTGATTTGAAAGGGGGACCCAGGTCAGGGTCAACCCTGACCTAGGTTAGGGTCAAGGTTAACCCTGAACCAGGGGGTCAGAACCCCTGGAAAATACGCCAGGTGGGTTAGGAGGTGCCCGGAGAGGCCCAATCAGGGTTCTGAACCAGCACAAAAGTATAAGATGATGCAGAAATGGGAGGATGATATGATGGAGGTCAAAAATGTCCCCTAAGGAGGGCTAAACACTCTTAACATGGAAGTGCTTCCATTTTAAGATGATACACCTGATAATTTTGCACACGACCTCAGACTTGGGTACTTCAAAGGCAGGGGCCACGAGCTTTTGACCATGAATTCACAATGTGTCACATTATCATATAATAATATCATATTCTTGGGATCTACTCAAATAATATCATTTCAAAATGTTGCTTCATGTATTATAGTCAAGGCCTTATAAGGAATCAATTTGTCATCCTTTGTGTCATAGATACCATTGACTTGGTTGATGATTAATTAAGAATATTCATACACCTGCAGTAGTTGAATCTTCCACTAGAAAACTGTTTTGAGCCCAATGATCAGTGCTTCATATTCTGCTATGTTGTTGGTGCATTCAAAACTTAGTTTGTAGGACCTCAAAATGGAATCTCCTTGGGGAGTGATAAAGACTACGCCATCGCCAAATCCCTTTTGTCTGTGAGAATCATCAAAGTATAATTTCCACTAATTTTTTTCCTCAATGGAAAATATGTTTTCATCTAGAATTTCTATCAACATTGGATGACTAGAAGGTAATGGTGCATCTGCCAGTTGGTCGAATATAGCTTGTCTTTTGATTGCCTTTATGTCCATGTAATCATGACCCATTTGGCGAGTCACCATGTTAATATATCTTTACTCAATAGATATTTCAATGCATCAATCTTTGCTATGAGGATAATCTTGTGAATCAACATGTAATGTATGAGCTTTTGGGAAGAAAAAACTATAGCCATACATGCTCTTTCAATTATTGTACAGTTTAGTTCATAAGCCATAAGTGGTCAAATGATATAATAGATGACTCTTTCTTTTCCTTCTGAATCATTTTGTGATAATAATGCCCCCAGTGAGTGCTCTATAGATGATACATATAATAATAGTGGCTGATCTGGAATGGGTGTCATTAAGACTGGTGCCGAGAGAAGATAATCCTTTAAGATTTGAAAAGCACTTTGATAATTTTTTGTCCATGAAAATTTGATATTTTTATGTAGCAAGTACTGGAACAGATGATACTTGTCAGCCAGTTGTGAAATGAATCATCTCACTGATTGCAGCCCGCCCTGTAGACTTCTCAGGTTCTTAAAATTTATTGGTGGAGGCATAATTATAATTGATTTAATTTTTTTAGGATCGATCTCTATTCCTCTGTGGGAGACAATTAATCCCAACAACTTTCCTGATGTGACCCTGAAGACACTTCTTTGGGTTCAACCATACCTTGTATTCTTGGAGTCTGTCAAAGACTGGCCCTAATACTGATAGATGTAGGTTTGTCTCAAGGGATTTTTCCAACATGTCATCAACATAGTCTTCCATTGTGATATGCATCATGTCATGAAAGATAGTAATAATTTATCTTTGATATGTGGCGCCTACATTTTTTAGACCAAAGGGCATGACACACCAACAGTAAGTGCCCTAGGAACAAGTTAATGTGGTCTTGTGTTGATCTTCTGGTGGTATCTTGATCTAATTATATCCTGAGAAACCATCCATTAGAGACAACATTTTATACCTAAAAGTGAGATCAACGATCATGTCTATGTTTGGAAAGTGGAATTCGTCCTCTAGACAAGCCAAATTTAGATCTCTAAAGTCTGTATAGATTCTTATGGCCCCACATGAGTTAGACACAAGTACCATATTGGATATCCAATCGACATAGTCAATAGGCCTTACAAATTCCACGTCCAATAGTTTCTTCAATTCTTCTTTGACCAATAGTGCAATTTTAGGATGCATCTTGTGCAACTCCTATTTGTATGGCTTTTCCCCCATGTTTAGTGACAGATGATCGAGCATTAATACTGGATCTAATCCTGGCATGTTAGAGTATGAAAAAGAAAAGTTGATTTGCCTGTCCTTAAAGAACTAAATGAATTGTTCTCTTTCTTCTGTTGTTAATGACTCTGCCACATGGATTAGTCGTTGTGTTTCTTCAGTGCCAATATTGATTGTTTTTGTTTTCTCTACCAGTAATGGCAACTGTTCTTTTAAAAGGGGAAGTATATAAATCTCTCCATCCTTGGGCACCTTAGAGAGGGTTTCACCCTCGGATGCGCCTTTTGTTTTTACTTTTTTTTCAGCTAGAAGGTGTCTTTTAGTTTTCACCTAATATCCTTGTGGTCGCCCATAGGTATAACTTGTCTTAGTTTGAAGAATTCATCAATAGATTAATCATTCTAAAAAATGTCTATGGTCAGTGGATTTTCTTTCTTTCCAATCAATAAGGTCAGGGTAAACCAAAGCTATGCTATCCTTGGTTTGGAAAGATGAAATTGGGAGTTTGGTCAAGGTATTGATACAAGACTCACTTAATGATTCATAGATTTTTGATGAGGATGAGGATGAAGTTTCAAATTGGTTCCAAAATTCCTCAATCCAAGATCGACGATTTGTGGGTCTATCTTTTAAAGAGAGTTGGGAAATGGAAGTGTTGAGATGTAAGGTGTTGGTAGTGTGGGGGAAATTCCACTCACAGTCATTCGAGTCTATGTCTGAATGGATTTCCTCAAATGTCTCAACTTCATTATAAACACAAGCATTAATATCAGAGGGTAGAGAGGTATTCATAATGACTTCTTCTAGTGGTCTATAGCCTAAGTTGCAATGCTTCATATTTTTGGTTCGTGCAATGGGTTCCACAATTCCTTGTTCATTCTTTCCTAATCCAGATAATCCATTATAGCCTTGTTTCTAGACAATGGTGTACCCCTGTCCATATTCATGTACTGGAATTTTGACCTCAGGGGGCTCTTCATTTGTATACAACTAGGAGGATAAGTTGTCTTCAATGATTTCCTCATGTATGTCTCCCCATCTTACAAAAAGAATTTGTGGATAGACAATTGAAATCTTTTATTTTCTCGTAAGAGGTTGCCTAGGTTTTCCATAAGAACATGGTGAGATTGGTATCTTGCCTACACAAATGAGGTCTGCATAGGTGTATTCTCCATATCAATTTTCATGAACTTGGATCTTGAGCTTTGATGTGGGTTCCTCACTTGATTTTGAAAGGTCTACACAATCTATGTTTTGAGATGAGGAGGCAGTAGATGACTCCTGATTGTTGGGTACTTGATTATAAATAGATCCGCTAAGATTTGTGCAGTACAGAAAAGGATCTCTAATACTAGGCAGGATGATTTCAACTCCATCATGAGGAAAATTAAAGCATTTATGGTAAGTAGATGGTGCAGTCTACATGGAATGGATCCTTGGCCATCCCAAGACATTATTGTAACCCAGCTCTAGGTCCAACACCTGGAATACAGTGTCGTGTGTTGCAAGACCTAGTATGATTGGGAGGCTTATCACAGCCCAAGAAGGATGTTCTTCATCATCATATCTCTTATTATGATATTTTTGGTGATGACTATACAATTGTCAGGGTAGCCCAGTGCTTTTACCAATTTTCAGTTACAGATATTTAGACTTGCTCTGTCGTCTATCAAGACTTGTCTGATTTTATGGAGGTGGACAAAGAATTCAAGATGCAAGGGATCATTGTGAGATGGTTTATGGGTTGGGATATCTTCCTCAATGAAGGAAACATGATATTGCATGGATAGATTTCCTACCATGGCTTAAAATTCATCAACATTTTTGTCTTTCAAAATATAGGACAATTGTAAAGTTGTTGCTAAGGCTGATTTATGATTTGGTGAAATGCGAAATAACTCATTGATGGAAATTTTTGTGGAGGTATTTTTTAGATGATATAATAGGTTACACTAACCTGATGGTGATTTGGATGACTTATTTGGTTCCACATCTTTTGACAGGGCTCCTTGTACTATAATTTTAGTGTGGCCAGTAGGACCAACACAATTGGTGTTTGAACCTTAGATAGTAATGGTGTTTATGGTCAGATCAAGATTTGGTTTTGGGTAAGTAGATTTTTCTTTGTTGTCATGTTGAAACATTGAGGCCTTACATTTTCCATGATCCATTAGTGGCGTTGAGAATATTTTGTGATCTTGGTTGGTGGTGATTGAATTTACGATAACTTTGATTTCACCCCATTCAATAAAATCTTGGACAATATGCTTTAGTTGCATGAAATTGGAAGTTTTATGCCCCTTATTTCTATGGTAATCACAATAATCATTGTCATTCCACCATGCTAGTTTCTAGTACCTTCGTAATGTCTGATTTTAGGAAAAGTGACTTAATGAGATTGTAGGAATTTCTCAAGAGGTTCAGCAAGAGGTGTAAAGTCTCAATGTGGAGTGATGTTCTTTCTTGTAGTATTTTGTGGGTATGTCTAATTGAATGCATAATTTTTCATGTTTGTATTGTTGACCCTCTGGTTAGTGTGCATCGATTAGGATTGCTGGACAGGTGTTGGTGGTTCTTGTATGCACATGATTGGTTGGATAACTTTAACATCAACAACGCCATCGTTTGTCACATTTTTTTCTGGGCCAATACTTGGATTTGTCATAAGATGTTTGATTACTTGTCTCTTCCATGATGGATCCATTTAGAGTGAGGGATCTTTATGATTTTAGCCCTTTCTCAACTAGCTCTTCAAAGGTTTCAATTCATTGGGAGTTTAATTCATACATTATGTCTAGTTGACAATTTTTGATGAACATATGGATCGTCTCATTTATGGGTACGTGGAAAGATTAATTTGAGGAAAAATTTCTCCAACATTGTAAGAACAAGGAAAATTTCTCACCATTATTCTGATTGGTAGTGTAGAGATCCATTAATGTTATTTCCATGACAATGTTGTGTGAGTAGTGTGATATGAACTTTTCAGCTAGTTCATTCTAGGATCGTATCCCAGGAGGAAATATGGAAAACCACTCCATGGATGACCCACCAAGGATACGTGGAAATAATCTCATAAGGTAGGTGTCATCATATGCTAATTATATGCAAGCCATGAAGAATTCCCTTATATGGTCTCGAGGATCACCCTTTTCCTTGTATTTGTCAAATTTAGGTGTTTAAAATTTTCTCAGAAAGGGTGGTATTTGCAATGTCCTATCGAATGGATAAGGAATAAGGTCAGATATAGTGTAAGACCTCTTTGGAGAACCTCTTTTCAATTTAATGACCTATTTATGGAGAATTTGGATCTATTGAGAAAAGGCTTCAGTGGGCGTCGGTGTGGAAGGCACCGCATTAGGATCATAAAATGTTTTTTGATCATTATAAGATGGTGCCTGGTTTTAAGAGGTCCCAAAGATTGTGTTTGTGTATGCTATAGGTACATGTGGTGGAACGTGATTTTGTGTGTTAATTATGGAACCTACAAATATACAAACACAACACTCAATAAACCATTAGATCCATTGGTTAGTCCATGAAATCGAACAAAATATCAATCAAAACTAATGAAGAGTGGTTTATTGCTTCCTAGTCACAATGAGTATGATCTACATGTATAACTGTTCTCAAAATTGGAAATAGATAAGTGAAAAGACATCATGAAATGGAATATTATACAATTACACCTAAATGTATGCAAATTAAGATGATCAAGATGATGAATTATATGAAATTGAATGCAATTAAGCAACATGAACTCTAAGATCAGGTGAATTATGATTCTACATGATTGATTTGGCTATCAAATGAAATGATAACTAATCCAAGGTGATTAATTACTACTAAATTGATCTCTCAAATGCACAAATTAACTAAGAATTCAAACTAGCATGGTCTACTTGCAAAATGAGAATGGATTATAATGCCTTGATTGGAGTTGCTTTTATAGATTTCACCTTGGAGGGAAATGTTTGAATTTGAATTCGAGGGCTGAGATCAACCCATGATGGATGAGGAGGATTGAAAGTTGAGGGATCCTTGCACTTGAAGCTCATTGGTTAGAATAAACTTGTTTGTCCTTTTGTGAATTGAGTGGAAAATATGACAATTAATTAATTAACTTTAATTAATATCACTAGTCATGGGATTTTAGATTTTGATTTAATTAATTAGGCTATGACTATTAATTAATGTTTTTTCTATGATTATTGATGTTTAATGTTTAATTATTTGATGATTGATTTTTGATAAATTATGTAAGTAAATTGATTAAATTCACTCACACAATTATGTCTAGGATTTGATTTGATGCCCTGATTAGAGTTTTAACCCTTGATTAGGACTTAGGGAAATTTGATTGAGATTTAGGTTGATTGAGATTTAGGCCTTTTGATTATACTAGACCAATTTTATGTGATTACATTTTCCCCTCTTTGAATCTATGTACGAACAATGCATTGATTCAAAGAACGTCTAATATCTGATGTCAATAGGATTTTGATTGAGTGAACAATTTGATATGGATCCTAATGAAACTGCTCACAACGTGATCGATATTGAATCTTAAAGCTGAACTTAATGTGATGCTAATGATAGATTGAGACCAAGATAACCAATTTGATGTGAAGCGATGAAACTAATTACCTTTCTGATATTGATACTAATTATGTTAATGATAATGAATAACCAATTTGATGTGATGTGATGAAATTGATTACCATCAAAAATATTCTGAGAACATTGATGCTGACCAAAATGAACAACTAGTTTGATGTGATGTGATGAAACTGATTATCATCAAAAATTTGATCCATACAATTAACTTGATATGGGTCTTGATAAAGTTAATTATTTGATAATGTTTGGATGACGAGACTATCAATTTGATGTGGTGCGATGAAATTGATATTGCCCCTATGCCCCTATTTCTTCAGGAACACTTTCTATTGTTTTTGGATTTCTTCTAGATATTTTTCTACTATTTTTTAATTTCTTCAGGAACACTTTCTGCTATTTTGGATTTTCTCAGGATCTTTTTCTGCTGTTTTTGGATTTTCTCAGGATCTTTTTCTGCTATTTTTAGATTTTCTCAGGAACACTTTCTACTGTAGAACTGCTAATCTTAGGATGTTGGGTATAGTATTTCTTCAGATGGATTGCGTCGATAAGATCAAGAAGTAAATTTCCCTCCAGTGTTGAGATTTGATAGGCACATGAACCATATGTTGTTGTGATGAAAAAGGGTCACAACCAGTTGGGTTTAGACTTTCCATTCTATTCTCTATTTGTTTGTGTCTTCAGATTCTCTCTCAACACGAGATCTCCAAATTGAAACTCTTTATTTCTTACCATTTTTTTATATCCTCTAGACTTCCTTTTCTAGTATACCTTAAGATGATTGAATGTTGATGATTGAATGCCTCTTGCCTACGCTCATTGAGCAATTCTAGTTCTTGGATTCTTGAAATTTGGTACTCCTCATTAGTGACGAGTCCTCTCAATGATATTATCAACGATGGTACCTCCACTTCAATAGGTAAAATGACTTCTGATCCATAAACAAGAGTGAAAGTTGTAGCTCTTGTTGGCATTCTGATGTTGGTGCAATATTCCCATAGAGCTGGATTAAGTTGCAAATGCCAGTCTCTGCCAAAGTTGTTAACTGTTTGGTGTAATATCTTTAAGGTGTTCGTATTAGATTCTTCAGCCTAGAGGTTCCCTTGTGGGTAGTAAATTGAAGAACAATGTTTCTTGATGTGAAACTTATACACAACTCATCAATATCCTTATTTTTGAATTTCCCTCCATTGTTTGTTACAATAGAGGATGATATACCATATTGCCAAATGCTATAGTTGAGGATAAATATGGACACATATTTACCAATTTGATCAAAGGGATGGCTTCAACCCACTTCGTGAAATACTTTGTGGCTGATGAATTTGTGTCCATTAGAGGATGATGGATATATTTTCCCAATCAGATCAAAGGCCCACTACTGAAATGAATAGTGTGTAATGAATGGTAGAAAATCCCTCACCGTAGCATGTATGAGATTGTTGTGAAGCTGGTACTTCTTGCCTGACTTAGAAAACTGAATAACATCCTTCTCCATAGTAGACCAATAGTATCCAACACATAAGAGTTTTTTGGCCAAAGTGAAACCATTTGAATGTGATCCACATATACCTTCGTGGACTTCTCTTAAAGCATTGTCAGATTCTTCACGTTCTAAACACCTAAGTAAAGTACCATTAAGACCTCGCCTATACAATTTGTTATCAATGATTAAATAATGTGATGCATGATAGATTAGGCTTCTATTTTCATTTTTAGATAGATCATTAGGGACAATTTCATCCTTGAGGTAATAATAGATTTGGCTATAGCGAGATGATTCATGGTCTATTGTTTGGAAAATAAGGCGCGAGTCAGGGGAGTCATAGGCGAGATAAGGCAAATCTTCCACCAAGAAATCATAGAGGATTTGTTGCTCATGTATTTATAACACTAAGGATAATGTAGCCATTGCATCAACCACTTTGTTTTCTTTCCTTGGACTCTACTATAAATTTATCTACACAAAATAATTCTTTAAGTCATCCACCATTCTTTTGTATGGCATTAGCTTCTCATACTTGGTTTGATATTCATCATTGATTTGGTTGACTATGAGTTGGGAATCACCATGAACATGTAATTCCATTATTTTCCATTCGATTTCCATTTTTGAGACCATTCACCAAAGCTTCATACTCGACAATATTTTTACTGTATGGAAACACAAATTTGTACGCTTTAGGAATGCTGTACCCTTGTGGTGTGATAAAGAGTATGCCACCTTCGGACCCCTGTTGTGTGCATGAACCATCAAAGTACATCTTCCATGGGTATTTTGTCAAATGTAATGTTGCTTCATCGAGAAACTCAATGCTTATGGGTTTGTCATCTTGAAGTGGTGCATTAGCCAAATGATCAGCTATCACTTCTCCCTTAATAGATTTTATGTCTATATACTCGATGTAAAATTCACTCAATATCATTACCCACTTAGCTAACTTACTAGTCAATGTTTATTTGTTCAACAAATACTTTAATGGATCAATTTTTTCTATAAGTTTCACTGAATGAGACAACATATAATGTCTGGTCTTCTGAGATGTGAGCACTATGGATAAGCATTCCTTATCAATGATATTATAATTGATCTCATATGATACTAGTATTATGTTGATGTAATAAATTTCTCTTTCCTTCCCTGCTTCATCATGTTGTGCTAGTAGAGCTCCTAATGATGTTGCAATTACAGATATGTATAGAAAAAAGGTTTCCCTTGAATATGAGACATAAATATGGGTGGATTATCCAAGTGCTCCTTGATTGGGTTGAAGGATGATAGGATATCTGCATAGATAGGGGAAGGTGGGAATGTAGGAATTTGCAAATAGGTGGGATCAAGGAAGCTGGAGTGAACCTGATAGATGGTGGATCCAAATTTGCTATGCATGATGCCTGGGGAAGGTTTTCACCAACCATGGTACTTGTCCAAGGTGCTTGAGTACCAAGTTTTCACCATTGGACATTTATTTTTCTTTACTTTTTTCTTTTTTTCTTTTTTTTTTTTGCATTTTTTTGTATTTTTTGCATTTTTTTTTGGTATTTTATGATCTAACAGGAGGGACTCTCGAATAGGTTACACATAGAAGTGTTTTAGATGTAGGATGTTAACAGGATAAAGGATAGGATCTCCCTCTAGTGTTTATATCTGATAGGCTCCAAATCCAAACTTATCGTTAATAACACCCCTTCTCATAACTTGATCTGACCCTATGTAGAATAAACAACCAGCTATCCAAGAAAAGTTAAAAATTTTCTCAACAACTAACCTTTTCTCTTTTGGTGAGAAATGAGGAGGGATTTTGTTATCAACTAGGTAATTTTCTATATCGGCATACCAGGGTATATGAGTTGTAATAGAAACTAAGCGTTCATTTGGAAAGAAATCATCAATGATCTCAAATTATCCCTTTATTTGGATTTTGGATAGGAAACCTACCACTAAATTATCTTTACCTGGTCTGTCTACTTTTTTGATGTCAAATTATTTCATCAAAAGCAACCATCTATCTAGTTTACCTGTTATGGAAAGCTTGTTTACAAGTTACTTTATGGGTACATGATCTCTATGTACAAAAATATGATAACCAGTAATATAATGCATGAATTTGTTAAGAGCATAAATGACTCCTAACAATTGCTTTTTTGTTATAGTGTAGTTCAACTCTTGTCCTTGCAAATTGTTTCTTATGAAAAAAATTACATTCTCGACTACACTTTCTTTCTGGCCCAAAAATGCTCCAATGGCATAGTCTGATACATTAGTATGAATGTGAAAAGGCAGTGACCAGTTGGGTCCTCTAAGGCATGGTGCTTGAGTGAGGAATGACTTTAGTTGTAGGAAGGCTTCTTCACAAGGTTTTGTCCAATAAAACTCCGCGTCCTTGGTTAGTAGAGTTTTTAGAGTTCCTTCCATTTTACTAAAGTCTTTGATAAACCTCCTATAATATCCATCATGATCCAACAAGCGTCAAACATCTTTTGGATTTATAGGAATAGGAAGGTTAAGAATAAATTCAATTTTTTAGGATCAACCTGGATACCAACTTGTGAAATGTAGTGTCCTAAAACTACTCCCTTTTTCATCAGCATGAAACACTTCTCACTATTTAAGGATAGGTTGTGATCCTCACATCTTTGTAGAACTTTTCCTAAGTTTCTCAAGGCTTCCTCAAATGTTATACCATATGTGGTAAAGTCATCCACGTATATTTCCATACAATCATGATAAATATTAGAAATTATAAGTAAATGAATTCTCTTTGAAAGGTGATAGGAGCTTTACATAAGCTAAATGGAAGAATATAATAAGCATAAGTTCCCCATGGGCATGTAAAGGTGGTTTTCTCTTGATACTCTTCAATTCTAATTTAGTTGTATCCATTAAATCCATAAAAAATGAGAAATAATTCTTTCCTGCCAAAGAGTCTAAGACTTAATCTATGAATGGAAGGGGGAAATGATCCTTTTATTGATTAACTGATGAATATCTGATGGATATGATGAAGATCGAGGGATACCGAGTATCATGATTGTAGAAATGGTTAGATCAGTTGATGTTTTGTCATTGGTGTCAAGCAATTGATTAATTGATTTTTATTGTGTTACCATATCTTAAGAGGAGAAGTTGAATGGGTGACAAATACATATCAGACAATGATGAAGTAATGATGTTATAGTTGTTTTCTACTATATATTTGATGTTATCAATCGGTACATTTGATTCATCAAGTCGGGAACTGCAATGAATTAAGTTATGACTGAAAGAGATACTTTACCGAGATAGACCGAGTCAGTCGGTAGAATGTTATGTGAGTCGGTTAGATTTACCGAGCACCGAGAACAAGTTAGACACCGAGCAGTGATGAAGTTAGTTACCGAGTTGCAAAGCAAGTTTTACCGAGTACAATATACAAATATTAAATGATGATTTAATGCGAAGCAACGATGAGCTAGATGAGGAAATGAATTAAATAAATTTTGTTACAATATCTACAAATGGGAAAATTCAATATGAAGATCTAAGGCGAAGATCAAGCGGTTAAACAAAAAAGTGAAAGTTCCAAGGTAAATGTGACATGGTTTACCGAGTTGAGAAATTGAAGAAGATGATCGAACAGATGAGCGCAAAGGAAGGAAAATCAATTAAGGAGATTAAGAAGAAAAAGTATGTCTATATAAGGAATGAGAATTACACAGAGTGTAAGGCTATTGGTGAATTGAATAAAGAAGGAAAGAAGCTGAAGAACCACATTTACCGAGTAGAACAGAGAAAGATATATTAAAGAATCTACAGACTGAGAAAGAGATCAATGGAGCATGTGATGTCAATATTCAATTGAGCATAAAGGATTTGATCCAAGCATAGTGATTTGCTAATTTTTACATATCAGATTTTACTGTTTCTTATTAATAATTGTAATAGATAAATCTCTTAACCGAGTGGATTTAACCGTCCTATTTGTAAAACCTAGACTTAGGTGACATTCCATAAGAGTGTTTGAAGACCTCTAACAAGGCCACTCCTAATAGGGTGAAGATCTTAATAGGTCTTAGGTAAATCCCCTAAAAAGGTCACATTTAGAAAATTTGTTTGTAATCTTTAACAGGATAAGTTCTTAACCAAACGTACTTCAGAAGGGTACACTTTTTATTGTGGGTTACAATTCCCACAAAGGTTTTTCCCAAATTGGGTTTCCTCATTAAATCCCATGTCAAATGAGTTATATCATGTGTTAATGAGTTAATTTGATGTTGCTAAGTTTGAATGATTGATTTTTGCTTATATTATTTGGTGAATTGGTTATTTAATGTATTCAGTACTTACCGATTGAATCAATGAGTTCAATTTTAAGAGTTTAAGTTTTGATTTGTCTAATTCACCACCCCCGCCTCTCAGTGGGACCAACACCTTTTTGGTAGTTGTATTCAACTCCCTATAGTCTACACAAACTCTCAAATTCCCTCCTTTCTTAGGAATAATTAAAAAATGTGACACCCTTTGGATGTCAGAGATAGGGTAGATGAAACCAACATTTAGTAATTTCTGCAACTCCCCTTTTACTATCTCCCTAAGTGAAAGATCAATTCTTCTTTGGAAATGTCTGAATGACATATTATCCTCTTTAATATAAATTATATGAGTGGATAACTTAGGATCCAAACCCTTCATATCACCATAATCCCAAGAAAAGTCCTTTTTATGAGATTGAAGAAATGTTATTAAAGAATTATGGTGTTCTTGGGGTAGCTTTCTATTGATATTCAAAAACCTACCTGGTGAGACTTCAATTTTTTTCATCAAATCAATCATGGATGCCTTAGTGAGTAATAGTATTTTAATTTGATGCAACAATAATGTGTGAAACATGTCCTCGGCTGTAAGAAAAATTGGCGAGTTAGGTGTAGGGAGCATTGTTTGCAATGAACATTGTTGATGTTATGAATAACAAAAAGAGTGTTCATTCTCCCCATAATGGTTCAGAATAATATTGTTGAGAAATTCATCCTCCTCCTGAAGTTGTAAGAAAGGATCTCTATTAAGCATCATGAGCTGCACAATGTAATTAACTTCCTCAGCTTCTTCTCCTAAGTTTGGCCATACAGGTTGTACTATATTAGGTTGAGGTTGGGTTGGTGGATAGAAAGAAAGATTCTTTGTAGAAATATCATCTGAGATAGTCATATCCCCTAATCGACATCCTATATATGCATTTATTGTAGCTAACCAAGGCCTTTCTAAAATGATAGGATGTCCCCCCAATGTGGTTTTAGGAGAGAGTATCATGAAATTAGTTGGGTAAATCCCAAGAATCCAAGGTAACTAATAAATCCTCTACCATCCCATCAAGCTTGATAGTTGAACTTTCAGCTAGTTGCAAGACAGTAGGTGTAGAACTAAGGTTGGTAATCTGAAGATGATGCACAGTATCTTTTGTCATCACATTAATTGATGCACCTAACTCTATTAAGGCATTTTAACTTAAATACCATTGATGATGACTCCAACTACAGAGCTACCAGGGTCAAAATACTTAGGTACTACCACCTTACCAAGCATAATATCTGCTAACATATCAAGAACATGGATTATCTATGGATCCATCTTTTTCCTACCCGGTTTCTTGAGACAACCCTCTTTAATAGATTTATCATAGATAGGAACATCTTTTATAGCGTGGAATAGATATATCTTAACACATATGTTTCAGCTGGTCTAGAATATCAAATCTCGACTCCTCTTTTTGTTTGGATATTTTAACTTCTAACCTTTGTGGAAATGGGGGAATTGGATCAGATTTCATAGGAACTATAGTTTCTTGCATCAAATCTGGTTGGGTAGGTGCAACAAGCAGACTTTCTTTCTCTAATTCCTTAATAGGCATCTCATTTATAACTAGAGGGGCTGGTGTTTGCAAAGTTGTTCCATACCTCAAATGGATATCACTGATATTTAGAGCATAGGAAGGGTATTAGTTGGGGTCTACAGAGTAAACAAGTTGTTTTTGTTGCTTGTTGGTAGGATTAGGAACAATTTTTGTATGTAACTATGTGGGCTTAGGTGCATTATTATTGGTTGTTGATATTGCTAAGGTGGCTGGTGATAACCAAATGGTTTATTTGGACATTAATGACCTCCTCTCCATTATAGGTCTTGTTGTCAGTTACCCTGAGGTGGTTTCCATGATCCTTGAGGTTGTGGCCAGCTTCCTTGAGGTTTCTGCCAGTTTCCTGGAGGAGTTTTCCATTGAGGAACATTGTTATGATAATTTGGCCAAGTATTTTGATGAATATTCCAAGGATTATGTGGATATCCTCCATGGTTTGGGGGATATTTGGATTGCCACTGATTATTGTGAGAATTTGAATAAGGACCAATAAAAGTTCAGGGGTCTTGTGGCATACCTTGGCTTGGATCCCATGACCTCCTTTGTGCAATGAAGAAAACTTGGTCATCATCCCCTTCTACCAGCTTGAATTCAATAGGAATTGGCTTGTTGTCTATGTTAGCCACCATCTTACATCTCCAGTATTTCTTCTTTTTCCTTTAGTGAGGACAATACTCTGCTAGCATTGCATCGGCCTCCTCATGCTTCTTTTTGGCTTGCATTTTATCAACCTGTGTAGCCATATTGTTTATGATGTCTTTCTTGAAATGTGATAGCAAGTGTGTTATTTTTGTCTTGGAAACTCCATTGGTGAATGACTTGCCCATGGTATCTTGATAACCTCTTCCCTTCTTGGCAACTACTCTAGAATAATTCAAGAATATCTTCTTGAGATCATCTCAGGATGCTTGAGTGATATCTCCTCCTCCCATGATATCCAAAGCTTAATTACAACCTCCAATGATTCCTCTTAGAAACAACAACTTTTGAGACTCTTCATTAAGCTCATGGTGTTGGGACTTCTTTATATTGTATAACAATCTATAAATGTACTCCAACCTTTCATCTTCTTTTTTCTGCATTCTAAAGATTTCATTCCCTTTATCTCCTACGCAATAATATTTGTACTTAATAAGGAACACACCATTCATATCATCCCAAGTTCTCATAACATCTCTCCCTGGGCTCATGAACCATCTTAGTGTTGATTCCTTCAGAGTAGTAGGGAACAAATTGAGTCTATGAGCATCAGTGGTATAGTCATATCTTCTATAGAGAATGTCAAACTCCAACAAGAATGTATCTAGATCCTCAGTTATCAAGCCATAGAACTTAGGGAGAACTGAAGAAGGAATGTTTTTGAGATTATTATTTTCATTTTGGTCAGTGATAGGGAATTCAAAAGTTGGTTGAGCCATTCTTGGTTGATTTCTTAGTTGGTTCCTTGCTTGATAAACAACCAAAGCTAGAGGGTTAACACCTTGGTCTGGAGGAAATGGGTTAACGGGTGGAGGAATATTTAGATGGTTGAATATATCAACAAAGGGATTTCGATAAACTAGTTCTTCTGAGGAAGAGGAAGATGTGGATAAATTTGCAATGGCATCAGCATAAGGATTTTTTCTGTAAGAAAATACAAAAAATGAGAAGAGATTAGAAAAGAATCCAAGTGAGTGAGAAAAAAGTAATAATATTACCATAACATAATGAAAAAAATATTTCTTTAAGATCAATCACCAAAACCTCCAAGATGCTCCAAGATCAACACAGTGAGACAATGTTTTTGAAAGGGGAAAACTACAAAAAACCCTTGTGTATATAATATGAATGAGGAAAAAAAATCTAGAGAAAGAGAGAGAATGTGAGCAAGAAGCTCATTACAACAATGAGAGAGCAAGTTTGAGAATGTGAGAAGAAGGGAGAAAATTGTGAGAAGATTCAACTAAGTGTGTGTAGAAGCATCTCTTAAATAGAGATGAGTGGTGGATTTTTCATGTAACTCTCATATTCTATGAATGCCACATTCACATTAAGTGTGTGTCAAGTGTGAGAATCCTCTTAAGGAGGAATATCTAATTTCCTTATTAAAGGAATTATAAAAATGTGACATTTCCTCCCACTTGGACTACAGGACAAAATACAATTTAGGATACCTTGGGTTATCTTTATTTAAATAATACACCAAGGAAATATTATAAATTATAACACCCCCCTTTAATCTTTACTTAGGTGTTTACATCAAGGGAATTAAATCCAAATTTTACAATAAACAGTAAGAATAAGAATAAGGTTTAAAAGTGAATTAAATGAAAGACTGCTAATCGGTAAACAATAAGAATAAGGTTTAAAAGTGAACTCTGAGCAGTAGTTATTTGTTAAGATTATTTCAAGGCATTCATCTTATAGGACTAAAGATAACTAGAGGCTTAATATTGTGGTACTAAGTTTTTGGGTTGATTTATTGGAATATTTTTGAGGCCACTGATTCACCTCCCCCCCCCCCTTCTTAGTTATTCTAACAAAAGTTGCCTCTAAATCAATTAATCCATTGGTTATTTCAACTCCTCCAATGCTCAAGGTAATCACTGGACTTCCAAGGTCACTATAATTCTGAGGAAGCAATCTCCCTGATAAAACATCAGTGAGTTTAGTCCCTACTTGAATAGTGGGAGGTAATTTCTTCTCTCTCCTTCGTATTTTTATGCAAAGTGACTTGATCAATTGATTAATTTTTGGAATGTCCTCAATAGCCTATAACAAAGGTATTTCTATATCGATCTTTTTCAATTCTTGAAGGAGTTGTGAATCTTCCATACTAATATGATCAATTCAAGAGGCATCAAAGAGCTAGTTGATCTCCTCTAAAGCATTCAAGATATGGTTCTTTGTTAGCAATATCTTTAGAGTTATCAAGGTTTAGCTCTTTTTCCTGGGACTTTTCTACTTTCTCACCCTCATGTTCTAATACATCAAGTTTAGAAGGAATATTATGATTCCTTAATTGAATATCATTAATCTCTATGACATTTAAACTAGCATGATTGGAATTAGCCTTGAATGCTTTTTGAGGTCAATTTTTCTTTGGATTTGGGACTGGATGTGCTGGTATTTGAAGTTGATTTACTTTCTCATTGGTTGGATTTGGGCCAGTGATCAATGGTGGAGGTTGTCTCCAAGGACGCTTTGCTCTTGATTCTGTCAAGGTTGGAATTGTGCCTAATTTTGCTTCCATTGTGGCTTATTTGACTACCACAGAGCTTGGTTCCACTAAGGATTAACCAATTCTAGGTGGTTCCCATGGTGTACCCCGAGGCATAGTAGGTAATTGCATTAGAAATTGGGGGTCCAATCATTTACATTTGGCCAAGGATTTTGATTAAAATTGTTTCTAGGGCCATATCATTCTTGATAAGCATTAAACCCAAAATTTTGAGGTTTCTATCTAATTTAATTAAGCTCTTCTTCTACAGCTAGAGGTTTCTTAAGGTGATTTTTAATTTCAAGTATAAGGTTACAAGAGCTCATTGCATGTTGTTTCTCACAAATATTACAAAGATCAACTTGATTTAGTGGGCCTTCTCTTAATGGATATTTCCATCTACATTTTGATCAGTAAATGGCTAAGGGCTCAATGTTTTTCCTATTAAGTTGAGTCTTAAGATGGAGTATGTTTTAAATTTTTATATTTCCTCCATCACTTGAGACGCATTAGGGGTAGAAGCCTTGTTTCTTCTAGAATTTCTAGTTCCAACTAGGGTCCTAGAGTAATTCCTGCATATATCAATAATTTCTTCAGGAGGGAGCTTATCGGTATCTCCTTTTCCCATCAAATTGAAAGCTTCTCTAGATTCATCATCAATTATCCTTAAGAAAATTGTCTTACTGATCTCATTACTCAACCCATTAGTACATCTTTTGTGTACAAATTGGGACCTACAAGCATAATCATCTAAACTCTCATCTTCCATTTGTCTCACTCGACAATAATCTTGGTATTTATCTAGAAATGCAATCTCTACCTTTGGCCATGTTGAGATTGAATCAACATCTAACCCCTAAAACCAGCATAAGGTTGACTCTTTCAAAGTAGAAGGAAATTATTTCAACTTCTAATTATTAGATGTATAGTCATAAATCTAACACAAGGTAGTAAACTCAAAGAGAAATTGATCAGGTTCTTCATAAGTTTTTCCTCTCAAGGTAGGTAAAACAAGGGGTGAAATATTTTTCATTGGGGGTTCATCATCCCTACTGCTCAAGATAATAGGATATGAAAATGTCCTATTTGGTGGGGGATCATCAGCTGCTACTCGATCACCCATTTCTGCTTCCTCTTATATTTCTATTTTTTCTTGTTCTTCTTCAGATGTCTTTGAGCTTTGAGATTCTTCTTGAATAGTGTTTTGATTTCCTAGAAGGAATCTCCCAAATGGATCTCTAATTCTTTTCATCAATGGCTTAAAATAATTTCCTTGTCAACACTAAGGCTTCAAACTTTGGTATCCAAATCTTTTGATTTCTTGGCAACGACACCAAAAATGATGGGCGAGGTCGTTGATGTCACAACTTGCATCATTTACTATTATAATTATCGAGTCGGGTATGTCTTAGAGTTGTATGTGATAAGGATTAATGTTTCCAAATTGGGGGGGTTACGCTCAAGATAGTGATTTGTATTTCTGGTCATGCTTCGTCAGGAACTCTCGGGAGTTGTTTCCTAAGGCTAAACTTCTAAACTGAAAGTCTTATATCTATGTCCCATTCTTCTAAGCAACTTATCTTATGCTATAACTAAGGTGATTTCGCAGAGATCATACATAACCCGATTAAGATTAACTCATGGAATTCTTAAACAGCAACTACTAACTGAATTGAAATCTAATCTATCACACATACAAAATTCAAATTCAAAAATTGTTTTTCTTGAAAGGAAACTAATTTACTTTTACAAGGAATCGAAATGTGTACTTAATCTAAAGCACGCTTATACTGAAATGAAAGTAGATTCCATGAATAAACTTAATAAAGCTTTTGTCTAATCTTTACTTCCATCACCATTATTGCATTCTATTGAAACCATAACTGATTTACAAATGAATATTGCTTACACTACTTGAGAAATGTAAATCCGAAAATTCATGAAAAGATTTAAAATACCAAGTTAACTAATCATTGCCAAATTCTATTAGATGAAACCATAAATAATGACTGAACAAAGAAACAACAATAATTAATCTAACAAGGATTACAAATATGAAACTTACTGAGATGAAATGAAATAAAAACTAAACAAGAACACCTCCCTTCATTTGAGTGGGCCTTGCTCTTCCTCTCGTGGGATCTTTCTACGCAACAGATCGGAACAACTTCTAATTTTCATTCAAATGGGCCCCTGGAGGGAGCAAAACATGGTTTGAAAAATACAAATTACATGAAACGAAATATTGATGACAGGCTGACTACTTTTTACCTAGAACAAATGGATATATATGCATATCCTTATTCAAATTCTAACTAAGGCACCACTCGAACAGATGGGTAATGACTATAGCATGAGTTAGTAGAACTGGATGATCTATAAATAGAATTTCACTTCATCAATAGTGATACTAGAAGTTTTGCACACAACCGACAATCTTGGAAACAATTAATACCCTGCACATTTGGTGTAACCGGGAGGTCCACATTGTCATTTTGAAAAACCAACAATCCACATCATAAAATGACCATTTGAAATTTGAAACAAGATCCACAAAAATAGAACAATAATGTAACAAGGATTCTGGTAAACAGACATTTCTTCGATCATTTCAATTTCAAAGTCATGCATTTACTACAAAATACGATTTCTAATATATCTCCAATTAGCTAAGTATAAAGACAACATAAGTAAACATACAAGCATATAGTCTATCACCAACTACATCAATTAACAAAATATACAAAGCAAGTATAAACTAAGTATTTTAAAGTATCAAAAATGAATACTCATCAAGAAGAAACCCCCATAGGATACCAAGGGTCAATAACTAGTGTCTTGGATCGTATACACGGTACCCTCACGGGAGTGGTTAAGGAACTTATGCATCACTAAGGGAACCACTCCCATGTAGACCAGCCAAGGGATACCTAGATTGACCCAAAAGAGGTCGACTTAGGGATGAAAACAAACATTGTAGAAACTACCTTGGATTCCAATTAGATTGTTAAGGTAGTTGACCCCAAAGGGGGAAGTGATAGCCCATCAAAAATCCTAATGTTTTATGAGCACTTGACATATCACACACAGTGCAGCCCATTCAAACAAAGAACCTCCTCTGTGATGACATCTACCCAACACGCAGGGTCAACCATCACGCCTCTTATGATGGTCTTGTTGACCTGCACTTGGATATACAAAGCAGAAGGTTCTTTGATGCAATCATGGATGGAGTTTCCCCAATGGAGATGGTCCAACCATGCAGCAAGAGTCAACACAACGGAAACAACCAACTCAGAAACAAGTATAGACAATCAACATGCTATAATAGATCTTTGCATTATCATAGAATCAGGTATTTACAACACATTGGCATGCAACATGCAGATTACAAACTTTCGACATACATGCCTGAGTACAACAGAAATCTAGATCTAAACCCTAATACTAACCTTCCAAGGTTATCTCCTGAGAACTCCCCAAACAAAGATCAAGAGCCTCAATATATAGAGCCTTTGCAACTCATTAGTCAGCCAGATCAATTACATTTTCCAAGAGTAAGAAAACGTAATACAATAATATAGGTCAAGACCCAAATCAGAAAGATCTTAATGCCAAAGATCCAAGAACATCGGGATATGAGTCACCAAGCATTGTCGGTCGGGAAAATACTTCACGAGATCAAAAAGCCTCAACTGGTTGTTAGAACATGAAGAACATAAAGAACTGACCATGAATCTTTAATATCTCCACAATGAAGTATCCAAATGAGGTACGAACCTAGACATAGGCAAAATACGATGTCCAAAACAAACCCTCGGGTTCACAACAGCCAATGATATAAAACCAAAGAACACAACAAGAAACACAGAACTACTAACTAAAACAAAACTAAGAACAAACTGAAAGGAAATATTTTTGGGTGATGCATGATTGCCAGCGACCAAAGGATACTCCTGCATCAGACACCCCTGGTGAGAAGAAAATGTTCCATAAGATAAACTTATAAAGATTTGATAGGATGTGGGACATAAATCCCATGCTCATTCTTGATCCAAATATCATCTTTATCTACAACCTTTTGTCTCTATTGCTTTGCCTTCTGTCAGATCTATCAGCTTACTCCGCTCTGCACTTTTTCTGTCATATTTCACATCTGTACAAGATTGCTTACCACTTCCTCCTTTCTTTCGTGCAATTGAATTACCTATGTTACAAGCCTTCATCTGATCAACAACCAAGGTCTTATGTTGCTTCACTTTACCCTTCCTGCCATCTGATACCAACCAGTTCTTTGGTCTTCCTTCAAGATCCTTCTTTTGTATTTTGCTTCCTTGAACAGTATCTGTTTACCATGCTCAGATTCTTTGCACTTTTTCCCTCAGCCTCCTTCAAGGGAACCAAAGTAAAATTTTGTCCATCCTTCTCTATTGTGACCAAATTTCTTCTGCAATCATGAATAACACCTCTATCAAATTGCCAAGGTCTACTCAATAGAACATGACAAGTACTCGTAGATACCACATCACACAACACCTCATCTCTATAAGGTCCAATGTTAAAGCCGACCAAACACTGCTCTTTCACATCCACCCTTTAATCATCTGAAAACCAAATTATCCCATAAGGACAAGGATGTTTAAGCCTCTTTAAGCCAAGCTTCTGCACCATCTCTTCTAATATCAGATTATCAATATTGCCACTATCCATGACAACTTTACAACATTTACCTCCTAATTCACAAACAGTCCTAAACAAATTTCTACTGTGTATAGGTTCAACTTCTTTCCTACTCAACATGACTCTCCTAAGCATAAGAGATTCTCCTATCTCTGGTTCTACTTCATTTACCACAAGTTCATCAGTAGTTTGTTCCTCATGTGCCACAAGATTTTGTTTACCCAAGTTCTTACTAGATCCTTCATAACATTGAAAATCTTTATGTCCTATGACACCACATTTAAAACAAGTACCTGTAAATTCCTTGCTACCATTCCCTCTCCTAAGTTTCCTTTGATCAGGTTCTACCTCGATGGTTGGCTTCTCTTTTCCATTTCTACTTGATTGCTTCTCCTTTCCTCTAGGATTACCTTGTCTTCTCTTTAACTTATCATTTGCCCTCAATGCATACTAATAAGCATCCTCCACTGTTGAAAGCCTCAACATACTCAGCTCATCCTGAATATTAAATCTTAGACCATTAATATACCTAGCCACCTTCTCCTTAGATACCTCTCGGTGTCCAAATCTGATTGTCATCTTGTAGAACTCTTTGGTGTATTACTTCACACTCATGCCTTTCTGCTTCAAGTTCTGCAATTTCTTGAACAATTCTAATTCATAATCTTCAGGAATGAATTTAGCCTTAAATCTATCAACCATAACTCTCCATCTGGTGATTTTCATTTCACCATGTTGCTCTCTATCTTTCTGCAATTCTTTCCACCATAAGGCAACATAACCCTTCAACTTAGTCTGTGCTAACCTAACCCTCTATGGATCTCTGATATCTTCAAGCTCAAAGTAATCTTCTAGCTCTCCAATCCAATCTATCAAATCCTCAGGATGCAATGAGCTAGTAAAAATAGAAACATCCATCCTATGACTTTTACTTACTTGTGACATAGCCCTCAACAATCTTTCTTCATCTGCAGGGATCTTAGCATCTACAGTCTCAAGAGCTTTAGCAACTTCCTCATATTCCTCTTCAATCTCGGGATTCCTTTGCAATCCAATCAACACATTATGAATCTCAGTCCTCATCTCATTTCTAAAGTCCTCCATCATTTGTTCTAGCCTTCTAGGGTTCATCCTTCTAGGCGACATCTCTCTAATCCTCAGGTGTAACTGCCTCAGCTTCGGCGATCTGTTTACAAGGCGCTAATTGACTCTCACTCGACAATCTATCTGACACACTTGCATCCTACCTTCAAGTCGGCAATTTGTTCACCCTTGGTATGCCTTCAACAGCCCATACAAGTTATCAACCAACAACAATCTCCTCAGTGATCCCCTTGTGCAAGTCCTCTGCAATTTCAGGCTAGATCTACGTTTTGCCACCCCACAACAAACTCAACTAGGGCTTCGCAAGCTCATGAACTCGATCTGCTAACAGAGGAACATCAACCTTGCTCTGATACCATCTGACGCAATCATGGACAAAGTTTCCCCAATGGAGATGGTCCAACCATGCAGCAAGAGTTAACACAACAGAAACAACCAACTCAGAAACAAGTAAAGACAATCAACATGTTGTAACAGCTCTTCACATTATCATAGAATAAGTATTTACATCACATTGGCCTGCAACATGAAGATTACAAACTTTCGGCATACATGCTTGATTAGAACAGAAATCTAGATCTAAAGCCTAATGCTAACCGTCCATGGTTATCTTCTGAGAACTCCCCAAACAAAGATCAAGAGCCTCAATATATAGAGCCTTCGCAACTAATAAGTCGGCCAGATCAATTACATTTTCCAAGAGTAAGAAAATCTAATACAACAATATAGGTCAGGACCCAAATCATAAAGATCTTAATGCCAAGATGTAGATATGACACATGATCCAGAGAGACGTCAGTCAAAGATCAAAGAACATTGGAATATGAGTCACCAAGCTTCACTGATCGAAAAAATACTTCACGAGATTAGAAAACCTCAACTGACCGTTAGAACATGAAGAACATACAGAACTGACCATGAATCTTTAATATCTCCACAGCGAAGTATCCAAATAAGGTGTGAATCTAGACATAGGCAAAACATGATGTCCAAAACAAACCCTCAAGTTCGCAACAACCAATGATCTAAAACCAAGAAACACAACAAGAAACGCAAAACTGCTAACTGAAACAAAACTAAAAAGAACAAACTGAAAGGAAATATTTTTGGGTGATGCAAGATTGCCAATGACCCAAGGATGCTCCTGCATCATTCTTTGCTCCAAGGGGCATCAAGAGGGGTAAACAATATCTCTATATTACACACTCTCCATTTAGGTGGCAATATGGGAGTGATTGTCACCATATCAACAATTGGACTACCACTCAAAAAAGAAGAATGATTTAGAAAACCCTAGCTTCATGTCAATTCACCAAAATATGGAGAAGGGATTTCTCCCTTGAGATTAATGGAATCTCAAGGGACAAATCAGCGCAACACCACCTCACTTCTACTAGTGTTCTGGTGAGCTAGGATGATCAAGGACACTAATAGACTAAATAGAATTTAATATTTAAAAGAAATGCAATGCAAAATAAAAGAATTGAATTAACTAAGCTATGCTAATAGATAAAGATATTTTAATTAGTGGAAATGAAAAAGCTATTTGTCAAAATTAATTGTCTGGCTCCATGAGCTCACTATCTTGGACGTTAGCACGAGTCTAGGTCTCCAACGTGGATACTAGATGACAGCACAACATGCATGCATCCTATTAACCAAGGCAATAATCTAACTTAATAGAAAATGGAATAAAATTAATAACAAGATATTAAGAACATGATTATACTATGGAAATTATGAAAACAAGAGCAAACAAGGGATAGAGAAAGCGTACAACAAACTAGGTAGAAGAATCCCAAGAGCTTCCTCTCCTCCAAAACCTACACACAAGGAAGAAAGGGAAAATGTTGGGGTTGTTTGAAGACCCGCCTCAGTCAAGTCCTTTTGGTTTTTCCACCTCCATAGCAGCCAGATAGATAGATGAAAGCCAGTGATAGATAACAAAAGGATGATATGTGAATAATAATAAACAAATTAATAACCCTATGAAATATGATATGCTTAACAAAACAAAATGGAGTGGGATGAGGAACTCCCCTTCAAAGCCACAAAGCTTGAGCTCAATGGAGTGAAGGCGAGACGACGAAGGTGAAGTAGTTGTGATGTTGTGAATGCTAAGATGTTGTGAAGAGTTGTCCAAAAGGAAGAATGAGCTCAAGAAAGTATGGAGAAGTTGTGAGATTGCCAAGAGAGTGTCCAAAAAATATCCAAGAAGCTTGAAATGTGTAGAAGAGACCAAATGAAGCTTAGCGAATGAAATTTTAAGCCATTCAAATGATTCTTGATGTCGATGAGCGGTGGTAAGAGGCATTACAATACAGGGATGGCAGTTGTAACTTCTCAATGGCTAACTCAATAAATGGTAGAGAGAATAATTCGGCCTCCTTAGTATATTTCAGCAAATATTTTGTCATTCTTTGGCAAAATCAACCATTTTTTTGCATAAACAACCCATGTCTAGTACATTTGTACGATTTTTCAAACTATTTTTGTGTTTGAATTTTTCAAAGGTCATTGTGTCAATGTTTCCTCTCGTCTGTGGGTTTGTTTTATTTATTAAACTTGGAGGCTTTGTGTTTGATTAGAGTCGGCAAGGTCACATCACACACTTCATTCTCCTCACACACCTCGGTCCCCTTGCATATCCTGGTCAACTCACCTAGTCGATGCTTCCTATCAAGATCCTAACTATCAACCAGCTTCACTAAATAAGATGTCTACCCCTTCCCTATGATCACCAATGTCAAGGACCATAGCGAGTGGCGCGATTTCCAAACTCTGACACTGCCTCCATTGCACCACCAGCCAGCAGTGCTTAGCCCCTGCGGGCCCTTCGCTTTGTTGTCAATTATTGTAAGCCCGCAAGAAATCCAATTGCTTTGTTGCACAGCATATTAGTACACAAGAACCTTCCACATAATGATAATCATATTAATTCAACACATTTCTACATAATTATTCATTTATATATCATCTATCATTCAGTCACACATACTATAATGCTTATAAAATAATCTTATTAGTGGTTGAGTCCCTAAGTATTAATATGTAGTCATCTATCATTCAGAGGCAAACATTCTATAATGCTTATAAAATTGTCTTATCAGAGGAAAAGTAAAAGTCTGTAATAACTAAAGCATAAACCAACCCCTCCCCCCTACCCCTATAACCCATTTGCTCTCTCTATCCATTGCCATCTAGAACCTATCAATGGTAACCAGATAAATTACAATCATTTGCAAGTTTCATATATCTCCTAGCTCATCTTACAACTACATGATAATTGTACAAGGAGTGTAGCTCCTTCCCCTTTAGCTCATCAGTCAACTCTTGCCATCTTTGCGCCCCAAGATTTCTATGTCCACAGTTTGTACTAATTTCCCAAATGTGACATGGTTGTCCCACCTTACCTTTAGTACCCTGAACATCTAACATACTCATAAGAACGACCCAATTATTTAGTATGCTGTTGAGATTATGGGACTTTGATCTTATGGTAGTATAACTGATTTTTCAAATTCTTCGTAATTTCTCATTTGCTCGCCCCAATTAAACTCATTTTGAATTAGGAACAAAATACTCTCATATGCAGATCTACATCATATAGCAAGGGGTTCCACTTTGCATCATAAGGTACAACATAGTTATGCAGGTAGAATTCACAAAGAGAGTTATGCAACTTGAGTGGATGAACTGAAAATACTGAAAAACTATTTGGGAGTAACCATAGAAAAGGTAGATAACAATACCATTGCACGAACTAGAAACTGAGGAGCTGTTCTCTTAAGAACAATCCATACACTCTTGCTGGTGTGGAGGCAGTTCCTATAGTCAAAGGGTTATAATGCAGATTGAACATTCAATGATGAGGTGTTCATCCAACAGCCCCCAGGACTCCTATCAGCAACAGGCACACGAGATATCTTTACCATAATGATTGTCATTAAGTTTTTGTTGCATTTTTGCATTATGGGCATTCAAGTTTCGTCATGGTTGATTGTACAGTCCTAATAGGATTTTATTTTTATTTACGGTTTTCTAGATTTAATAAATCCTCTCCCTGAATATTTGGAATGAGTGAACAAGTATTAGTCAGGATGATTTACTCTATAAATGTGCTAAAGAAAGACCACATATGGTTAACAACTATTTTTGTACAAGTTTATATATAACGAGTCTTAATGAATGAATAAGCATATGAATATCTTCTGATTGGGCAACTTTGTCTCACAATTGGTTTGAGAGTGTGTTTACCCCAAGTCACGACCCGCTTTAGGTAAACGTCATTGTATAGCTCATTCTGCACATTAGCTTGCTAGTTTAATTCAACAAGTTTATGATCAGTTCTGATAACCTGTACCATAGATATATGATTTTGTATGCCTCAGTTCCTGTAGCAGTACTATCTTATGAATGAGCTTAGCATAGATTGATTTGTTTACTATTTTAATCATTATCTATTGTTGTTGTATTTAGTTTCTTTTTGTAATTGCAATTAATTGCTTTAGAATCTAGCAACTTAGACAAGTTCATAATGCAAAATATAACTGTTGACCCATTTCAAGTTTACGTATCTGGGTTGATAAGTTAAATGTACCTTGTAATCTATTAGAGGTTGCTCAGAATAGGATGAGTTCATCTATTTGTCATATAAGCTGATTTAGTCATCCTGAATTATCAAGTGGGTACAGGGAACCCTACAGCTATCACCTCAAGAAGTTGAAGAAAAAGCCATTACATAGCACCTACTTGTTTATTCAGTTCGTGTAGCGGTACTATCTTGTGAATGAGCTTAGCACAGATTGATTTGTTTTTACTGTTTTAACTTTTGATCATTATCCATTGTTGTTGTAGTAGCTAGTTTCTTTTCTTTAATTGCAATTAATTTGGATAAAGTCTTTCCTTTTGAAATAGGGTGTAAAATAGTTGCTTTAGAATCTAGCGACTTAGACAAGTTCATAATGCACATTAAATGCTGCCATGTCAAGTTTACATCTCTGGACTGATAAAGTTAAATGTACCTTATAATCTATTAGAGTCTCCTCAGTATAGGATGAGTTCATCTATTTGTCATATAAGCTGATTTAGTTAGCCTGAATTATCAAGTGGGTATAGGGAACCCTACAGCTATCACCTCAAGAAGTTGAAAAAAAAGCCATTACATAGCACCTACGTGTTTACCCAATCAACTGGCTGAGATGCAGTCTTGGAAATGCAAGCCATCACCAAAAGTTCAACACGCCTTAAATGTTCATTTCAAGCACAGAATATGTGACCTTTTAACTGCAAACCTACCCTAGAAATTGAGGTTGTTCCATGTCAAATGAGGGCCAACTACAATGTAGATGCATGCATGCCAAATGTTTAGTGATTTCAAATGGGACCACCACATGATTTTTGCTGTGGCCTTGGCTGATAGCTTATAATCTATTAGAGTCTCCTCAGTATAGGATGAGTTCATCTATTTGTCATATAAGCTGATTTAGTTAGCCTGAATTATCAAGTGGGTATAGGGAACCCTACAGCTATCACCTCAAGAAGTTGAAAAAAAAGCCATTACATAGCACCTACTTATTTACCCAATCAACTGGCTGAGATGCAGCCTTGGAAATGCAAGCCATCACCAAAAGTTCAACACGCCTTAAATGTTCATTTCAAGCACAGAATATGTGACCTTTTAACTGCAAACCTACCCTAGAAGTTGAGGTTGTTCCATGTCAAATGAGGGCCAACTACAATGTAGATGCACGCATGCCAAATGTTTAATGATTTCAAATGGGACCATCACATGATTTTTGCTGTGGCCTTGGCTGATGTGGGGTTGCCACTGCATTTATTATGTTTGATGTGTCATAACGGACTCCATAATTATTAAGCAATCATCCTTTCTAATTAAGAAATTTTGCTTCTGACCCATTAGCAAGCATATGTCTAGAGAAGCATTACTGGAGATTATTGGCTAAGGTTTGTATTTCATCTGGGTATCTGTTTTTCCAAGATTTAGTCAACAGACCTTCGCTTTCCATTAGACATTGCCATACTATTGAATTGAGCCTCAGTCAACACCCATACCTTCTCAACCAAGTTGTATTAATTTTATGTTAAATCTAAATTTGGTGTATGGTTCTCACATTATTTTACTTCAGAGAAGAATTAAAAAGGAAAAAGATAGATAACAAATTTATGCTCTAAATTTCAGTTTCTATTGTAGCCTTTTCAATTTGTTCTCAGTTAAACAATTTAACATGACATGCTCAATCAGCTAAAACAAAATTGAAGTCTTGACCCTAAGAAGGCAATCTTCTTTTCAAAATAATGCATATTGCTCACTAAAACTCAAAATGGCATACCTTGGTTAGTTCATGGAGAGCCCTTGGCAACCACGACTTCATTTAGGCATGGCTTTGGAATATCATGTTAAGTTGAAATCCAGTATTCTAGACACAATTTTGCATTAGGGATGAAAAATTGCTTTCTAATGCTTGCCACCTAAGCAAAATAATTTGCTGTTAAAGAAAAAATCTTATTGAAAAATATTTGAGTTAAACACTGGTAACCCCACGCATAGTTACAAATATAGTCAACATGCTTTCTCCATAACCTCTGACGACCTTTGATAGCAGAGCAGGCAACGCTCTCAGAAATGCATGTTAGTCTCAAATAAATGTAGCTTGACAAGACGATACATGAAGGAAACATGTCTCTCTATGATATTCTACAACATGAAAAATACTGTTTTGCAATTGGAAGCAAAAACCATTACAACCAATAACCTCAACCCTGTTGAATGAGAACATAACAATTGCGTATTAGAAAAAAATGTGGAGGTCCAGACATGTGAATGTTATAGTTTAGACCTATCTATCATGAAGATGAATGGAAATAAAATTGATTTGGATTCAGCCTAAAAGGATGATATCTACATAATCCTCTCTCTTCCAAGCAATGCTCCATAAACCCTGACCAATCATTCCAAACAACAGGAACTCATATAGTAATGTTATATAAAGGTGGCAAATATTTCTTTATAAGATCAAAAACTCTGCAGTAGTTTCCACCTTGCAATCAAGTGCATCTAACATAGATAAGGCCATATTTGTAACTCCAAACTTGGGGTGGAAAATTTAGCAGATGAAAATGACAAGCAAACAATCGCAATCCTATCATTTTTGGAATATAACTTCCAAAACACATATAGCTTGCTTAAACAATACACTAAAAAAAATATAGAAGAGCTACAGGGGGCAGCTCTTATTACTTGGTAATTAAGTTCGTCTACATCTTAAAACCAAATCTAACAATTCAATCCCTTGAAGACTGTTGCCTTGCCCAGAAACTACAATGATAAACCACAAAAATTTAAGTTGTTCGCCCACATTCATCATAGTGCATGAAATAGATGGAATCTCCAACCTGGAAGCATATATGAACTCTCAAGTCCCATCATAAAGAGTCTGCTTTCACCTTGCAATACATGAAAAACGAAAAAAGACTTTCTTAATTGAGTACTAATGCATCTAACAAAATAGCATGTATGCTTTTTGCTTTCCTCTAATGTCAAAATGTATATTCCTAGCTGTCATCTGCATGTCCCCGACATCATATCTGAACCGATGTTACATGACTATCAAGTTTGATGCAAATGGTAGCACTTCTTGTAGATATCACCAGGAATCAGCTGTAAGCAATATATCTCCACCAGAACTGAAAAGCAAATGCAAACCCATGGTTGTGGAAAGCCAAGTTCACCTTGTTTGAGTAGCAGAACAAAGAAGTCCAGATGCATCTGAACCCACAATTGAAAGATCGCATATGGTACAGAGCTTTCCAGACATACTAGGAACAAAACGTGACGTGCAATATGGACATGAAACACTTTTCTGGCCATGGTATATTGGAGTAAAACTTGTACCACAAACAACAAAAGGATTTCTGAAATCATAGTTTAGTTGCTTTGCATCTTGCAAATTCCTCTCACAGGCCTGAAGGACTTGACGAGCTTTTGTTGCATGGTTTGTTGGAGGGTCAGTTTCTAAAAGCCGCCGTGCCATGTTTGCCGCTGTACTATAGTTCCCACCCTTGTAACAGATGCCCATTGCATTTAGCAAAGCCAATCTTAAATGAACTTTCTGGAGTTTGCAATGAGTAAAATAAGCTGCAAGCTCCTGTTGCCGGAGAACATCATCTTTGATTTCTTTTCTCTTGACCTCCATTCGAAGACCAAGAACATATTCTTTGGCAATTCCAATCAATTCTTTTACATCATCAACTTCCTTTCTTGTGTCTACTACAATAACTGGGATTGTGTGCAGAATGTTCACAAATAGCCTCAATGCTTCACTGAACTTACCTTCCGTTGTTGCTCTGTAAGCTACTCTCAGTTTCTCCTCAACTACAGAAAGACTGTATACCAAGGCCGGGGGACCCCTAACATTTGGACTCCCAGTGTCACTCCAACCTCTCTCTACTGCTAATGGCACTACAGGTGCAGAAGCAAGGGCAGGAAGGAATACATGACTGCCCATATATAGATCCAAAATTATAGGCTTCAATGGAGAGAAATTACTAATCCCAAGTTGACGATTTAGCAACCTCAAAGCTGTATCAAAATTGCCTGCAGCCGCATGCTCACCAGCAAGAGAAGATTTTTGTATCCAAATTTGGCTAACTGGCATACCTTGCGTTGGGGTTACAAACAATGTATTTTGAGTGGTTCCAACATTTGAAGCAATAGCATCTTGAGGAAGTTCCAATTCCTCCATATCCCATCCCCCATCTTCATCCTCTCCACCTATAGCTTCTCTGTCATCTGCCATTATAACTTCACCATTTTCCTTTTCAGTATTTTCTATAGCAATGTCTTCACCCCAATCAGCAACATTTCCTTCATCCTCTTCTTCGTAAGCTGCAGCAGCAGAGTTCTCCAAACCACCTTCAAAAATACCTTTGGTAACCCTAAGCAAAGGCCAATCACCACCGCGCAGGATGGGCACAGGAGGCATCAGAAGCGATGATTTCTTTCCTGGAGGTAGAGTTGGAAGATTGCCCCCTAAATCAGCTGCAAGTGTGTCAGCAATATCCATAAGACCATGAAGAGATGCAGTGACATAAGCAAGTGGTAGATGACCAGATTCCTGCAAAATCTTGACACGCTCTTTGATGTCACCCAAATACAATGCATTGTGAAACTGGCCCATTACATCATTTTTTAATTCAGCAATCCTTAACATCTTCGTCAACTTATCTAAATTACCAGTAATCAGATACAAAAAGGAAAGCCGCTCAAAATTCTTTGTCCTCTGATATGCATACTCTACAATACCAGCATTACCCTGCCGAAGGGCTTCAACTCCTAGCTTATGCCAATGTTCCTTCTCATCAATCTCTTTTGCAGAAGCAACAGCTATTTGAATGTTTCCACTCTCCACAGCCAAGTTGAATCGGGTTCTCTCATCTCTAACAAAGTGAAGGGCCACCTCTGGAAATCCCTTCTGTTGCAGGTAAGCTATGATGGCCTGTCCACAGAGCTGAGAATTCCTAATCATGCTCATCACCTCATCATATTTCTTCTTCATCAATGCCAGCTTGAATACACACTCACTAGTATCTATCTGTATAACTCGATTCTTGCCATCTCTATCAAGGCAATAAAGAGAACTTCCAGAAACCTTTGTTATGTATACCGGAACATCAAGTGTCCTGATGATACCACTATCTCCATTTGGTAAGCAATACTTTATGTGATTCAAAGTTGAGTAGATAAAAATCCCACTGTCATCCCAAGCCCCACTCTTAACACGTATAGTCTCATGTAAAGTGCATCTATGTGTCAACTTCTTGCTTGCAATGATGATTGCATGCTTACTAAGCAATGCTACATTCTCCATATCATTTGACCAAACTATGTACTTGACATTTGGTACATGAATTTCCCCTAAGTTTGTTCTCTGTTGCAAATCAAAAAGAATTACACTATCTTCTGATCTACAAAGCAAGTTGCCTGTCCCTGCAAAGAAAATTGTATCTGCACTGAATGGAAGATTGCACTTTTTTGTAACCTCATTTTTCAAATTCTTTATAGTAACCTGATTGTGGCTCTTGTCAAGAACAGCAAACCTATTCCTCGCAACGAACACAGCAGATCCTCCCACTCCTCTCTTTGCCTCCTGTACTGTATCAGTTCTGCCAAGACTATCCCTTGGCACAACATAAAGTTCATATGCACCACCATCAAGATCTGAACATATTAAAACAGCATTCTCTGTTGGACTGTATGACAAAGATCTCGGCCCTTGATTTGGGCCGCTGGAACCAGGTCTGCGAATTGGTATTAATGGATTGTCTTTTTGAGTTGCAAAATCATAAGTGCGCAGATAACGATCCTTGAAATATAGTAGTGAGCCCCCAAAGACAACATAGGCAGGCCTCTCTCTCTCCAGTTTGAAGACAATCATCCCACTGTCATGCCCAGCTGCCAGAAGATTCACTTCTGGATGTGCAGAAAGAATCCAGAACCGATCATGCTCTCTACGAAAAGTTTGGACACTTGTACGCTTTGACATATCCCACACTCGGATACTTTTGTCTTCAGAATTTGAAACAATAATGTCTTGGCGTGCATGGAACAACACACAAGAGACATTGTTTATATGTCCTCTTAAAGTGTCAACTTCCCAAGCCTTTGTATCTGATTTCAAGCAAGTGAAAAAATTTCAAATATCGGGATCCCTTTTCTGCATAACACAAGAAAATAAAGAAAACAATACCAGGGATAGAAGGAAAGGAAACATACCATTCATCCGCCAAAGTTTGACTTGGCGATCATCTGCACCAGACACAATTAATGGTAAGCTAGGATGAAATGAGGCCCAGTTCACACCACGATCATGTCCCTCAAGAACATACTTCACAACAGCATCACCACCTCCAAAGAGATCAGTGTTCATCTGTGTTAGCTTCAAGATATCATCAGCAGGAGAAACAGTTTTTTTCCTTAAAGCACTTATATCCCATACACGAATAGTTTGATCCAATGATGCAGAAACAACCAGATCCTCCTTGAGATGAAAAGAGGCACACATCACATAATGATTGTGACCAGTAAGAACAGATATGCAAACTCGAGATTGCCAATTCCAGATCCTTATTGTCTGATCATCACTTGCACTAACAATCCAAGGATACTCAGTATGGAAATTAACTGTGCGAATATAGTCAAGGTGCCCTAGTAGTGTAAAAAGGCATCGGCGCATTTTGTAGTTCCAGACCTTTATCTTGTAATCATCACCTGAAAGGTCCCCAATGCAATTAGTTATGCCAGACTATGTTCTTGGTTGTTAAGTTTCTATTTCAAGGGACCACATTCATCTCATATGGAAGCATTTCCACTCATTATATAGTTTACCCGATCAGCCACATGCCATTCAATTTAGATTTAACATGTATGTACATTGCTTACCTCCAGACACAAATAATGGCTGTGATTTGTGAAAATGTACTCCTCTAACAGGCCCATCATGCTCATCGAATCTGTCTATCAGAGTTCCCATACGATAGTCCCATAACTGAATGACTCCACTGTGAAGACTGGCAAGGATCCATGGCCTTTTGGGATGAAAGCTTAGCCCCTTTACCCTATTGCTCTTGGTTTCAAATTTGGTCAACATTTTGCATTCACACTGGTCTGTTAAAATGAAACAATATTTTAGAGGAATGTGACTCCAACTTGCATGGTTCCTCCACACAAACACCCTTAAACTTTCTATCGTATATAGAATATAACCAACACAGTATAATTGTCAGGCAAACAGTCTACATAAGATCAATAAATATTGCTTTAAGCAAACTCAGCATGCATCACTAGAGGAAATTAAATAAATGCTGACAAATGCTATCATAAATTTATTTTAGATCATAAATTTTCTAATGAAAATGCCTATCCAGAAAATATATTTGAACAATAAGTAGTGGCGAAGATCCACAACAATTATATGGCAATTATTTAAACTGTTATTGCTCTTCCATACAACTAGCTAGAGCTATTGAAAAACAGTGTTGAGGCAGAAATTCTAAAATACCATTTCAATTAACAGATCAGAAAAAAGGACAATAATACTATGATTCCCATTCATTCGGGGAGTGTAAGAAATAGAACCCAGGACCTGAAGGGTTCACATCCTGTCTCCTTAATTGTGAAACAACTGAGAATGCATTCAGTCATCTTTATGGGTCGATCCCTGGATGCATCGACCTATTGATATCGGGATCAACCCTTCAAGGGCCTTTAGGCACTCGTCCAAAAACATCCATAGGTGCAAATAATTTGCAAAATCAACGATTTGTTTTCTAGTTAAGTATAATTCATATCACCGTAGAACAAAAAATAATGAATCGCTTCCAACAAGACTCTATAATATCCTCAGATTGCTTCAACTGTGGGATATTGCAGGATCTGTGATTTTATTGTAAGCCAGATCTGAAACAAAGCTAACAACTACTTCACAAGGAAAGCAAAACCGATAGCTCACTCTTACAAAAGAGTTTCGATAAAATTTTGCCCAGATATTATCACCTATAAAAAAATAGTGCAATATGAATTGAAATTTGTATAATTCAAAGAACCCTTTTGAACATTCATAAAGGAATCTGTTCCCTCTGGCCAAAAGGGTTTATGGGATACGCCCTAGATGTGATTACGTGAGATCTTGTTATGCTGCAAGTCTCACAGAGAAATTTGAAAACACCCAAAATCATAAGAGAGCTGAACTTCACACCGCTATTATTTTCTTAAAATTAAAATTCAGAAGAAATCGAAAGATTAATTTATACCCCCACCCCACCTGGATATTTGGATCTGCCGGAGACAAAGAAGATCTGCCTTTTCTACCAAATATGAGAATAGATCCTCTACAAAATTCTCTAATGCAGACCTGTATAGGGTTTATGGTGTAAATAAAATTCTCTGCGACTGGTGAATAATTCTTTTAAGATTTCCATTAAAAAGATTTTTGAAAAACATGTGAAAAAATGCAAACGAAGTTCAAGTAATGCACCTGTGATTGCTCTGCTCTTGTAATTGCAACCAGTTATCAGCTCTTTAAAAATGCAAACGAGAACACAGTATACGGGTCTAAGAGCATTTCCTTGCCTGCGGGTGTGAAATATTCACGTATTCACCAAGTTTATTTAAATGTAAAAAGCATACAACATATTGATATTTTTTAATATTTTTATTATTTCAAATTTATTTAATATCTATAATTTGCTTTTAATTGTAATTCTATTGATCATAATAATATAGGGTAGGTTTATATTGTTTTTTCAATTTATTAATTTTTTTCCAAGGCAATTCATATATAAAATGGATTACCTATTTTCTGAATTAATGGTTCAAAATTAAGGAGGATGCAAAATTATAGAAGTGTATTAATTTTTTAAAAAAATTATGATAAAAATTAAAATATATATATTTTAATAATTTTTTTTTTATGAATAGTGCCTTTTCTATTAAGTTAATGTAAAAGTTACATATTCACAAAAAAGGGGTTGGGGGACATAAAAATCACCCCGCGAGAGTTTCACACGGCACACGGCTGGACAAAGAAACTAGAAACTATTCATAAAAAAAAAACCATAAAGCCTTCAAGTTGCAAGAGCAGTGCCAGCCGAAGGAGGGTCTCTGTCATTAGAACCCCAGGTATCCCTGGGATTGACTGGAGGGTTGGGAACCGACCAGCCATCAACAGCATCATCTTTTTCTTTTTCTTTCTCCTCCGCCCGAGGCAGAGAAATAGCTAGAGCCAGGCGGGGGAAGGACCACTTGGAGGAAGGGCCACCACGAACATCAGGAGCATCAAGAGGGGCAGACAAAACTAGAGTCGGAGACCAGCCAGAGGCGCGGCGAGGCAGAGAAACCGAGTGGCGCCGCCACCCATCATCGCCACCCCTAGGAGAGTGGTGGTGGGGAGCCTGCGACCGTGGAGTGCGGGAGCGGCGAGCCGAAGAGCTGCGGCCACGACAGCAACCCCTGGGTGGAGTATAATCTGCAGAAACTGAATCAGGAGGTACCCGGGCAACCGTGTAAGGAGTGTTTCCCCAATGATTGAGCAGCTCCTGAAGGTGGGCCACCTCCAGAGCCACTTTATTGGCTTGCACTTGAATCTGCATCATCACATTGTTACATATACAAGCTTTAAATTATACAAAGCAACATTTATATCAAGAAAGCTATGAGTGAAAAGAACATCATTCCTATCTTTCCATAAAGTAAACAAAATCTCCATCCTGGAAGTATGTCAAATCTGGGTATCCTTGGAAGGAAGTCTAGGAGAGTCTCCCAGGACAATCATATGCCAAGAGAAGGGCTCAGGCTGGAATGGTTTAAAAAAATCATGAATCTACTGCCAATATTGTTGAGCTCTCCTATAGAACCAAAAAATTTACAAAAATGACTCAGGGTTCCCACAAAAGGGAAACCGAGGGTCAGGAACACCCAGGTGTTTGAGCCGAGGGCCCAAAGGAAGACCTTGGAAGAGCAAACACGAATAAAAGAGAGTCATCTTGGGCTCAGTAATAGCAGACCAAATGATCTGGAAATGAGATCTCTAGTGGTGAGGAGAAGAGTGCAAATGCCATCTCTAGTTGAGAATGTCCACCATGGGTTGATGCAGAGACAACCATCTATAACCCATCTTCGGCTTGTAGTTGCAGAAGGGAGTGGCAGGGTACCATTTCCAGTCTTTCCACCAGACTCGAACAGACTGAATACCTAGCTTATGAAGTAAATGATTTGGAATGGTAGAAACCAATAGATCAAAAGTCAAATGATCTAGACGAGCCAGACGGAACTGGACCTACATATCTTCCCAAGAGTGGAGGCTCATAGTGGCCCTGGAAAAGAGGTCCTTAGGTGTTCTGATGCCACATTTGAAAAAATGCAGAGCACTGGCACCTTGAGTATTAGCTAGAGTAATACCCTGAATGGAGAACAACGGAGACCACCAAAGGTTCTGTTGATTCAAAGAAAGCCCATTACGAAAGTCATCCCCATCCCAATGGAGCCAAGGTTTGATAGCTTCCCAGGCCTTCCATATGCTCTTAATCACAAAGGTGCCTTGAATATGCATAGGTTCCCACATAATGAGAAGAGTTTGAAGACCAATTCCTTTCCAGGCTGGCCGGTGAACAGGTTAGCCTGAAGAAATACGATGCTTGACAAGTATTTTCCAAGCTTCATCACCCCTGAGAGCACGGATAATCCATTTAGCACATAGAGCGAGCCCTTGTTTCTGAGTGGAGAGCAGGCCGAGGCCACCAGACTCTCTAGGAAGACAAAAAAAATCCCAAGCAACTCTGTGGAACCCATGACCGTCAGCTCCCGAAGCCCAGAGGAAATCTCTAAGAAGGTGCTCCAGCTTAAGGTAAGAGGCTTTAGAAGGAGCCCAGCATGAAGAATAATAAACATGAGTAGCAGCCAAAACCTTAGAACAAATCTGAAATTTCCCCGCAAGAGAGAGAGGTTTAGAAATCCAATATTGCAGCTTCTTTTCAATTTTAGCAACCACAGAATTCCATAAATCCACAGAAGAGCCTTGAAAAGCAAAGGGAATGCTCAGGAAGCGAAAAAATTCCCCATGCTGAACCCACTTCCAATCAAATTTAACCAGCCAAGGAGGAGTTGGAAGAAAAGATCGTCTGTAGCAGAGGGTCTTATGACATTGAATAGTGGACTTAGAGGCCTAACAAAGGGTATCCAAGCATCGCAAGGCGTTAGAGACATTTTCCTCATCCTCGAGGAGAGTGGGGAATGAATCATCAGCAAAGTGCCCATTAACAAGCTGGGAAGAAGAATTCAGAAGAGAGATGCCTCGCACTAACCTAGAGGAAATAGAATTGGCAAGCAGGTAAACAAAGCCTTCAACGGTAAGCACATACAACATAGGAGCCAACGGACAACCCTGGCGAATGGACCTATAAAGCCCAAAGCTATCAGACTGGGAGCCATTGATAGAGATGCAAGCAAAGGCATCACCAAAAATCATTTCCATAGACTGCAAAAAATTGGGACCAAAACCAATAGCTTGCAGCATGGCAAGAATGAAAGGTCATTCAATGGAATCATAAGCTTTGGCAAAATCAATTTTGAGAAACAACGTGTGTTGCTTGGACTAACGAGCCCATTCCATTCCCTCCCAGACAATGATAATGTTGTCAAGGATATATCTAGATTTAATGAAACCAGTTTGCTCTGGACGTACAATCAGAGGGAGGAGATGTCTGATCTTAAGAGCTAAATCCTTAGCAATAATCTTGTATGAAAAATTCAGCAAGGTGATGGGCCTCTAGTTACAAATATCTTCGGGATCACCAGCTTTAGGTATGAATTTAATATTTCCTTTATTAATAATAGCACCCAGACTTTTATTATGATAGGCTTCGAGATACACTTTATGCGGGTCAGGACCTATATTATCCCATAAATGCTTGTAGAATTCATAGGGGAAGCCATCACACCCAGGGGACTTTCATCTGCCATAGAAAAGATAGCCTCTTTTAGGTCACTAATGGTGAGAAGTTTCTCATAGAAGGCATGTTGCTCGACCGCCAGGCGGTTTGGAGTAACAACAATGCACTCTCGGAGAGCCTCTTCCCGAGCAACCGAGTTTCCTTGTGAAGTAAACACTTTTTCATAGAGTTGAACAAAATCTTGAAGAATATTAGGAAGTTCTGAGAGAGTTTCATGACCATGCTTGATTTTTTTGATCCCAAAGTTGGTATGTCAGGCTTTGAGAGCATGAAAAAACTCTTTAGAAGCTTTATCGCCCACCTCCAGCCAATGGAGGCGAGCTTTGATTTGAGCTCCCCGAACAGCATAGTTGTCAACAATTTGCTTCTCATGGCGGCGCTGTGCAAGCTTAAGCTGAAGCTCAGAATCAAAAGGACTCAAAGCGAGAGCATAAAAAGCAGTCCGAAGAGCTTTTGTGTTAGCTTCATAAGAACATTTCATGTACAGAGCTAACTGGAGGCCGTAGATGTGAAGAAATCTGGAAGTATGGGTGATGGCATCATTCCACCAAGGGATCCACCCAGAGTGATTGTGGGGCCAAGGCTCTAAATTCCAAAATCATGCAATATCATATTACATCATTTTGTTGAACAAATAAGTAGTAAATAGTCACCTATCAAGATAATACCCTATCTGCTAGTTGAGAGTCTTTCCTTGCTGAAAGTTGATGGTATTTGTTTGAGGTGCTTGGTGTTTGTTTGAGGTATAAATCTCTATCGTACAATTGGAAGTGAAACCACAATGAATAATGACAACACTGATGCATTTTGGTGTCTCGCATGCCATTACTTCATACTATCAGCTTTAGGTCTTTATCAATACTAATTATGTCCTCCCAAGCCAAAGCATTCCTGTGAAATTGCAACCTTTGTACTGACCCAACTGACCTGAACCAAAGCATTTTCTATGAAATCTGAAAGGATTTTCAAGAAAATCATCCTCATCAATGTAGAACCTGAGAAAAATGAGGAAATTGTTTCTTTCATTGATATGAGTTTTATTGCGTTTCATGAATATAAATCTCTCATTTGAAAGAAAATTAAAATATTACAGAAACTTAGATTCTAATGAGAAAAAAGTTTTACAAAAACCAAGATTCTCAGGGGCAAAAATTTTAGGGTAAGCTCAGATTCAGGATGAATTTTATTTTTCATTTTCGAACAATCATGGGTCTCACAACTTTTATGGTTTCTAATTCATGGGTCTTTGGGTTCCTTGATTTTCCAAATATTATCCGAAAATTCATAAATCTTATCTTGAAATTTACTCAGAATTTGATCTTCCAAATGAAAAAAACAAATCCATCTGAAAATGGACATTCCTCAAATGCAGGAGTTCAAAAATTCTCTATCTTACGAGATCATGATGGTCAAAACACCCAAGATCTATCATAACAGGATTTGTAAATGGTTTTAGAAATATAGAAAATGAGTTTATAAGTTTCAAGAACAATGATATAGGAAAATGAAATATTATGGTTGATCTGAAGGTAAGAACTCTGAACTTGAGCCTCTAGGAGATACCTTCATTTAAATTTTCTATTTTCCACTAGCTACATCATCTTTTATCATATATAATGCTAATAAACAGTATCTCAACCTCTGTCTGAAGCTGGATGATTTCATTCTCTTGGGCACTTTTAGTACTGATATTGGGACCCCTTATGGGAGATATTTACACTTATTGGTCAAGTCACCTGATCTTCATATTTTTTTATGAGTTTCCTTATTTCCCAGAGTCCAATAGATTTAATCTTATCTCATAGTGCAAGTGTGGTAGATTAAATTCCTAAAAACCCCTTAAATCTCCTACAAGCCTTACTAGGCCTAAATTGCCAAC
>MU227088.1:2906321-2934615 GCA_018584345.1 Thuja plicata | reverse complement strand
TATGTTACATCCTTACTAAAGTTCCTTGGAGGTATTGGTTGGGGCTAGGTATAGCCTTGACTTTGGACCTGTGGATGGTTGTTTGTTTAAATTTATTAATAAAACAATATTAGAATAGCTTTGACCCTTCTCCCTCCAAATGGAGAGAGAAAGGACCTCGAGAGTAAGGAAAGACCAGGTATGCCCCCCACAAGATGAAGCCTCCCACACCCCCAATAAAGTTAACAAATAATAATACTTTCTTTACGTGAAGGTTTTGGTAAAAATATTGGCAACTTGCTTGGATGTTGGGAAATAGTAGACTAATGACTTGTCCATGAATGAGTTCCCCAATGTAGTGTATCTGGATGTCAATATGCTTGGTCCTTTGATGATGGATTAGGATACATGAGATTTGAGTAGCACATTGATTGTCTCAAAATATGATTGATAGTTGTTTAGATTGAATACCAAACTCAATGAGAAAATTCTGAAACCAAATAGCCTCAGTTTTGGTACTCGGCTTCAATAGAAGATGGACCAATAACAAATTGCTTCTTTCTCTCTAACAAACAAGTCTTGAACCAAGTGAGAAGCTATAAGTTGAAGTCATGAACTTATAGCTTCTCACTTGGTTCAAGACTTGTTTGTTAGAGAGAAAGAAGCAATTTGTTATTGGTCCATCTTCTATTGAAGCCGAGTACCAAAATTGAGCCTATTTGGTTTCATAATTTTTTTTTTTAAAATTCAATTTTCGTTGAAATTTTCACATTCATTGGTTGAAACAAAAAGTGTTTGGTTGAAATGTTTTGACCATTATGTGTTGAAAAGCTTACGTCGTGGGTTTGGCATCCTGGTCGAAACAGAAAGAGTTTGGTCAAAATATTTCAACCATTATGTGTCGAAAGCTTGTGTCATGGGTTTGGCATCCTGGTCAAAACATAAAGCGTTTGGTCAAAATGTTTCAACCATTCTGTGTCAAAACTTTTCAAACATTTCGACTAGATTTGGTCGAAACATTTCGACCAAATAGGGTGGAAACATTTTGACTAAATTTGGTCTAAACTTTTTGAACATTTCGACGAATAAGTGGGTGTTTGAATATGCTAATTTTGACCAAGTTTGTGTAGAAATTTTAACGTTAACAAAAATGTGTCGATCTTTCAACGATAAAAATATCAACAAAGCAATTTGTGGGTCTTTCGACCAATCTGCGTAGATAATTCGGCCAATTTTCATAAAAAATAGGGGCCAATTTTACTAGTGAATCATGTGCCAAGTCAAGAATCAATACTTTGTAAAAAATCACAGATTAAAAAACTACAGGAACAGAGTATGGGATGGAATAGAAGCATTGGATGCGTTATTTATTGAATATGTATCAAGAGAATTGAATTCCAAGGCAGACTCTTTAGCAGTGTTAGCCTCATTAATCCTCCCTCACCCAGAGTTCAAGGATAAGAAGTACCAAGTAGAGGTTGTGTATCGACCATCTGTGCCTGATAATGAAGAAGATTAGAAAGTGTTTGAAGATGACAAGAACCTCCTCTTTTTGGAGAGCGGTGGAAACTTTTGTAAAGATGCTCCCGGTGATCATAAGGAAGACTACCATGGAAAACAGAAGAAGGACAAGTCAGAGGTCATCCATTTGAAAGGCAATATCATCCCTCCCCACTTAGTTACACTTGAAAAAATATTTAACAAACATGATACTTTTGTTAAGAAGAAGAGAATTGAAAGAGGTCCTACCACTGGTGAGCATGAAGGAATTAATATCAGAAGTGAAAAGGACCCCAAGATGATCAATATTGGGAAATGTTGCACTAAAGAAGAAAGGGAAGAGGCTAGGAAACTCTTCCTGGAATACCAAGATGTTTTCTCCTAGAGTTATGAAGATCTAAAAAGCTTTATGAATGGTATATTCAAACACCAGATTCCCTTAAAACCTGAGGCTACTCCATTCAGGCAGAAACAAAGGAACTAAAATCCCAAAGTTGTTGATGCAATATTTAGAGAAGTGGATAAAATGCTTAAAGCAAAGATTATCTACTCTATCCATCACTCTACCTGGGTGGCGAATATAGTACCTGTGAGGAAGAAGAACAGAGAAATAAGGATCTATGTAGAATTTAGAAATCTCAATAAGTCTTCTTTGAAAGACAACTATGCTCTTCCCAACATAGATCATCTATTGCAGACTATAGCTAGAGCTGAGATGATGTCTATGTTAGACGGTTTCTTACGGTACAATCAAATAGAACTAGAGAAAGCAGACCAACATAAAATGGCTTTCACGACTCCATGGGGCACTTTCGCATACCACAGAATGCCATTTGGGTTAATCAATGTTGGAGCTACCTTTCAGAGAGGTATGGATCTTTCTTTCAGTGATATGAAGAAAAAAATAATTGATATGTATCTAGATGATCTTACTGTGTTTTCCAGAAAAAGAGTAGATCATATAAATGATTTGAGGAGAGTATTTCAAAGGTGTAGAGAGGATGGGATTTCACTAAATCCAAAAAAATTAGTTTTTTGTGTGACTGAAGGGAAGTTTCTTGGCCACATTGTTTGCTAGGAAGGCATAAGAATTGATCCAGAAAGGGTGAGAGAAATCCAAAAATTGAGCTTACCTGTGAACAAAAATGGAGTGAAATAATTTTTTGGTCAAGTAAACTTTCTCAGGAGGTTCGTTCCAAATTTTTCTAAGATTACCAAATGCATAGTGGACATAATGAAAGGAAATATAAATTTCAAATGGAATGACTCTGGTAATAAAGCTTTCAAAAGCATCAAGAATGCCTAACCAATGCCCCGGTGTTATGTTATCCAGATTACAAGAAGGATTTCATAATTTATTGTTATTCTTCTGAACACACCCTATCAGCCATCCTCATGCAGGAGAACGAGGAAGAAGTTCAATCTCTTATCGCTTTTATGAGCACACCTCTAAAAAATTAGGAGCTAAGATACTCTCAGACCGAAAAGCATGCTTTCACAGTAGTAAAAGCTTTAAAGAATTTCATATTCTACATTTTACACTCTCACTCTCTTGTATATGTGCCTGACATTGTAGTAAAAAGCATATTGACTCAGTAGGACGTGGGATGTAATAACATAGGAGCATGGGTGGCTAAGACTCAGGAATATGACATAGAAATCAAGCCCACTAAGCTAGTGAGAGGAAATGCACTGTGCAAGGCGATGGTGGAAAACTAAGTGGACGAAGACCCTGAAAATACACAATTGGTCCTAGCAGTAAGTATGCAAGATCCCTGGTTTGAAAATATTGTGTATTTCTTGACATACGATGAATGTCCTAAAGGATTAACTTCGAAGAAAAGAAGAGATCTAAAACTGAAAGCTTCTAAATATATAATTTGGGAATATAGTTTGTATAAGAGATCTATAGATGGAAATTTCCTCCGGTGCGTTGACAAACAACAACAAGAGAAGTTGTTAAGGGTGTTTCATGATGAAGCTTGTGGTGGACATTTCTCCTCATCAGTTACTGCATTCAAGATATAGAGACAGTGCTATTACTGGCCAGGAATGTTTAGAGATGCATATCATTGGGTAGCAAGATGTGAGAAATGTAAAATGTTTACTGGAAAACCACAGTTAGTAGCACTAACCCTTAGACCAGTGATAATTGAAGGTCATTTTCAATAGTGGGGTCTTGATTTTATTGGTCCTATAAATCCCACATCTAGCATAGGCCATACCTACATAATCACTGCGACTGACTACTTCATGAAATGGGTGGAGGTGAAAGCAACCAAGAAAACTACTTCAGAGGTAGTATGTGAATTCATCAAAGAGAACATCCCGGTAAGGTTTGGTGTACCTATTAAGTTAGTTATGGATAATGCCGCATACTTTTCTTCTCAGGAAATCACCAAATTTTGTTTTGAATATGACATTATGATCAGTCACTGATCTAACTATTTCCCTGAAGGAAATGGTCAAGCTGAGTCTAGTAACAAAAATCTGGTGAGCATCATGAAAAATCTTGTAGCAGACAACCAGAGAACTTGGCACAAGAAAATCTACGAAGCCCTCTGGGCAGATAGAGTGACTCCTAAAAGATCCATTGGCGTATCTCCTTTTGAACTTGTCTACGAGATCGAAGCCAGTCTTCCATTTCCATTGGAACTAGCAACTTGCAAACTAAGAACAACAGTAGAAGATGGTTTAGAAAAGAGGATTATTTACTTGAAAAAACTTGAAGAGGAAAGGGAGAAAATGGTAGATCATATCACACGACATCAAATGCATGTGAAGAACTTGTTTGATAAAAAGTGCAGACCTAGGAAATTTATGGAGGGAGATATGGTGTTGTTATGGGACAAGCGTAGAGCACCCAAAGGTATGCATGGGAAATTTGAAACATTGTGGAAAGGACCCTTTAAGATCCATCAAGCATTCAAGAGGAATTATTTTAAATTGACCTATCTAGATGGTGAAGCACTACCCCTGATGTATAATGGTCAGGACTTGAAGCTGTATCAGATCTGAATTTAAAATAGGTAACCCCTGTATTGTACAATAGTTACATTTAGTTCTTGCTTTTGTTTTATTTAGTTAGGTTTCCTTTCTGCTTTCCTTTCCATGTCTTGCTTTAGTTTTGTTGTGAGCCGCCTTTTATTGAGCTTTGTGAAACAAGAGATTTGAGTTCCTTCCTTGGACATGTGAATGTCCAAGTCCCTAGATAGAGCCAACTGTTGCTCCACTTTTGGTCTTGATACCTTTCAGACAAAAGTGGATGTTTAATGTGTAGTAGTTATCTTGAAAGCTTCGTGTAAGTCCTGAGTCTAAGTCTAGCTATCCTCTTAGGATAGGAGGCCTCTATCGGATTTCCCTAAATTGACTTCTCTTTTGTGAGCTAGAGGGAATTTGTCTCTGAGATCGTGTTTCATTGGGTAGGTTGAGTTCCCAAATCTGGTAAAGGCCATATTTTGAAGGATTTTAACATTGGTTTTGTATGCAGTTGAAGTATTTTGCCTTAACATTCCTTTTGCAGCATTGGCAGAAAACTGGTTCTGAGCTTCTCCTTGGCAGAAAATCACTTACAGAGTGCATTTTCCATAATTAACAGACTTTAAAGTATCAGAGGTCGGTGAAAGTTGAAAATGAAAGATTTGGGAATAAGGAAGCTTTGGGCATTTAGATCAAATCTATTTTAAGCAAAAGGAATGATTGAACAAGGAAGAATTCAAGATGCAAGCTTAATGGCAGAAAAGCGGAAAACAACTTCTCCATTGCTCTAATAGGTGGGTTTCAACCTGCAAAGTACATTTTCTGCCAAATCATTATATGGAAGAACTTTAAAGAAGAATCAATCTCATAGGTGATCCAAGGCATAAAGAAAGCCGATGAAATCAAGACATACAATTTTAGCATCTCAATGAGCTAAATTTCTCCTTCAGCAGATTTTTGAGCAGAGAGCACTCCAAAAGTATTTCTCCACTGAAAGGGAGGTGGAAAAGTGATTCTCTGCTACCTCCAGAAAGTTACCGTTACGGTTACTAAAGTGAAAGGATGTTTCTTAACGGCCCATAGGGGTAAAAGTAATTAATTCAAATAAAGCCATTTTACTCCATAACTGACTTTTTCATTAATGTCTTAGCCTCTTCATTCATGTGGCATGGGAAGTTGACTGTTAAATGGTAAGAATTCAAAGTTATAAAATCAGTGAGGTATTACAAACAGGATCTACCATCTGTTTAGCGAATTGTCTGAATCTGAAGCTCTTGACTATAGTTATTCCTTGCTCTTGCATTCTTGAGAGATACCCCTTATCCCAATTCAGAATCAGTGGAAGCATGGCTACTAGATTCATGGGATTTGATGGGATGAATGGCATCACATCCGATTGGCATAAAGTTACAGACACCTCCTTGAAGTTCTTCCATATGTAGAACTTTTAGAGTAGCTTGAAGGCAGATTAAGTACACCAAGTCACTGAGAAGTTAAAGGAGAGCGGGTTAGTAGAAGCTTCCAGTTTTCCTATTGTCGTTCAAGCTCCTGAGCTTGTTTGAGAGTGCATAACTCGATATAATCTAGATACCAAGCAAATCCTCCTGCCCAACAACACGGTGCTTCTATCCATTGATCAAGATTCTATCCAGAACTCCCTGCGCATTCCAGAACAAGCTGAATATTTAGAAATGACATATAGTCAGGTGGTTACTGAATATGGAGAAAAGAAGGCAGTGTGGAAGAGAGAAATAATGAAGTCATGGTTTCAAGAGCCGAGGAGCGCCAAAGACAAGTTTCCCAAAACATTATACGACATGAATCTAAAGTCAGAGATTGTAGACATCTTGGTACTACTCCATAGGATTCAAGGTGAGAGTGACGCACTGAACTTCATTGAGCATCATTTCTTCTTAGTCCAAGTGATTTTTTCTCAACACCATTTCATCGATTGGGCTCTTATGGTAAGCAAGAATCTCTTCTATGCCCTAAGTAGAGCTAAGCTTCAAAATGAGTTCGACATGTCTTCAGTTCTAATATATATTGGCCACAATTCAAATTTGGCCAGGGATTCCTAGATTAGAAGAGTTCCTAGATGATGTTAAAAGCTATGAGTTTTCCCCATGTCTATAATTACATAACAGTTATGCTGAATATCTCAGAGTTAATGATACATTTACAATGAGACTATGCAGGGAGCTACAAGGTTGTCTGGAAGGGAGATTTTCTCCTAAATCCATGGCTTTTATCAACCAATTTGGGTGCTTTTTCATTCAATTTGTGAATTTCTCATATATTCGTCTTGTAGAATTTGATGACTTCCCTTTGAAGTTGCCCAGATATCCCAATGATATGATCATGCTGGTCGAGGTAATGAGGCAGGAACTCCAAGTGAACCTAATCTGTGTTGATGCTAAGAAGAAGGACTATGATTTCGCGATGACCATTAGAGCTTATAGTTGCGCATCCTGGTCTGAGGCAAAGAATGTTATGAAGACATTCTCAAAGAGGTTTCAGTTGGAGACATATGATGTCTTGAGGCCGCAGTATGATCCTATAAATTATGCTCAAGATTCCTTGCAAATTAGTTGTGCTATTCATCATGTTGATGATATTGAAGACTACTGGGCTAATTGCAAAGATGACTTAGAGAGCAGAGAGAGATTCTACACCAGGTTAACCATTAAACAAATCAAAAAGTTCAAAGTTAACATTGTAGTGGAGGGTTTGGAAGATGATGGTCAATATATGTATGATAATACATATTTGGATAAAATAAAGCCACTCCCTATAAGCTCTGAGCCCATGCTAGGGAAGACCATTAATGACTTGGAAACCTTAATGGGGGGATTTACAAAAGAATAGAGCAGTGGGTCGAATGGACCGCAGGCAGAAGGAAGAGGTCAGAAAGGAAGCCTCCTTCTCAACGAACCCCAACAAAAGATACTTCGAGCACTACAACATCTTCTTTAGTAATGATCCCAATTGTGGCCAAAGGTTCATCTTAGCCAGCTGGTGGAGGTGATGAGCCTCCTGAGAAATAGATCCAACCAAAGAAGACATGCGGAGAGGGCCCGCTTCTAGACATTGGGTCGATAGAAGAAGTAGTTTCTATAGACCTGGACAAGCCTACAGAAGAGCCACTAAAGGTGCAAGACCTGAGCAATCAGTTAAAGCTAGTGCTGTAGATACACAAGTTGACATTTCAACCCAAGATACTCCAAGACAAGGATCCCCTGTTGTAGTAGAGGTGGGTGAGGATACCTGTAATACCTCAGCCACAGAATTGGATGAGAGGGTTAAGAAGCAACAAGAAGCTTCTCAAGTCATTAGATTAGTTTCCTCCTCTCCCACATTAGTGAATCCATTCACTTCCAGGCCTAAAGCTACTCCTCTGATCATCAGGCAACTATTCATAGAAGAGTTGGTTTCTGCTTCCAAAGTTACCAGTGTTGAATCCTAGATAGAACATACTCTAGAGCGTAAAAGGAAGAGAGCAGAGGAAGGGACTTCTAGAAAAGACACTCTCTGACGGGCCTTGCAATCCAACACCACAGTGGGTAAAGAAAAGAAAGTGAAGACAATGTCTACACTAGGTTGAGACCCTGCAATAGGGCATTTCACTATGGAGGTGGCAAAGCCTACAAAGGAGGGTAGAATTGAAGATATGACTACCTCCGATTTTTAGTTGTAGTCGTTTGACATGGGGCTTTCTCGGCATGACACCAAGGTAGACTGGTTGAACTCGACCAATGTGGTAATAGAAGAAGATCTTGAAGAGCTCAAGACTGCTGATGTCTAGCTTAAAGAAAAAGTAGCTAAGCTAACTAACTTCATCAGAAATCTCATCACACCGATAGCAAGTGTTCCCAGTACCCAGACCACTTTTGATCCCAATGCTGCAGAGAACCAAGCCATCATAGCCAAGTTGTAAGAGGACATACACTTCAGGCAGATTGACAAGAGGTGGATTAAGAGGCTCAAATCTAAGGGACTGGTAGTTGTTGAGCAACTGGGTAATGCTCTCCTAAGGCTGGAAACAAAGAGGAATAATATTAACAAGAATCTGCAGACTCTCGCATCAAAGAAAGTGAGATGTCAAGAATGCATAGTGATGCTGCACGTGGTGGTTAAAATGAAGACCAAGGAGGCACTAAAGGCCAAGATATTGCAGAAAGGAGATGAGCCTTTGATCGAATGGCTTCAAAGCTTGGAATTTAAGATTGAGATGATCATCCAAGCTGAAATAGGGTTGCAGCAAATAGATGTCAAGATCAAGGAGGAGCAGAACAAAGATTTTAAACTCCTTCAAGGTCTGCATGCAAAATCATAGACATGCGGTCAGGGCAAAGAAATGATCAGATTGGCTAGTATGCATAAATCATTTTCTGATTATGTGCATAGGCTGGCAGAACAATCTCCCACTCATTTGAACAAGGTGTCATAAATTCAATAGTTAAGCAGATGCATCTATAAAGCCATGGAAGAGCTGAAGGATCAGACGGATGCAATCAAGAGCCTGGCCAAAGAGCATTCCAGATGGATCATCAGATACACTAATGTCCATATCAATAGGCATGAAGAACTCATCCTGATCATTACAGCTATCACTACCTATAGGGATAAATTAGTCAAGGGGAAGTAAACTGAAGTTTAGATAGATTCCCCCTTGTGCTAAATTTTGATAGTATTGTAACGGATAAACTTTTGTTTATCATTTCTGGTTAGGGAAGTTGAATCATTTTGGTTACCCCTTTTTGTAACGGTCCAGCTCTGGAACCCTATATGTATTATTTCCAAAATCAATACAAAGGTCAGCTAAATTTTGGTGTGAAAGATAACATTTTGCTGAGTCAAATTTGTATGTCTGAATTTCATTTCTCTAACTGTTCCACTGCATTGCATTTACCTATCTATTAAATTTGAATGTTTCTTTGGAATTAGATTGACAGTTTGTGGTTGAACCAGAATTCTATATTATGATTTGATATAGTTAATTAGGGGGAAATATGATGTTATTATAAGTCTGGGAGATGTCCCTATGAAATAGATTGATTCATTGTCACTTTATCATTAAATATTTAAGTCTTGCATTTGCATTTTCATTATCGATTATTGCATTACCAATTTTAAGGAGTCATATGATTGATGAAGTCTTGAAATTGTCTAAAGTTAGAGTTGAATCTATCCTGCCTGAGCTATTTCTTGTCTAGGTTTAGCTTGGTTTACCTCTTCTATTCTCAGGTCAAGAACATAACCCTATTAGAATAGGAAAGATCAATATTCATTGAAGATCATTTACTTAAGGGAGCTGTACCTTTAAATTCAGAGGGACATTAGTTGTTTAGTCACAATTTCCCAACTATTGTATTCAATTGTTCTTAAATATTTGGGTATTCTAAAGTTAAAGTATAAAAGAACAATCTGTTTACCAACATGTTCTCAAGCATACCACCTAGGGTTTTTCTAGTCGAGGATGTCCGAGCCTATATCCACTGCAAAGTTGCAAAAATTGGAGATCTAGAAGTTGAGGAAGCTTAGAAGAAGCTTTGCACAGATAGAAACATCAAAGATGAACATAAGAATATAGAGGTAAAAGGGTTAACAAATGCCCTAATGTTCCCAAAGGAGTTAAAGACTGAGTGGATTTGGATAGTTCTTAGCCAGGTACATGACCAAAAGATGTGGCTAGATGAGCCAAAACTAATTACCAAGGATGTAATACACGCAGTGACCAGTTATCCAGTAACTAACAAGGCAAAAGCACTCAAACATCCTCCTCGACCTGACATAGAAAAGATGATAGGTACAGTATGGGATGATAGAGGTTTAAAGGTAAACTCCATCACTGATCTAGAACTGAAGTTCAGTGCATGTGTCATGGGATACAAGGTATTCCAAGCCACCATACTATATAGCATTACATGCGGAGTAGTTCACACTGCTCATAAGATTGTGAAGGGTCTATAACTGGATTTATCCAAGCTTCTACTGAAGAAACTAGAGGAGAACATGAGGACCATTAGATCAAAAAAATCTAATTCATGTAAGTTTGGTTCACTCCTCATGTGTATATTCTTATACTTTCGAGACTTCTTCCCATCTGTCGGTAATGTCAATTGGGACACTACCCGACCAGTGACAATACAAATTAGTAAATTTATTAAGTCACTAGGGGAAAACTTTACATCATTCATGGATGAATATCTCACTGGATTCAAGGACAGAATGCAAAAAAGGATGAGGATACCAAAATAACTGGTGGATCAATATAAATATGATATTTGTTTCATGGTGGACACCGATATAACTTTGATCAAACCAGTTGTACCGAGGACAACATGGTTAGCACCACTTGACTATGAGATAAACATAGATCAGTCCACAAATGCTATTGAAGCATTATTGAAGAACCACTGGACAAATAATTACCAATATTTGGCACCTATGAAGAAGCTAAGGCCAAAATCAAAACAATCTTAGTTGTTAAAAGATAGACAGAAAGAAGACCAAAATGGTAAAGACACTTGAAAAGAAGTTGTCGATTAATGAAGAAGAAACAAAACAAAAAGATGACACCGAGGGACAGTCACCTATCAGTGAAGGTGAACAATTGAGTGACTCTGAATCAACAGAGTCTGATGCACCACCCCCAAAGAACCTAAGGACAACTGTTGCATCAAGAACAAGGAGTCAAACAACAAAAGATGCAAGCTCATCACCGATAAAGAAAGGAACAGTAAGAACCTATAAGAGAAAGCCTCAAACCTTGAAAACATTGTAACCAAAGAGAAGAAGGAGATTAATCTGAAGCAGGGAAGATAAGGAAGACATTGAACAAGATGAACAACCTGAAAAGAACAAATTTCCTACCACAATTGATGAGATTACTACATCAATCATCAAGTCAGGTAGAATATTAGATCCTAAGATTAGAAAATGGCCAACTATGAAACCTAAGGATCAGAATAAGATAGAAGAAGCCATCATCAAGAGAATACATATATTCAAATATATACCTATATAGTTTGATAAGATGATGCCACAAGAACTTCAAGACAGGTTATCAGCAAGGTGGACATATGCACTGAATTCTAAAAGACAAATAAAGGAAAGATCACTAGTTTCAATTATGCCACCCGAGTCAAAGATGGAAGAAATTTATGAAATGATGAATAAGCATTCAAAGAAGTTCTCATAAAAATTGAGAGCCTACAAAGTACTATAAGGCAGCTTAATAGAGCTTGACAAAGAAAGTGATGATACTTGGAGAAAAATACTCAATCCACCTAAGGAGGATACAATCCCTAAGAAAGTATTAGCACTTACTGAGAAGCCTCACAATGAAGAGAAAGAGGCAACACTGAGCCCTAAACACATCTTAATAAATGAAGATGAGGATGTCAATCCAGTTGATCTAAAAACACATGCAAGCAAGGCCATGGATAACATACCACAAATTTTGCAATCATTAGGGGATACAAAATATGAAACAATCAAGGATACAACTATCATAGATATCACTAGAAGTGATCTTGCTGATGAGGTAAAGACAAATGAAGTTGTCACTGTTACCACCGAGAAAACCAAGGAATATGACACATCAACAGATGTTGCACATGATAATATACCAGGTGACATACCATTATTGATACAAGCTATCAATATAATGATATAAAGAAAAGATACAAAACCTGAGCATGATGCAAGCATACCCAAGGATAAGGGTGATGAGGAGAAGAAAAGCATAAATGAAGAACATAAAGTAATAGATGGAGAAGATAAAGATATAAGTAAAGAAGAGAAGCAAGGGGATGCCATTCTAAAGGATACCGAAAGAGAAGCTACATATAAAACTAAGGTTGGTATGGAGATGTCCACTACCAATAGATAGGCAAATACTGAGCAACAGGTAAAAGGCACCACACCCCCAAAGCCTTCACCAAGTACATTGGACCAAACAAAGGATCTTGCTATGGTACTACATACAACTACCTCCACCACAATTGCAAAGAAAAAGAAGAAGATGAATAAAAATACAGTCACCTTGGATGAGATAATAGAAATACCTGACTATGATCCAAGAACATTGGATCTGTTGACACCTAAATTTGCGGGTGTCAATCTTGAAAGGGAAGTATTTTTTATGTTAGAGAACTTGGCTATTTCATAGAAATTGAATTCCTATATTTAAAAATTTAAAATAATGTTTACCCTTGTCATGTAATTGATATCTCTTATTAGGGTAAAACTCATTAAAAGGGGAAAATATATATTTATATGAAAATATCAAATATTATGATTTACAATGCATTTTTTGATTAATTAATTATTTCCCTTTTTGAAAGTAAATGCAAAGAATAAAAAATACATTTAGGAAAAGGACAGGGAGAGGGAGTTGAACACTCAACCTCTCGACCCTATCCTCTTTCCTATCCTAACTACCCTAACCAATTGTTCTATTGTATTCCTTGAGAATGGTTGTTAGAAAGGAAATATATAATTGCAATATTCTTTACAAATAAATCAAAGGGATAATTAATCTTTTTGAGATAATAAAATTCAATATAGGGCAATATTTGTTCTTTCTTGAAAATTAAAACTTGCCCTAAGAGTGAAAACATTGAAATTATAAAAGGATATTAAATATTTACCTTTTGATGATTTTTTGGGTTACACATTTCATATGCTTTTACTTTATAAAGATAAATCTTTAAAAGCATATGTTGAAAATAAGGAGTTGTTTTATTAATGTATTGTATTTTCATCTGTTCATAAAAGGGTAGGTATTTTATTACCCTAAAGTTTGTGAAGTATGAAATGTATAAGATGTCTCTCGTGATTTTTTACTTTCAAATTTATTTTTAGGGTAATGCTTCATTTTCAAAATTATGTATTTTACCCTAAAGTTAGAAAGACAATATAAAATCATATTATATTCTCCATAAGCAAATCTTGAAAGTTAAATATTTTTAATGGTGCTTATGTACGGGAAATACATCTTTTTAGAAAAACTAAATCAAATGCAAAAACCTTAATTTATCAACTTTATTAAAGTCTCTCATTAACTTAAATTATTCTGTGTGTGCAAGGTTTATGCATCATTAGAAAACCATGAAAAGCTAATGGATCGGATGACTAATTTGGAATTCACAATACGGGAAACAATATCAAAAATATAAGGAAGCTGTCAAGGGTTAACCTATTCCATTTTAAAATTCTATTGAAAAGTTATATTATTGAGGAGTCACATCCTTTCAAAATTGTAACTGTTTCGGTGTCTATTTATATGTGACCCGAATTCAGAGAATGGGGATTAACGATCATATATTTTAAAAAACTATTTTATTGTCAATTTGAGAGGGGATTTCTTCTGTTTCATGGATCCTGTCGTTATCTGTATGCACCAGCAACACAGGATTCTATGGTGAATTTATTTAGAGATTAATACAAGGATTTGATATGCTCGTTTGACTTTCTGGTGATATCATTCTTCTCTCATTTATTTTGTTCCTATGATTAAACTTAACAGGTTTACTTTGATTGACAGTCCCATCTATTGAATCTTAGTGAGTTATTTTCAATACTTGTTAAATAGCAGTTCAGTATTGATTGTTCAATTTGAATTGTTATCTTATTGGTCTCCTGAGGGGAGTTAAATGCAATAGGACTTAGTATCGAAGATTAACCTAATTTTCAGTAATACATACTTCATCAGAGTGATAACAGTATATCTTAAAGGGATTGTTGATTGTCTGTTAGGGTTTCATTAACATTATAAGTGATTGATAGAAATTCGATAAAGACTCCATTGGTTAAGGCACTGGTTTCTCATTTTTGTTCTTTGAATGTTCATGCTGATTGCAGAAAGGACATAGGTCTAGGTGACGAAGATCCCTGATCATTGCACATCATATACATCCATATACATCAATCAAATCATCAAAACATTTACCAACTGTTCATCTTTTCTAAGAAACCCGTGATTCCACCAGTTATCTGCTCAAAGCCTCTTGGGTGCGAGCTATAGGCCTACTAGCCTTGGTCCTGCAGAGCCAAAATTGTAGAGGTTCACATTCCTTTTGGAGTGGGACTTGTCAGTTAGAAAATTGCTAGTAGGAATTCCCAAGATTGGATCACCATTCCATAGGAAACCTAGTCTGTCAATTTGGGCACCAACAAGATATAGAGTCACTTAGAAAGTATGCAAAAACTTTGTAAAAGGAAATCCATACAAGATAAACTCAAAAAGGAGCACAAGGACACACAGGTACTAGAAACTACAAAAGAAATACTATTGCAGATTGTAATTGATACCGATATTGATCAAAATGCTCCTATACTTGATCAATTAGCAGTTCTTACCGCATCCATCACATCATAGAAAGTAGATGCAGAGAAGGCAATAGAAGAACGTGCAAAGAAGTAGTACCAATACAAGATAATAGAGAAAATCAGCCAAGAAGTGGTAGAGAACAAGGTAAAGCTATCTAAACTGGTCAATACATTGGAACCAATTATTTCATAAGTTATAACCTTAGTTCAAATGTTATGCACCATAGAGCAATTCACTAAGGAGAGTAGTGAAAAGATTGCAAAGATAGATGCAGATCTTAATGCTAGTGCACAAGGTCTCACAACCAATGACAATGAATTCAAGTTGCATTATGAAAAAGATTATGGAAGAAAAAAGGTTGAGACAAGATTCAAGAGGCAGAATCCAAATTCATAAATGAGGTATCTGAGCTCCAGGCTCTACTACTACCAAATCTCACATTACTACAACAACATATGACTTCAACAAAAACACTGATTGCCACCCTGGAAATGTCTGTTATAGAGAGAATATATGATATGCATGCTAGAATCACCTTGGAAATCATGGCCCTTGAGCACCTCAAAGAACAATGAGAAAATCAAATAGAGGACATTCAAAACTCTCATTCCCACATTTTTGACAAATTGTAAGTATTACACCTTTGTCATTATTAAAAAAAAGGGGGAATTTGATATGATAAAAGGGGAAATGATTTGGCATGATAAGGTGAAAGGGGGAATGATGAAAGGGGGAAATACATGTACATATACTATACTGAGACATGCACATAGGGGGAGTCATATTGACAAGGTAAACACATGGTGTATATACTAAACATTTTAGTTTTGCACATATCAGTTTTTGATATAATGTCAAAGGGGGAGATTGATGATCATATTTTGTCATTAGTATACAAAGGAAATAGTTTTTTGAAGCATTGACAACATGATCACTGAAAGATAGGTTTACAGAGGAACCCGATAGACAAGTTCACAGAGGAACTCGACAGACAAGTTCATGGAGGAACCCGACAGACAAGTTCACAATGAACACCGACAGTCAGTCTACAAATAAAATCGAGAAGTAGGATGTCTACAAAGAAATCACCAAGGAAAGACTACAGAGCAACCTGAGAACCATTCTACTAAGAGACAACATTATTTCCAAGAAATGTGGATCCGAGTTACACGTCAGATAAAACACTTAAGTTTTATATTTAGCTTTAAATCTTATCTTTAAAACCATTTCTTGAGGGACAAGTAAAGTACATATAATTATTTTAATCAGTCTAATTGATTGTAAACATGCAAACTAGGAGATCATGGTCAAGTTGTAAACCTTTGATCATAGAGTTTTCATAGTTAAGCGTGAAACCAATTTAGGTCAATTCATTGTATAAATAGATTTAGAAATCAATCACATAATGATGATTTGTAGCCGTAGCAGACATCTATGGATCATATAAAGAGTTTTATGTAGAAGGACAACAAAAGATGAAATCAGTTATGAAGAACAAGATTTAAGGCTACTGAGAAGAACAAAGGTATTAATCAATCACTATAGGTGATACACATACATTGCAAACTTAAAGGATCTATACTCAAAAATTCAATATTGCATATAATCAGGTCAATAAGTATTTTTGACTGCATTCTAACAAGTGTAGCAAATAGAAGAAATCCTTTAAGAAGGTGTATTTAACAATCCTTATGTAAATATCTTAACCGATTGCACACTAAACAATGGTGCTAAATCTCTTAACCAAGTAGACCTAACCAGTCTAAAATTTTACTCCTGATATGGTAAGATCATCAAAAGTGATCAAACTTGTAGCCTTAACTGACACCTTCCATTCTAAAGATAGTGAAGCTTTGTGGGTTTCATCCCCATCGTAGTTTTTACTTTCTAACATGGGTTTTCTGTGTTACAAATTCTTATGTCATGTGTCATTACATTTCATGAATGTTTCTATGAATTTTTACATGCAAATTAAGTTTATGATTTGCTATTAGATGCATAAAGATAGAATAGCATCTATGGTCAGTAATACAAGGAATTGATTACTAACGGATTACAGGTTAATTGATAAAAAAAATTTAAGGGTACCGATTCACCCCTCCCCTCTCAGTACACACCATTCCATTATTACAACAACAATGAAGATTGATCAGATAAATTATGAGTCCATGTGCAGTGCCTGTAGTGCTAGCACCTCAGAAAGATGGACAATGGAGGATGTGTACCCATTTTAGAGTCATCAACCAAATAAAAATTGGGTATCGATTTCCTTTGCCAAGGATGGATGATTTCATGGATTGTTTAAGAGGAGGTAGGTATTTCACCAAGATAGATTTGAAGAGTGGATATCATCATATTAGAATCAGAGAAGGAGATGAGTGGAAGACTTCTTTAAAGACAAATGAAGAATTGTATGAGTGGTTGGTGATGCCTTTTGGATTGTCCAATGCACCTAGTAATTTTATGAGGTTAATGAATGAAGTTTTGAAGAAATTCTTAGGTAAGTTTGTCATTGTGTATTTGGATGATATCTTGATTTTCAATAAGAGAAAGGAGAAGCATTTGATGCAAATTAGACAAGTATTGCAGAAGTTAAGGGAAGAGAGGTTGCTAATCAACATCAAGAAGTGTATTTTCATGAAGGTGTTGGAAGTCTAATATGGGAAAGTAGTATACTGAGAGGGGGGTGAATCAGATCTACAAAAATTTTACACTTCTAAAACAAAATGATTCAACCATGTATTCATAAACATAAACTGAAATGTTGTAATAGATCTAACATCTAATCATATCCATAATGAACACATAACACAAAGATTTGGTAACCCAGAAACCCTTGAAGGTAAAATTGGGGTGGGGAAGAAACCCACAAATCTTCACTACTTCAGTAATAAAGTGTGCATATTAGGGCTACAAAGTTTGATCACTTCTGATTATCTACCTTGTGATGGGTTTGCCTTGTTAAGAGATTACATACTTATACAATTTACCTTGTTAAAGGATTTAAAAATCACAACTAAGTAAGCACTATGTTAATAGATTTACAAAGGCATGTTAGGACCACTCTATTAAGAGATTTACCCTAATTCACTTTCTAGAATGTATTAGTACATGATCCTTCGGTTTGCACTATAAATGTTGATAACGGATCTCCTCTTTCCAACTCTTAACTAATCTCTCAATTTGATATATCTATTTACTATCCTTCACTGCTATGCTCGGTCACTCTGCCTGATCTATGCTTCAGATATGCAAAACATGCATACACACTTGTTCTCTGCTCTTCACATCTGCATCCATACACATACACATCCATTAGGGTTTGAAGCATTCCATATATAGATCATTGATGAAACATCTAGATCAAGATCAACAATCTAGATTCATCACATTTTTCTGCTTAGGCATCCCTAATTGTGATTGGTTGCATGGCTTACATAGGGATCCATGATCTCAAAAGTAATGTGTAATTAATGCATTAAATATCTGTGAATGATCATTAAATGATTAATAAAAGTCAACCAAAATGGTTTACCTAGGTGTTTGTGCCATTCCAAACAAATATACAAAATTTTTCTTACTTGGCATATGTAAACTCTGGTGCTCGGTCAATACTGTCTCGCTCGGCATATCCATATGTTGTCACTCATCACTAACTATTTTATGCAACTCAAAAATCATTATGCTCGACAACTATTGAGTACTCGACAACCAATGACTTGCTTGATAGTAACTACTACTCGGTCAATACATAATATTGTACAATTCATTTACATTGCTCGACCTTAGTGGTATGACTCAGTCGCAGTGATGACCGACCAACCTGCCTTGATTATAACTACTTGTGTGTGACACTAATAGACAACAAAACTTGGATATTAACAGAAGGGTGACTTAGTATACGTAGGATTTATAATATCTTCTAAAGGATTAAAGATAGATCCTGAGAAAGTGAAATCCATTGTTGAGTGGCATACACCAAAAAATGTTGGAGAGGTAAGATCATTTCATGGGTTGGCTATATTTTACTGAAAGTTTATCAAAAACTTTAGTTCAATCTATGGACCAATGACTAAAACCATGAGAGGAGATAGGAAGGAATTCAAGTGGACACATGGAGCACAGAGAACTTTTGAATTGTTGAAGCAGAAGGTAACAAAACAACCGGTGTTAGCTTTACCTGATTTTGATAAGGTATTTCAAGTAGACTGTGATGCTAGTGGAAATGTAATTGGATTTGTCTCGAGTCAAGAAGGGAGGCTTATTACATATTTCAGTGGAAATTTGAATGATGCTTATGAGAAATAAAAACTAGTGGTTAAAGGAACACAAAGCTAAACTAAGCATTCAAACAACTAACCAATTACCACATATAAGATTAGACCCAAAAGAGAACTAAAAACATTAACAAAATCCTAAGAGTATGCAAACCTCCCAAACTAAGTAGAATCTCTCTTTGATGTATAGATTTGGTCCAAGATGGCTTGGATGTGTGCTCAATAGATGCTTCAAGCTTCAAGAGGTTGAGTAAGTGTTGTTTCTAGGATGATTTGGGCAATATAAGGGTGTAATGGATGTTTTTGGCTCTCAAATGGACATTATAACTTTGCATGAAATGTGGATGAAAATTAAGGAAAAGAGCCTTCAATTTATAGGCAAATAGAGGGTCAAGATTCAAACTTGAGGAAGGGTAAAGATGCATTTGAGGGAGAGCACATGGATTGTGCTTTCTCAAATGCCTCTCACTGTGACAAGTGTCACAAGGAGAGAGGTTTGGAAGAATGGGGGAATGTGACCATTTTGGGAGATATGAGAGGGGACAAAGATGTAAGAGATGAATGGAGTGTGTAAGAGGAATGTAATAGTATTTAAGGAAGACTTAAATGTATATGGTTGGGGATTTGAGGGATGCGACATGAAAGTTGACTTTGGGGTTGGGGTTGAGTTCTTAATCCTTGGATTAGGATTGTGCACATGCTTAGGGAGTGATTAGGCTTAGGATTAGAAGACAAGTGGGGTGATTAGGAAGATGTGATGGGAGGAGAGAGAATGAGTGGAGGGTTTAATTAGTTAATTGTGGTTAATTAACTAATAAGAAAGGGTTAGTACGTGTGAATGGGTTGGGTTGAGTTAGAACCATGGGTTAAGTGGTTGAGCATGGTTAGTTTAGGGGTTAAATTTAGGAGCCATGTGCTCAAATTGAATTAAATAGAATATTTAATTCACAAGTGGGATAAAGGGGGATTTATGAATTAATTTAAATAAATAAGTATATTCATTCAACTTAATAAAGGAAAAGGATTTAATTAATTATTAGAATATGGGTTGTCATTTGATAATTAATTGGACTATAGCTAATTAATTGAATTAATTGAGCTGGGGGATAATATAAATTAATCAAATAAATGTTTAATTATTTAATCAATAATTTTCTAGAAAGGCACTAAATGTAATTAAATAAGTTTAATCAAATTTAGGTGTCTACAATGCTAAAAGAAGGTATTCAACGTATGATCAAGAATTTTATGCAATAGTTCAAGTATAGAAGAAATGGAGACATTATTTTTTACCTAGGGAGTTTGTACTATATACTGATCATCAAGCATTGAAGTATTTGACCAGCCAAGGTAAGTTAAATCAGAGACATATGAGATGGATTGATTTCATACAGAGCTATACATTTGTGTTGAAGCATAAGAGTGGTGTGTCAAATAAAGTTGACGATGCCTTGAGTAGGAGAAGAGATTTGCTGACTAAAATGAAGATTGTAGTGTTAGGATATTATGAATTAAGGGTACTGTATGAGGATGATCCAGACTTCACCAAACCTTGGAAATATTGTAGAGAACCTATTGTTACATGCAAAAGTAAGTGGTTAGATTATTTTATTCAGGATGAAATATTATACAAAGGTAGTCAGTTATGTATACCCAAAATGTCTATGAGAGATAATCTCATTAAGGAAAAGCATAGTGGATGATTGGCAAGGCATTTTGGCATTCATAAGACAATAGCTTTGGTAAGTGAGAACTACTTTTGGCTGCAAGTTAGGAAGGATGTGTAAAATTTTGTTCTTGGTTGTAAAGTGTGTCAAGTTGCAAAAGGTAGTAGTTAGAATGTGAGATTGTATACACCTTTGACAGTACCACACAAACCATGGGAAGAAGTTAGTATGGATTTTGTACTCAGTTTGACAAAAACACAAACAGGAAATGATTCAATCTTTGTGGTTGTAGATAGATTTTCTAAGATGACACATTGCATTCCTTGTAAGAAGACTACAGATGCAGTACATGTAGCTGATCTTTTTTTCAAGGATATTGTGAGATGAAATGGATTACCTAAAAGCGTTGTTTCAGATAGGGATAGTAGGTTTGTTGGTTATTTTTGGAGAACACTTTGGAAAAAGATGAAGGCTAATTTGAAGTATAGTTCTACTTTTCATCCACAAATTGATGGATAGATATAGGTTGTGAACATGAGTTTAAGGAATTTTTTGAGATATTTAGTTGGAGACAAGCGTGTAAATTAGGATTTAGTTTTGCCTTAAGCAGAGTTTGCATATAACAGTTCAGTAAATAAGAGAAAAGGGAAGAAACCATTTGACATAGTTACTGGTTTTAATCCAAAAGGAGTGGCATAATTGAGGGATGTCAGTCATGATGTTAAGAAGAGTGTTGAAGGAAAAGAATTTGGTGAGGTTATGAATTCATTACATGAAGGAGTGCGACAACATTTGGAGAGGATGAATCAAACTTACAAATAAAGAGCAGACATGAAGAAAAAACATAAGGAATTTCAGGTAGGAGATAAATTTATGGTGTACTTATAGAAGGGTAGATTTCCTATTGGTACTTACAACAAATTGAGGATGAATAAATTTGGTCCTTGTAATAACTGGAGGAGATTTGATCCAGGGAATGCATATGAAGTGGAGTTACTAGAAGACATGGATATATCACCTATATTCAATGTTGCTGATTTCTATGAGTATCATGAATCATATTTTGGTGGTAGTGATGGATCATATGTTGGAAAAAAATATCCTAAGAAGAAGATGGATCAGATAGAGTGGATTTTGGATAGTAGATTTGGTAGAAGTACAAGAGGTAAGCAATATATGGAGTATCTTGTCAAATGGAAGGACATGCCAGTAGAAGATTCTTCATGGATTTATCAGGCTGAGGTTGACCATTTTGGTTTTCCTTTGGCCCCAACAAAGTGAGAGGCTCACTTTTCAAATAATATTGGGTGTATGAAGTAGGAGCATCTTGGGATCTTGGCAATCTTGCATCAACCAAAAATATTTATTTTCATGTTTTTCTATTTGGATTGGTGTTTCCTTCTGAGATTGTTATGTGCATATTATTGGTGGTTTTGATCCTTACAAAATGTTCTTGGTATCATGTTGAACACTTCCCTAGCTTTGTGCTTCATTTGGTTACTTGGCGCATAAAATCTTGCAGATTCTTTGCAAGACTATCTTGGTCTTCATGTTTCTAACCAGTCTTCGTGTTTTTCGATCTTGCGAAAGTTTTCTCGTTTGGAGAAGTTGAATGACTCATTTCTTGATGATGGCCAACCTACTTGAGGGTGTTGACACTTTTTATTGTAGAATCTGATACAACAACAATGCTTGATTTATGCAACCCAATTTATGATTCTATCAAAAATCCAACCAACAAGGATTAAATCCTCCTACACTTCAAGCTCCATAGACTCAGGTGGGTGTACCTAATTTGTTCCACTGTTCCTCAACAAACAACATAGTGGATATGTGTCTAACACACATATATTCAATATGCAGATATGAAAACTGTAAAATAAAGTTTGATTATTTTAAAGGTTGTCATGCAACCCTAACCCTGACCAGTGTCAAATCCTAGGGTACAAAGTCAATATGAATGCTCTTCCACCACACTAGATTACTGAAAACCAATTGAAACCCAAGAAAGATCAAGATTACTTACAACTCACTTTCTACAACTTAATCCCCAATTTATCAAATTCACATGTAATCTTTAAACCCCCTGAAATTTGTTCTTAGGAATTACACTCCCCTTAGAAATAACCTTAAAATAGATTTCATAATTTGCCTTACAAATCATTAAATTGAAATGCCTTATAGATCAAACTCATAAGAATTCAAAGAATACACATGAAGACAATTAAACATCAAGAAGGGACTCCAATTATATTTTCATTAATCAATATTGCTTCAGTACATTCAATATTTTCTCAGTCTACTAAATCTCAATAACAAAAGTCTAGACCAGAACTTGCAATTCAGTATTGATTGATCATTCGTTGATCGATCCATTTTCTAATATTTCCTCCTATTACTTATAGCTCTATTAATCTTGGAATCATGTTATGAACCAGGATGCAACAAGCTATAGATTTCTAGGTAAAGACAAAAATTGACTCATCATGAAAGACAAAAATACAACATAACCAATAACCAAGTTGTTATAATATTTCACAGGCAAACTCATTGGATCGCGGGGCCTCTGCAACAACTTCAAAATTGTTCTGCCTTCACTAAGTGGAACCTTTCTCTTCATCCTTTTATACACAAAATCTATTTGCAACTATTGACTACATCAGGAATTTGGAGAACTGCCACCTGTTGAAGGAAAAATGGGATGTTCTTATTTCTTTGAATCATTTGGGGTATATCTTCCCTTCCATGTTGCAAACACCTCATCACTGGGCCAAGGGAAGTTAGCAATTTCAATCTTCTTGTTGTTTAACTCATCCCATTCTGTTTTCATCTGTTGAACTTCCTTTCTCCAAAACCCAAAATGAGACTTGGAATTTTCAATTGTCTCCACAGTTTGCACAAACAAAATGGTACTCTCAAGATTTATGTTGTTATTAAGTCTGACAGATAGTTCATCATCCATCTCTCCCATCCACTTTCCCTTATTCTTCAATTTATCATTCTTTTTGAAAATGCTAGGAAATATTTCAAAACAAATTGTGGAGTATTCCCTCCTTAGTACCTTATCTCTTCTTTGGATGCTAACTCTTCTTGTTGCAAACTCTAACAAGCTTTTAACAAACTTGTATGTATTCTTTATTGTAATATTAACATTATCCTTGGTCTTGGATAAAGAATAAAATAATTTTAAATCTGATTTCCTCCCTATCCATTTGTCCAAAATTGGCTCCAGAGTAGCCTTATCCTCTTCAAAAGAATTTAAAATACCTATTACTCTCTCCCTACCCAAATAAAGCATGTTAGTCTCTATACCTTCAACAACTACAAAATTGTATATCTCACCTTTTCATCATGTTTTTGATTCACTATAGATTGTGCCTTTCTAAAATTTTCACTTTCCTCTTGTAACCTCATTCTCTCTGCTTCTTATCTAGAACTAGAGGGAATATGGGAAGGGGAACCTCTATAATATGACTAGAGGATGAAGGTTGTGTAGGATAATTGGCAATCATCATCTGAGGAGATTCTTCAACCAATTTTTGGCCTCTTAAGTGTACAATTACCTTATCCTTTTCAGCGACCTCCCTCTTCGAAGCATTGTAAGTTGTAAGGATCATTTCAAATTTAATCCTTTAATCTTCCTTTTGTTTGGATTCCTTTTCTGCCACTTTCATGCTGAACTTGGCAGATTCTAAAACTACACCAGATGCTTCCACACCTAAAGTCTCCCCAACTCTCCTTATCATCAGGCTACCAGAATAGTCAGCCTTAACAACTTCATTCCTTTTTATATTCTCCTCTCTCTTTAGAGACCACATGACCAAGGTAGCATGATCTTCACTAAAAACAACCCCTTTGATGGCTTGTTCAACTACTTCCTTTGTATTATGTGCAGGCTTTGTTTGCTTCCTCACAACATCAAACATAATTGCATCAGCAATGTCCTATTCTAAAAGAATGAGGACTCCTTCACTTTTGACCATTTTCCTTCCCTCCTCAGGGGTAACTACTTCAAATTTATTTATCATTTCCTATTTTAGATTAACCGTTATAGCATTCATGTCTTTATTTTGATGTTCCTCTTTCCTTTTCTAGCATGTATCCTTGAACTGATTAATATGCATCCTCCAAAGCAACTGTATAAATTCCCTAGCTTTTAGAAAGCTATCATCTGCCAAGAATTCATCACTAGCCTGCTTGGTGATAGGGTCCAGTTCTTTACCAACAAACTCAACTATAGTTAGGTCTATTTCAACCCTTTTGGGTGCTTCTGGTATTCCCTCTTCAATTTCATGATGAGTAACACATATTTGGCCCATACTTCCCATTAGTATAAATTTCTCTGCTTATCCCGGTTCATCAATATGTAATGGGGACTGAGAAGGTGAATACACACCTCCACTCTATTGTATATGCTCTTCCATTATCCGCTTCTTAGGAGAAGGCTATAACTGATCAAGATCAACATCAATATCTATCTTCCCCTTTGAGGTGGAAGGCTCCTCAACATGTATTTTCTCTTCTTTGGATTTTGAAGAAGAAGACACATCTTGAATTCTATGACCTTTATGGGATGTATTTGATGACATGTAACTGATTGAATGTTTGAAGATGTTAATTTAATCACCAAAATGTAGAAGGACAATGCAAGACATTAAATCAGTTAATGGATTGTATTTTCATTGATGTCAACTTGATATAATCTAATTGGTTATAATCAAAGTGTCAAAGACTTCAGAGAATCAAAGAGAAAAAGATTACACTTTCAGTAATGCATAAAAGACAAGCATTCACATTATGACTTCAAACACCGATGGTCAGTGGACACCGAAAGACAGAGATCACCAAAAGTCAATTCATAGTAATGCCTGAGCAAGAACACCGACGAGTAGAATCACAAGCATAACCTATGGCTAGAAGCATAGTGTAAAATGACGGAGAAGCCCGAGGAGAACTAGAGTGTTGACTGACGCTATCAAAGAGTTAAACACCGAAATTAACTTGAGTTCAGAAATGACAAAATATCTAGCTGGAAGAGATAAATATAGACTTAACTAGTAGTTATTATTGTTTTCATCGACAAGATAAGCCAAAGATAAGTAATGGATTTAAAGTTGTTTTGTCAAGTTGGCAAGAAGATCTCAGCGAGATAAAATAGGAGTTTTTCTTTAAATCCAATTGGAAAGAATTGTGGATCATGCCAAGATCAAGAAGATCAAGAACCTAACAATGATGATATCATGTTTATAAAGAGACAACTCAATTCATTACGAATCGGTGAAGGGGAGTGAATGAAAAAGAGGATGCTAAAGAGAAACTAATGAAGAGCAACTTCATACAGTCCTGATCAACAAGCTGAGGAAAGAGCTAAAGTTTTCTATGGACACTGAGCAACAGAGCACAACATCATTGAGTAGAATCAAAGTGGAGCAAAGGTATAAATAGAGTTATATTGATCAAAATATTTTTATGAGATTACAATAGATCTGAAAAATATGCAAGTATAAGTTTTATATGTGAAAAAATCATACTGTTTCAGTTTAACCATTGATTCAGAAAGTCTCTTAACCGAGCGGGATTTAAAGATCCTTTCTATATTGAGATACATCCCAAGGAGTAGCAAAAATTTTTTTCATGAAGATAGCATGAGATGCCAGATACCTATTGATAGGCTAAGTGAGTGTTTGATTAAGGATGGTAGCATAGAGATGCCCGATATCAAGTGATAGACTAAAATTTTAAATCCTCTAGCAAGGTCACACCTAACACTGTGTTTGTAACCTTTAACAGGGTTGGCTCTGCACCGAGCTCACTTCATAAGAGTGAAAATTTTGGGTTACTGATCCCAAGTGATTTTTTCCTTAACAGGGTTTCCACGTTAAAAATCCATGAGTCAAGGTGTTTATGAGTTATTAATTAAGTGTTTTGCATTACACATAACTTAACTGGATTGATTGGTATACTCTAGATAATTTACTGTCTTTTGGTAAATTAACAGATTGCTTTTCGGTAAAAATACAGTAGAAGGTTTTACAAAGCATTCCGAGCAGTAGTAATTTGATAAAAGTATTTGGAGGCATTCATCTTATAGGACTGAAGCTAACTAGAGGTAGAATATTGTGGTACTAAGTTTTAAGGGTTGATTATTGGAATATTTTTGAGGCCACTGATTCACCCCACCCCCCTCTCAATTATTACTAACAATTGGTATTAGAGCTTGTGTGCCTAGAAAGGGATTTTAACATTTAACAACTCAAGCAAAAGATCACAAGATGAATAGATGAGATGTGCCCAAGTTGAATAAAGACAACTTTGCATCATGGCAAAGCAGAATAAGAATTCACCTATCATGTATTGGAAATGGTATTGTTCAATACTTAGTTACTGAATATGTGTTTCCTACAATACCTCATACTCTTGAGCAATTAAGAGTCAAGCGTGAGCATAATTGCATGATGATAGAACTTGCATCATCACTCTTTGATGCTGAGTTTGAAGATGTCAAAACCTACACCTCTGCAAAGCAAATGTGGGATAAATTGAAGCTTGTACATGGAGGAGATGCCAATGTACTTAGAGCAAAGGAAAAAAGCCTAAGAGGGAGGTTTGATTACCTAAGGATGAAAGAAGGAGAAAACATTACTCAGTATAGCTGCAGAATCAAAGAGGTAGTAAATGCTATCCGAGGAGTTGGAGGTGTACTTGAAGAGGAGATAGTGGTAAGAAAAATCTTAAGAACCTTATTGCCTGTTTATGCTATTAAAGTTTCTGCTATTCAAGAAATGAGAGTAGTTGCAAAAAATACAGTTACTCTAGATAGTCTAACTAGTAGACTAATTTCATTTGAGATGAAAAACTTTGATAATAGTGTCTTACCATCTATATAATCTACATTCAAATCTTCTCTAAAGATAAGTAGCTCAAGTCATAGACATGCTATTAGAAATGATAGTGACAGTGATAATGATGATCAAGGACTTGATGAAATTGAAGCACTAATGGAAAGAAGATTTCAGAGAGGAAAAGGTAGATACAAACATAAATTACCACTTATATGTTTCAATTATAAAGAGGTTGGACACTTTTCTGCAAGATGTCCAAACCGAAGAAAAGATGACAGAGGAAATGATAGATCATATGAGAAGAAGTTTGATAAAGGTGATAATAGAGATTACCGAAGCAACCAAAAATTTGACAAGAGAGATACCCGAGACTACAAGGACAAAGGGAAGAAAGCTTGTTACCTATCTGAGAACAGAGCTGATGACACTAACACCAAATAAGAAGAAAACATTGAGATGGTATTTGTAGCAATGAAGGATAAATCAGATGAAGATGAAGAAAGGTATGTAGAAACTTCACTCATATCTAAAGTTAGTAAAAATGATGTCTGGATCATAGATAGTGGCTGTACTCACCATATGACCGATGATAAACAAAATTTTGAGACTTTTGAATATTATAATGGTGGTTCAGTGAGAATGGGAAATGATACACCTTGTCCAGTTGAAGGTAAAGGAACCATAATGTTGAATAACCTGATAAAATGTGAAAAT